>JAKCPB010000619.1:0-414916 GCA_021442155.1 Cymbidium sinense
AGGTTTAGGGCTAGTTTGTTAGGGTTTAGTTTTATACAGAAGGCTTTCAATTTTAGTTGCTTAGGGTTTTTAGTTTTTTTTTTTAAAATAGAGAACAAATTCAGATTCAACATTTCTTCTTTTTGATTTCATCAACCAAGTAACACACCAAGTTTTCTAAGATGAAAGTGATGACAGAGATAAAAAATGAGCATGCATAGAGTAAATCAAAAACCCTAGATAACTAGAACCGTCTCTACTATAAAGACACATTTCCATAAGCAGCAGATCAGATCAGCCATTCTTTAGTTTCTCTAGTTCCCATCAGAACCACCCTGGCCTTTCGAGCAATGGGATCCACCATCATATCCTTGATCTCTCCCCCCGCAGCTACCACAGTTGTAACCTCCTTCGCTCTTCCCACCTCCATATCCACCACTGCTCCAACCACCACCTCCATATGCACCGACCTCCATCCCCACACACCAGGATAATCGCCGCCCCGCCTCCACTACAGATCTAGAGCTGTTGTGTTGGTTTTCACCGTAATGTTCTGCCCATTCTGGGGGTTTAGGTTTAGTTTAGTTTATTTGGTTTTAGGGTTTAAATTTATTTTTAAATTTATTTAGTTACTTTAGGTTTAGGTTTAGGGTTTGGGGTTTGGGATTTATGGTTTGTGTTTTAGGGGTTTAGGGTTTAGGGTTTAGGGTTTGCTTTTAAGGTTTAGGTTTAGGGTTTTAGGGTTTTGGGTTTAGGGTTTAGGGTTTATGGTGTAAGATTTAAGGTTTATAATTTTTTTAATTAAGTAACCTTTAGGTTTTATTTTTAGTTTATTTTATTTATTTTATTTTATTTTATTTTATTTTTTTTTTTATTTAGGTTTATTTTTATGTTTATTTAGTTTATTTTATTAGATTTATTTTACTTTAGTTTTGATTTTAATTTATTTAGGTTTAGGTTTAGGTTAAGTTTATTTTTTTAGTTGAGTTTTATTTTTATTTTATTTTTTAAGTGTAGGTTTATTTTTAACTTTAAGTTTAGGTTTAGGTTATATTTTATTTTAGGTTTTTTTTCATTTTAGTTTATTTTAATTTTATTTAGTTTAAGTTTAGTTTCTTTATGTTAAGTTTAGGTTTTATTTATTTTAGTTTATTTATTTTAAGTTTAGGTTTATTTTATTTTATTATTTATTTTTATTTTAGGTTTAGTTTTTTATTTTTAGGGTTTAGGTTTATTTCTTATTTTATTTTTAGGTTTATTTTTATGTTTAGGTTTATTTAGTTTTATTTTTTATTTTAGGTTTATTTTATTTTCATTTACATTTAGTTTTATTTATTTTTAAGTTTATTTAGGTTTTATTTATTTTTTGTTTATTTTATTAGTATTTTATTTTATTTTATTTATTTTATTTTATTTTTTAGGTTTTTTTTATTTTTTTATTTTTTTAGATTTTAGTTTTATTTTAGGGTTTAGGGTTTAGGGTTAAGTTTTATTTAGGTTTTTATTTATTAGTTTAGAGTTTTGGCTTTAAGGTAGGATTTTTTTAAATTAAGTTGATAGTTTAGGTTTATTTAGTTTTTTTTATTATTTATTTTGTTTATTAATTTTTACTTAGTTTATTTATTTAGTAGTTTTTTATTTTATTTTACTTTATTTAGGTTTAGGTTTATGTTTTTTTATTATTTAGTTTTAGGTTTAAGTTTTATTTTTTGATTTATTTTTATGTTTTTATTTTAGTTTATTTAGGTTTATTTTATTTTATTTTATTTAGTTTAGGTTTTAGGTTTATTTTTGTTTTAAGTTTAGTTTATTTTATTAATTTTTTTTAGGTTTAGGGTTTAGGGTTTTTTTTTTAAATATTTTATTTTTAGTCTTTAATGGGGATAAACTTAGTAAAGAGCTATTTAGTAAATTTTAGTAGCAAGTATTTTAATGGAAGTTTATTAGTGTGAGAATGCATGATATAGAAGAGGACAAGAGTAGTTTTAGGTTGTGTAATATGATTTAGCATAATTTGAGAATTTAAGTGTGATTTGGGTTTAGCATTTAGGGTTTAGATTTAGGGTTTTGGTTTAGGTTGTGGTTCTATGTTTAGTGTTTTAGGGTTTAGGCTTTAGCTTTTGTTCTAGTTTTGGTTTAGGTTTTTTAGGTTTAGGGTTTTTGATTTTTCTTTAAACATAGAATGAATTTAGATTCAACATTTCATCTTTTTGATTTCATAAACCAAGTAACACACCAAGTTTTCTAAGACACAAGTGACAACATAGATAAAAAATGTGCATGCAAATCAATAACCCTAGATAATTAGAACCTCTACTATAAAGACATGGATCGATCGGATCTGTTCTTAGTTTCTCCATTCCGAATCATCTCCAGCCAGATCCACCATCATATCCCGATCTCCCCTCCGCCACCACCACTGCCATCTCGCCTCTCAACCAACTACTCGACCACCACCTCCATATTCACAACACTCCAAATCCCCCACCACCCACCGCAATTACCTCCACTGATCTAGACTAAGCGGTTGACGGTGATGTTCCTACCATCAAGGTTCTCATTTTAGTGTTTATTTAGGTTTTGGTTTTTAGGGTTTAGGTTTATTTTTTTAATTTATTTAGTTTAAGTTTAGGGTTTTGAGGGTTTGTTAAGGTTTTAAGATTTATACTTTTAGGGTTTAGGGTTTATTAGGGTTTTAGGGTTTGTGGATTTAGGGTTTAGGGTTTAGGTTAGTATTTTTAATTTTAGGATTTTAATGGTTTTATTTATTTTGGCTTTTAAGTGCCTAGGTTTGGGGTTTGGTTGTTTACCTGCCAGGGTTTAGGTCAGGGCTTTGTGGATTTAGGGGTTTGGTTAGGTTTAGTTTCATTAAAATTAAGTGAACCGTTAAGTTTAAGCTTATTTAGTTTATTTTTTTAATTATTTTAGTTTTTTTTTTTTTTTATTTAGTTTAGTTTATTTATTTTAAGTTTATTTATTTTAGTTTATATTTTTATTTAGGTTTAGGTTTATTTTTATTTTTAAGTTTAGTTTTATTTTTATTTTATTTTTGAGGTTTAGGTTTTATTTTTTATTTTTAGGTTTAGGTTTAGGTTTTATTTTATTTTTTTTAGGTTAAGGTTTTAGGTTTTCATTTTAGGTTTATTTTTAAGTTTATTTTTTAGTTTAGGTTTATGTTTATTTTTAGTTTATTTTATTTTATTTAATTAAGGGTTTAGGTTTTGTTTAGTTTAAGTTTACGTCTATGCTTTATTTATTTAAGTTTAATTTATTTTAGTTTAGGATTAGGTTATTTTATTTTGTTTATTTTAGGTATAAGTTTGTTTTTTAGTTTAGGGTTTAGATTTTATTTTTTATTTATTTTTAGGTTTATTTTTATGTTTATTTTTCAAGTTTAGGTTTTTCTTTAGTTTTTATTTTATTTTATTTTAGGCTTGTTTTATTTTTATTTTACATTTAGTTTTTATCTCATTTAGGTTTTTTATTTTTTGGTTTATATTTTTATTTTAGTTTAGGTTTTTATTTATTTTATTTTTAGGATTAGTTTTCAGTTTTAGGTTTTTATTTTTTTTAGTTTAGTTTTTTTTTTGTAGGTTTAGGTTTAGGTTTTTTATTTAATTTCTTTGTTTTATTTAGTTTAGGTTTATTTTTTTTTTTTAGGTTTGTAGGTTTAAGGGTTTAGGGTTTAGGGTTTAATGTTTTAGGTTTAGCATTTGGGGTTTAGGGTTAAGGGTTTACGGTTGTCTGTTTTAGGATTTAGGATTTAAGATTTAGGGTTTAGGGTTTTAAGGTTTAAGGTTTAGGGTTAGAGTTTTTTAAAATTATTTTATAATTAATTAATATTTTAAATTTTATTTAGATTAATTAAACTCATAGATTTAGGTTTATTTAATTTATTTTTCATGTTGATTTTGATTTATTTTTATTTTTATTCTGCTTAGTTAATTTATTTTAGCTTTATTTCTTTTAGTTTAAGTTTTTTATTTTTGTTTGTTCTTTAGGTTTAGGTTTAGGTTTAGGTTTAGGTTTATTTTTAATGTTTAGTTTTTATTTTTATTTTAGGATTAGATTTAAATTTTTATTTTATTTTTTTAAGTATAGATTTTAGGTTTTATTTTTTAATTTAAGATTATTTTTAGTTTATTTTATTTATTTTTAGTTTAGGTTTAGGTTTTATTTATTTTAGTTTAGGTTTAGGTTTATTTTATTTTTATTTTAGGTTTAGGTTTTTTTTAAGTTTAGGGTTTAGGTTTTATTTTTTATTTATTTTTAGGTTTATTGTTTAGGTTTAGGTTTTTTTAAATTTTTATTTTATTGTATTTTAGGTTTAATTTATTTTTATTTTAAGTTTAATTTTTATTTTATTAAGGTTTTTTATTTTTTTTAGTTTAGTTTAGATTTTTATTTATTTTATTTGAGTTTAGTTTTTATTTTTTATTTTATTTTCTTTTTAGGTTTAGGTTTAAGTTTAGGTTTTAGTTTATGTTTTCATTTTATTTTATTTTTTTATTTTATTTATGTTTTGGTTTTTTTATTAATTTTATTTTTTGGTTTTATTTAGTTTAGGTTTAAGCTTTTTAGGATTTTAGGGTTTAGAGTTTAAGGTTTAGCATTTAGGGTTTAAGGTTTAGGGTTGTATATTTTTGGGTTTTTTATTTTTTTTTATTTTTAAATTTTTTAAATTAAGTAATCTAGTAAGTTCAGGTTTATTTAGTTTATTTTTTATTTTGATTTAGGTTTATTTTTTATTTATTTTAGGTTTTTTTATTTTTGTTTGTTTTTTAGGTTTAGGTTTAGGTTTAGGTTTATTTTTTTAGTTTAGTTTTATTTTTATTTTATTTTTTAGGTTTAAGTTTTATTTTATATATTTAGGTTTAGGTTTAGGTTTAAGTTTTTATTTAATTTTTTTACGTTTAAGTTTTAGGTTTTTATTTTAGGTTTATTTTTAGGTTTTATTTTTTAGTTTAGGATTACTTTTATTTTTTTTATTTTTGGTTTTGGTTTAGGTTTAGGTTTTATTTATTTTAATTTAGTTTATTTTAGTTTACGTTTAGGTTTATTTTATTTTTATTTTAGGTTTAGGTTTTTTTTAGTTTAGGGTTTAGGTTTTATTTTTTTTATTTATTTTTAGGTTTATTATTTAGGTTTAGGTTTTTATTTAGTTTTTATTTTATCTATTTTAGGTTTATTTTATTTTATTTTGTTTAGTTTTATTTTATTAAGGTTTTAATTTTTTTGTATAGTTTAGATTTTTATTTATTTTAATTTAGTTTAGTTTTATTTTTATTTTATTTTCTTTTTAGGTTTAGGTTTAGGTTTTAGTTTATGTTTTTATTTTATTTTGGTTTAAATTTTTTATTTATTTTATTTTATGTTTTAATTAGTTTAAGGTTTAGGGTTTAGGGTTTAGGGATTAGGGTTTGGTGTTTGGGGTTCAGGATTTTTTTTGGGTTTAGAGTTTAGGGTTTAGGGTTTAGGCTTTAGGATTTAGGGTTTTAGGGTTTAGTGTTTTGTGTTTAAGGTTTAGGGTTTAGGGTTTTGAGTGTTTAGGGTTTAAGAATTAGGGTTTAGGTTTTTGGTTTATATTTCAGCTTTTAGTTTAGGGTTTTTGGTTTTTTTTTTTAGCAGAGAACAAATTAAGATTCGACATTTCTTCTTTTTTATTTAGTTTCTTTTTTAATTATTTTAATTATTTTATTTTTTATTTTTATTATGGTTATTTTTTATTTTATTTAGTTTAGTTTATTTATTTTAGGTTTTTCATTTTTGTTTAGGTATTCTATTTTATTTTTGGTTTTTTGTTTAAGTTTATTTTTTAGGTTTGGGTTTAGGTTTAGGTTTATTTTTTGGTTGAGTTTTATTTTTATTTTCTTTTTTAGATTTAGGTTTTATTTTCTATTTTAGGTTTAGGTTTAGGTTTTTATTTTATTTTTTTAGTTTTAAGTTTTAGGTTTTTATTTTAGGTTTATTTTTGGTTTTATTTTTTAGTGCAGGTTTAGGTTTATTTTTAGTTTATTTTATTTATTTAGTTTTGGGTTTATGTTTAGTTTTAGGTTTTATTTATTTTAGTTTAGTTTATTTTAGTTTTGGTTTAGGTTTATTTTATGTTGTTTATTTTATTTTTATTTTAGGTTTAGGTATTTTTTTTAGTTAAGGGTTTAGGTTTTATTTTTAGGTTTATTTTTAGGTTTAGGTTTTGTTTAGTTTTATTTTTTATTATGTTAGGTTTATTTTATTTTAATTTATGTTTAGTTTTATTTTATTTAGGTTTTTTATTCTTAGGTTTATTTTATTTTATTTAGTTTAGTTTATGTTTTTATTTATTTTATTATAGTTTATTTTAATTAGTTTATTTTATTTTATTTTTAGGTTTAGGTTTAGGTCTAGGTTTTAGTTTAGGTTTTTATTTTATTGAGGTTTAGGTTTATTTATTTATTTTATTTTAGGTTTTATTTAGTTTAGGTTTAGGTTTTAAGGTTTTTAGGGTTTTGGGTTTAGAGTTTTAGGGTTTAGGGTTTTAGGGTTTAGGGTTTAGGGTTTAGGGTTTATTATTTAGGGTTTAGGGTTAGGTTTAGGGTTTAAGATTTTTTAGGTTTAGGGTTTAGGGTTTAGGGTTTTAGGCTTTAGGGTTTAGGGTTTAGGTTTAGGGTTTAGGTTTAGGTTTAGGTTTAGGGTTTAGGTTTAGGTTTAGGGTTTAGGGTTTAGGGTTTAGGGCTTAGTGGTTAGGTTTAAGTTTAGGTTTATGTTTAGGTTTAGGTTTAGGGTTAAGGGTTTAAGTTTAGGTTTAGGGTTAGGGTTTATGTTTAGGTTTAGGTTTAAGGTTTTGGGTTTTGGTTTAGGGTTTAGGTTTAGGTTTAGGTTTAGGGTTAGGTTTAAGATTTTTTTAGGGTTTAGGGTTTAGGGTTGGGGTTTAAGTTTAGGTTTAGGTTGAGTTAGTTTTAGGGTTTAGGGTTTTTTTTAAAAAAATTAAGTAAACCAATAGGTTTAAGTTTATTTAGTTTATTTTCTATTTATTTTAGTTTATTTTATTTTTATTTTATTTAGGATTATTTATATTTATATTTAATTTAGTTTATTCATTTTAAGTATATTTATTTTAATTTAGGTTTTTTCTTTTAGTTTATTTTTTAGGTTTAGGTTTAAGTTTATGTTTGTTTTTTTAGTTTAGTTTTATTTTAATTTTAATTTTTAGGTTTATGTTTTATTTTTTATTTTAAGGTTTAGGGTTTGGTTTTTATTTTACTTTTTTAGGTTAAGGTTTTAGGTTTTTATTTTAGGTTTATTTTTATAGTTTTTTATTTTAGTTTAGGTTTAGGTTTATTTTTTAGTTTATTTTATTTTATATAGTTTAGGGTTTAAGTTTAGTTTATTTTAGGTTTAGGTTTAGGTTTTATTTATTTTAGTTTAGTTTATTTTAGTTTAGGTTCATGTTTATTTTATTTTATTTATTTTAGGTTTAGGTTTTTTTTTTTTTGTTTAGGGTTTATGTTTTATTATTTTATTTTTTTTTAGGTATATTTTTTATGTTTAGGTTTTTATTTATCTTTTATTTTATTTTATTTTAGGTTTATTTTGTTTTTATTTTACGTTTAGTTGTTAGTTTATCTAGATTTTTTATTTTTAGGTTTGTTTTATTTTTTAATTTAGTTTAGGTTTTAATTTATTTTATTTTTGTTTAGTTTTTATTATTTTATTTTTTTTTATTTTTAGGTTTAGATTTTAGTTTACATTTTTATTTTATTTTATTTTCTTATTTTATTTAGGTTTAGGGCTTTTTTAGGTTTTATTTAGTTTAGGTTTAGATTTTTAGGGTTTAGGGTTTAGGGTTTTTAGGGTTTATGGTTTAGGGTTTTGGTTTTAGGTTTTGGTTTCAAGTTTTAGTTTAGGGTTTAGGGTTTTTATTTTTTTATTCTTTTTAATTGAGAACAAATTCAAATTCAACATTTCTTCTTTTCGATTTCATCAACCAAGTAATAAACTAAGGAAGTGAGGTAATCAAATGACCTCTTGTGGGCTAGCTAAAGCCTCGTGTTCCTATGAAGTCCGGTATATACTCATTAGCATTCAATCTTTATATAAAATCAACACATTAAGTTATAAGCACATGCATTTCTTATGTATTTATAACTAGGATCATAACACATATTATTATTCATTTATAAGCTTTTGAAAAATACATTTTAATTTAATAGTGATAATAGTCATGCCTATATTAAATTAAATCAACACATGCAAGCTTACATAAAGCAAGTCCATTTTATTTTACTTGATTTTGAAAAGATGGATGCATGAATTCAAATGACATACCAAATTAAACTTGATTAGAAAGAGGAGAATCAAATATAAGCATGAGATACATTCAACCAAACTAGTTCTTAAGGATAATCAAATCAAATAAGATTATTGAAAGCAAACAAAGCTTCTTTATTATTTACCTTTTGGATTTGATTTGATTTAAAGAGGAGAAGAGAAATCATCACTTGTTGTTTTAAACCCATTCACACATTAGTGATTTGATTTAATTTAAGGAAATGTAATGAAGTTGATTTTATGGGTAAATTAAGTTGAACCCTTAATTAGATGAATTAATTACCCTTACCTATGTCACCTTAAAGTAGTTAACTAAATAATTATGAGCCAACATGATATGCATGGAAAATAAACTTGCAATGATCTCTAGAAAATAAAGGGCCTAATGCAATTGGCTCATGATTAATAGTTAATTTGATTAAGGGACTTAATTAATTACTCTTATGGTTTTCCACACATGTGGACTAACCATAATTTCATTAAACTCCTTTTGGTTATTAAACACCTAAAGATCTAATGATTTAATTAATAAGGTATGATGTGATTATGATTTCAATTTGATTCAAGTGATTTAATTAATTAGTTAAATCTTAATTAATTTCATTTTAAAAAGGGTGAAATGAACTTGGGAAAGGGGTCCCAACCTATTCCTTAGTTCACTTACTATTGAACAATGATTAATAAACATAATTAACCAATTTATTACTATTCATGGGATTAATTAATTATTAATTAACTTAAAAGAATAGTTAAGGTTTAATTTGTCAATTTTTCTAATTAAGTGAGCAATAAATCCCAAGACAATCATGGGAGGCATAGGTCATCCCATTAAATTAACCACAAAATTTGGGATTAATTGCTCAAGTAATTAAAAAGTAATTAAGCTAATTAATTTTTTTAATTAAACTTTAATTAAACATTAATTACTATTCAAATAGTTAAAATCATTGTTAATTAATTCTCCTGAAATACCTTTAAAATGAGTATTTATTTGCATTTTTTATTTCTATGATTTTTTATAATTTTTAGAAGTTTTGACCATTAAAAATGATTAATTAAGCCTAATTAAAGCCTAATCTTGTTGACACCACATGGCGCACTAACGCGGCACGCTTTCCACTTATCGCCGCAGGATTGGCTACTTAAAACTTATCCGACTTAGCACCTACGTGGCAACGGCGAATGCACTTTCTCATCTAATGGACACGATTTCTTGTTCATCATCCGATTTAATATCGGACACGATTAATCAGCTTAAAGTTAAATCAGATCGATCTAGGATCTAATCACGCTATCATTGATCACGTGGAATGGATGTGTGATATAACGTCATGAGTGAGGAGATTGGTCATCCACCATTGCTCACTTGATCCAAGCTTACCAAGCTTAGATCAACTCAAAGATCCCACACCTTCACAACATCGATGGGAGGATCCAGATCGATCAAGATCATGCATATCAAGCTCAAGATTCAAAGATCTTCTCTTCATCTCCATCATGGAATGGATTGTGTGATAAGGCATTTTGGAGCATACCATTGCTCAGATCTAAGCGATCAACTAAGATCTTCAACATGTTGAGGAAGCATAAGATTCTTGAATTGGATGCAATTAGATCAATTCCTGATTCGCTTCACTTTGGAGATAGCATGAATTGATGATTTGGAGCTCAGCTTTGATCGAAGTCCCACCTCCGGTACTCAAAAAGTTTGGAAGAAGATTTGTTCATTCTCGATGAGGCCTAGGGAAGGTGTGTGCAAAGTTAATTTGAGTTTGATGGGAGAAATGGGAAGTTAGGTCAGAAATGGGGTGTCTATTTTGAGGATGGAAAATGGTATTTTTTTATCGAGAGCGATCTTGGGAGCTTAAGGAATTTCTATAGTGGTTCATCTTGGTTGGATAAGACTCTGAGGAATGATTTTTGCATTTGTTTAAGTGGAAATGAGAGTCTGTATACCCCCCTTCATCTTGATCGAATGGTGGGATTATGTTTGGCTTCTAGTGTCTGTCTGGCCATCTCAGTCATGGGTGGCGAGGAGGAGGTGAGTTGGCTCACTTTGTTGGTTGAAGGTGTGGAGGTGGTTGCGAGGAATCATGGGTGTCTATGGGTTTCAAATGCTCCAATGGGGAGGGTGAGGTGATTTCACCATGGGTCATGGTGACAACCACCCTTGGACCAAGTTAGGCGTGTCTTAGGTGTTTAGGTGGACCATTGAGAGAGTACCAAGTGGCCAAGGAATGGAAATGACCACTTAAATGGGTGATTTGATGCATGTTATGCCCTTGACCTAAGTGTTGAATGATCATTTGGCATTGGATTTTATTTGGGTAGATCTATAATGAGCCAAAAGTGGGTTAGTCCAAATTTCTAGTCAATTAGAGTTGATTTGGCTAGGTTTTTCTCATTTTGACTCATTTAGGTCAAATTGGGTTAGGTTGAGTCAATTTGACCAATTGGTCAAATTGGGTCAAACCAAAGGTTGGGTCAAGTTCATATGATCATTTGGGATGTTTTGGTTCAATTGGTTTGGTTTAGTTTGGCTTAGATTTGATTTTGGCTCATTTGAATTCATTTGGGTCAAATGGGTTAAGTTGACCAATTTGACCAAATTGGCCAAATTGGCTTGGGTTGGGTGTTGGTTTGGCTTTAGTTGACCAATTGAAGATGATTGTAGGCTTTGGTTTCAATTAATTTGGATTTGGTATTGATATAGGCCAACTTGAATCATTAGGTCACTTTGGACTAAGTTGGTCAATTGGGTTTAATTAGGTCCAATCATTGCTTTCATCAAGTTCAATATTCAATTTTGAATGAACTTAAGTCATTGATTGCAATCAATTTGGCTTATATTTTGATTTGACCCAATTTGGTCTTTTAGGTCAATTTGGGTCAACTTAGGTCAAGAGGGCCAATTGGGTTTGGTTTGACTCAATTGAAGGTCAAGTCATATTGAAATATTGAGTTTGATTTGGTATTAATCATTGGTTGCAAGGAATTTGTCTTAGGTTACAATTTGGCTAGTTTGGGTTCATATGGCTTAGAAACTTGGTCAAATGACCAAGTTGACTTAATTTGACAATTTGGACAATTGATCAACTGGGTGATCAACAATCATGATAAGGAGGTTTTGATAGGCTTGGTTCAATCCAATTTGGTAGGATTAGAACTTAGCTCAAATGGTCAAATTAGCCACTTTGGGAGTGGATTAGTAGGTTTAGTTAACTTGATTTTGGGTTGAGTTTGATTTAGTTGAGTTTATATATGGATTTGGGATTAATATATATAAATTCAATTTATTAACTTGAATTCAAATGGATTTTTGGTTCATTTAAACATTTCAAGTAAAAAGGGTTAAGTTTGGTTTGACTTGGGTTTATTTATATTTGTGAATATGATTGAAGGTATGATTGATTCATGAGAAAATCAATTGAATTTGGGTTTTGGAATGAAGAATTTGGCTAAGTCATGAGTTGGGTCATGTGGCTTAGGTTTGGATTTTGATTTGATTTGATTTAGTTTTGTTGATTTAAATGTATATTTTATTTAAATTTATGAATATGATTGAAAATATGATTTCCTTGTGAGAAAATCAATTGAGTTTGACTTGAGTCGGATTAAGATCTGGCTAAGTCCATGAGATAAGTCATATGGCTTAGGAAGGGTTTTGATTTAATTTGATTTAGTTTGGTTTAGTTTTGATCATTTTTATGTAGATTTGATTTTTATTTAAGAAGATGATTGAAGATATAAATTCATTTTGGGAAAATTAATTAGTTTTGGATTGATTTGGATTAAGATTTGGCTAACTCCAGGGGATAGGTCATGTGGCTTAGGAAGGGTTTCAAGTTTGAATTTGATCATGGGCTTCAATCAATTGGTTTTGGAATTTCGATTTGGATTTGGATTTGAATTTGATGTTCGAACTGAACTTGAGATTTGGTTTGAGAAGATGAACATGGAATGGATTTGGGTTGTAGGGTAGGTGGATTTTCCTAATCCCTAAACCATAACCTAGTCCTATGGTTAACCCTTCTAAGTCTTTAGGCTTAGGTTAAACCTAATTGCTAGAAGTGTCTTATGACTAGGTGTCTTAGTGTGCAGAAGACTCCCAAGTCTAGATAGAAGATTGAATTCACACTCCAAAAGTGAGGTCAACAGGCCTTAGGCTCCATAGTGTTGCCCTTAGAGATAGATGATTAAAAGATTGAAGCCAAGTTTCACATTGTAGACTCATATACATCTTTCAAAGCTTTGCTCAGGAGACAATGGAAACATGAGAACAATATAGTTCCATCCTCGCTACATCAGTGTAAGAAGTTCGTGAGAGGTGGGATAATCTATTCTGTGAAAGGAGATCTTAAGCGATTTATAGTTCACGAGGTCGGTATATGTGAGGATGCGGCTTACTACCTCCCTCAAAATCAATAATTGTATTCTCGTGAACTTGGTCAAAGTTTAAAAATAAAAGAAAAAGAAAAATAAAAAGCAAAAAAGAAAGAGAAAAAGAAAAAGAAAAGAAAAGAGAAAATAGAAATAAAATAAAGGAGCAAAAATAGACTTAGAAGGAAGTGGAGCCTAACATTAGATTTCATCCAGTTAGTTACTCACATATGGGTAGGATGACTTGACCTCCACTGAGGCAGGAAGAAAGCCCATTTCAGAGGCGATCTAGGGGTGATTCATAGCTACCAAGAGTAAACTATCTATATATAGACTTAGAATCTAGTTCATGGGATGAGTCTTATATGGTTAGCACCTACACCGACTCTTCCAGTGAGTGGATTCCTTTGGAGGTGAAACTTGAGCAAGATAGTGATGAAGACCAAGATCCAAAGCAAAGCATAAGTGTACCAAAGCCAAAATGTGAAACAGTTAGGCACTTAGAACCCTTAGAAACCACCCGTCTCCAAAAGCTAAGGGTTTGGTAGTTAAGGAAGCCCTAAGTCATCCATAGGTGTGAAGACTTCGAGAGGTTCTTTTTTGGGAGCATCATCTAAAGTTAAGAAGTTTATGTAGAACTTGAGGATGATTCATATAAAATTTAATAGAATTACCTTTTGATTGGTACTTACATTGTGTCCATAATCTAGCAAAGAAAGGTTAATCCCACATACTTGGTGGAGACTACTTTGAAAGATGGAAGAACAAATGCAAAAGCACTCAATCAAGACCAGGACTATGATTCAGTACAGTGGGTCCAATTGATGATGACGATTACTACTTAGTCATCAAGAATCATTTGGAATCTTATAAGTTTTTTTCAAATCACATTAACTCAGATGAGGAGTTGTGCTTAGAAACTTTAGATGATCTAGATGATTTTAAAATAAAGGATGTACCGCCAGAGTTCGAAGAAGAGATCAAGTCAACCATCGATGAGCTCAAGGAATTCAACTTAGGAACTCAAGAATATCGACACTCGACATACATCAATTCTTTATTGAATGAAATTGAAACTAATGACTTAGTCAGGCTATTGATTGAGTGTAAGGACTGCTTTGCTGGGAGTTATGATGAGATGCATGGATTAGCTCCTAACGTAGTGATCCATAAACTAGCAATAGAGCCTACTGCTAACCCTATCAAGCAAGCTCCTTGATGCATGCGATTAGACATAGAACAACAAGTCATTTATGAAGTCAAAAAACTAATCGATGATGGAATCATTCGAGAAGAAAAATACCCTACCTGGTTAGCCAGCATCGTCCCGGTTAAGAAAAATAATGGCCAAATTCACATATGCATTGATTTTAAGGATATAAATAAGTCAAGTCCAAAAGATGAATTTCCACTACCAATTCCGGAGTTGATGGTGGACATTGCCTCATCTCATGCAGTCTTCCCTTTCATGTATGGCTCATCTCAATATAACCAAATAAATATGGCCCCTGAAGATGAAAGAAACACTACTTTTAGAACCTTGATCGAAATCTATTGCTATAAGGTCATGACTTTCAACCTTAAAAATGCCAATGGTACATACTAGCGGGCAATGATTTGAATCTTCGATGAACTCATTCATCATCAAGTTGAGTGCTATGTCAATGATCTTGTGGTCAAAATTAGAGAAAATGAATACCATCTCTTTTGACTTGAGAGTAGTTTTCAAATATTTAAGATAATTTAATCTCAAAATGAACCCCCTGAAGTGTGCATTCGGAGTAGCTTTAGCAAAATTTTTTTGGTTTTATTATGCGACGAGAAAAATCAAAATCGATCTAGAGAAGATTAAGGCGATATTTGAAATTCCACCCCCTAAAAGTTTAACTCAACTTAGATCATTCCAAGGGTAGTGGTGTATCTAAGATGCTTTATATCCAACCTATCAAGAAGATGTCAGGAATTCTCAGCACTTGTTAAAAATGATGCTGAGTTCAAGTGGGATGATAAGTGTGAGCATGCCTTTGAAGAAATCAAGCATTACACGATGATCTGGTTCTAGCCCCTATCACAGGCAAGCGCTCATACTTTACATTACTACATTAGATGACTCACTTGGTGCTTTGTTGGCCCAAGCAAATGTAGAAGGGAAGGAAAATGCACTCTACTACCTTAGCTGCCATCTAATCCCTACTGAGGCTAATTATCCACTCATTGAGAAGCATTGCCTAGCTTTAATCTCTACATCTAAAAAGCTACAACATATGCTTTCTCATAAAGTAAACTTAATCTCTAGAATCAATCCACTGGTATCTCATGACATGATCAGCTATCAGGTTGCGGCGGTCCATGATCCTCTCACAATTTGACATTATCTTTGTACCCCTCCGTGCGGTGAAAGGATAAGCACTAGAAGATTTCTTAGCAACACACCCACTTCCTACTGACTCTCTGCTTTATGATGATCTCCCCGATGAACAAATCATGAACTTATGGGATACTAGCATTAATCATTGGGAGATGTAGTTTGATGGTGCGGCCTCCTCTCAAATAAGAAAAGAACCACAATCTACTATTCCAAGAAAGGCAGGGGTAGGAATAGTTCTCTTAACTCCAGACCACGATGTGATGAGATTCTCATATCATCTATCCAATCCTTGCACCAACAATGAAGTTGAATATTAGGCTCTGATTGCCGATTTGGAGTTAGCCATTACTCTAAGCATCCAGAACATCAACATTTTTGGGGATTCTAAGCTAATTATCAACCAAATCATTGGGTCCTACAAGGTTACAAAGCCTTAGCTCCATCACTACCATAAGTACACCATGGAGTTGTTGGCTCAAATCCTAAAGATTACCATTTATAATATTCATCGAGGAGAGAATGATGTAGTGTATGATTTAGTCAAGCTTGCTAAGGAGTTGGCAAGTTTGGAGGATAAGTCCATATCAATAAAGGTCTAAAATAGACAAGTATTATCCCATATTGATATTGAACTCTTCAAACAGTACTCTCTTAAAGGGGAGGTTTCCATTACTAAGAAGGACAAAGAGTTAGATTAGAGGCAACCATTCATGGATTACCTAAATAAAAGAAAACTACCTCAAGAGAAGTCCTAAGCCCATCAGATGAGGTAGAGAGCACTTTTCTATGCTCTTGTGGATGGTGTCTTGTACAAGTAGTCTTTCAATCACATGTGGTTACATTATTTAGACAAGCATGAAGCCCGTAAGATCATGACCGAGGTACACTCAAGATTATATGAAGACAACTAATCTGGTCCGAAGATGAAAGCCAAGATCAAGAGACTAGGATATTATTGGTCATCGATAATCAAAGATTGCATTGATATGGCTAAGCGATGCCACCAATGTCAAATACACAGTGTGGTGCTACGCCAACCACCCAACATTCTACATCTTACATTGGCATCATGGCTATTCGAGTGTTGGGATTCTGACATAGTGGATTCGATTGATCCTCCTTTCTCCAAGGGTCATTGGTTCATCTTAGGCACTCTTACTTTTCTAAATGGGCAAAGGAGATTCCATTCAGAGGTCCTTCAATGTGCTCTAGTTTTTAAGAACCATATTGTATATAGGTTGAGTGCTTCGATGAATTATATCGATAATGGTATTGCATTCAGAAACGAGATCAACAACTTTGCCCAGAGACACAACATAGATTGGAGATATTATACCATCAACTACCCGAGGGAAAATGGCTTAGCAAAATCCTTCAAAAAAGCTCTCATCCAAATATTGAAGAAGACACTCGACAATAACAAGCAATAATGGCATGAGTAGTTAGTTGAAGCCTTGCCACATAGAACTCCAACTTTATCTACTCCTTTCTCCTTACTATATGGGTCTGAAGTCATTCTACAATTAGACATCCAACTCCCATCACTAAGGATAGCTTTGGGTAGCAAGATTACAACAGAGCAGAACATAAAGTTGTGATTAGAAGAGCTCGAAGGTTTGGAGGAGAGACTCCAGCGGGCATGCCAAAACCTTGAGTTGTACAAAGCTAATATGATTCAAGCATATAATAAGTTGGTCCATCTTAGAGCTTTCCAAGTAGGAGAGTTTATTTTAGTTCTAAGGAGACCCTTTGTTTCCCATCGTAAAATGGGAGGTAAGTTTGAACAAACTTGGGAAGGCCCTTTTGTCATAGAGAAGGCCTACTAAAAAAAATCTTATCAACTCATTAATCATAAGGGAGAGCACCCAATGCATCCAATCAATGGACTCTACTTAAAGAAATATTATAAATCATGTTTGAAAATATTTATCATAAATGAAAATTCCATTTTTAATGACCAAGTTGACTTGTTTTGACCCAATTTGGACAATTGATCAACCTAGGGTGATCAACAATCCTGATGAGAGGTTTTGATGACCTTCGTTCAATTCAATTTGAGTAGGATTAGAACTTAAGCTCAAATAGGTCAAATTGGCCACTTTGGGCCAACTGGACTAATTGGGTTTAGTTAACTTGATTTTGGGTTGAGTTTGATTTAGTTGAGTTTATATATGGATTTGGGATTGATATATAAATTCAACTACAATTGGCTTGGATTCAAATGGGTTTTGGTTCATTTGAACATTTCAAGTCAAAAGGGTTAAGTTTGGTTTGACTTGGGTTTATTTTGGTTTAGCTTGATGATTGTAGATTTCATTTATATTTGTGAATATGATTTAAGGTATGATTGATTCATGAGAAAATCAATTGAATTTGGGTTTTGGAATGAAGGAATTTGGCTAAGTACATGGGGTTTGGTCAATTTATGCTTAAGATTTAGGAACCATTCTAAGCCGTCCGATCAAGAGGAGTGGCAGGACTTTGCATAAATTCTAAACGCCCTCCTCCCATCTATAAATAGAACTCTATCCCTCACATGAAAGGGGGAGAAGAAGAAGAAGGCTGAAACAAGTGAAGAGGAGCCCGCTCAGCTGATCAACCACCATCGGGCCACCGGTGTGATCCTTGGTCAATGTCCAAGCAAGGAAGAAGAGGAAGAATCTAAACAAGGAAGAAGAGGAAGAATCCAAACAAGGAAGAAGAGGAAAAGCCTAAGCAGGAGGAAGAAGAAGCTCAGATCCTCCAAGCAATGTCACACCACCTTTCGTGGACATCAACCACCATCATAATTGTCCCATCTCCACCTTTGTGCAGGCAACTATTACAACATCATTGTTACAGTTGTTGGTCCTCTCTCATATGCATGTAATCACATGTCAGGAAGACTTTGTACTAAAACAAATACATAGTGGAAGCTTTTTTCTTGGGCTAGGCAGTGGTTTTCCCCTCTTTTGAGGTTTTCCACGTTAAAGTGCAGGTGTCTCTTGTTCTCATTAATTACTTTGTGTGTGGACTGTCGACAAGGCTAAAGCATAAAACTTTCACTCTACCCCATGTACTTAAGATTTATGCTTAAGAATTTAGGGTTTAGGGTTAAGGTTTTTAGGTTTAGGGTTTAGGGGTAAGTTTAGGGATTAAGGTTTAGTGTTTAGGCTTTAGGGTTTAGGGTTTTTAAGGTTTAGTATTTTATGTTTAGGGTTTAGAGTTAGCTTATGGTTTAGTATTTGTTTAGGGTTTTTAGGGTTTAGGGTTTATGGTTTAAGGTTTATTAAGGGTTTAAGGTTAAGGATTTTAGGGTTTTAAGGTTTAGGGTTTAGTTTTTAGTGTTCAGGGCTAGGGTTATGGTTTAGAGTTTAGGGTTTAGGGTTAGTTTTAGGGTTTGGGGTTTAGGGTTTAGGGTTTAGGACTTAGGGTTTAGGGTTTAAGGCTTAAGGTTTAGGGGTTTTTTTAGTTTAGTTTTTAATTTTTATTTTTATTTAGTTTTATTTTTCTATTTTTATGTAATTTAGTTTATTTATTTTAGGTTTATTTATTTTATTTTAGAGTTTTTTAGTTTATTTTTAAGCTTTAGGTTTAGGTTTATGTTTATTTTATAGTATAGTTTCATTTTTATTTTATTTTGTAGGATTAGGTTTTATTTTATATTTTAAGTTTAGGTTTAGGTTTTAGGTTTTTATTTTTGGTTTATTTTTAAGTTTTATTTTTAAATTTATGTTTAGGTTTATTTTTAGTTTATTTTATTTTCTTTAATTTAGGGTTTAAGTTTACTTTATTTTAGGTTCAGGTTTAGGTTTTATTTATTTTAGTTTAGTTTTAGGTTTATTTTATTATGTTTATTTGATGTTTAGGTTTTTTTTAGTTTAGGGCTTAGGTTTTATTTTTTATTTATTTTTAGGTTTATTTTTTTGGGTTTAGTTTTTTATTTTAATTTATTTTATGTTTATTTTACTTGTATTTTTTATTTAGGTTTTATTTTATTTAGGTTTTTTAGTTCTTGGTTTATTTTATTTTTTAGTTTAGTTTATGTTTTTATTTATTTTATTTCAATTTAGTTTTTATTTTTTTTATTTTATTTTTAGGTTTAGGTTTAGGTTAAGGATTAAATTTTATTTTAGGTTTTTATTTTATTTTATTATTTTATTTTATTTTATTTTAGGTTTTTTTGTTTATTTTATTTTTAGGTTTTATTTATTTTGGGTTTAGGATTTTAGGTTTTTAGGTTTTTAGGATTTAGGGTTTAGGGTTTAGTGTTTATGGTTTAGGGTTTAGGATTTAGGGTTTATGATTTAGGGTTTAGGGTTTAGGTTTATTATTTAGGGTTTATGATTTAGGGTTTATTTAGTTTAGTTATAGTTTAGGGTTTAGGGTTTAAAATTTATTTAGGCAAACTTACTGATTTAAGTTTTAGGTTTAATTTTGATTGATACTTTTAGTTTAGGGTTTAGTGTTTTGACTTTATATTTGATTTGGGTTTGTAGTTAAAGGTTTAAGGTTAACAGGTTATAATTATTCTGATTTAGGTTTATGTAAGTTAAAACTTTTTTAAGGTTTAGATTTAATTATTTAAGTTTAATATTTTAGGGTTTAGGTTTAGGTTTAATTTATTAAGTTAGGATTAGTTTGGGTTTTAAGTTTAATGTTTATTTAGGGTTTAGGTTTAGGTATAGTTTAGGGTTTAGGTTAAATTGAGTTTAAATTTTAAAGTTTAAATTTAAGTTTAAAGTTTAAGTTTAATTAAATTTGATTTATTTATAATTATTAGTTTAATTTAGGTTTAGGAGGTTATTTAGTTTTTAGATTTAGGGTTACCCAGGTTTAGGTTAAACTTATGTTTAGAGTTTTATTTTAGGTTTTACTTTTAGGTTTAGGAATAAATGGTTTAGGTTTAAGGTTTCATATGTTTAGCAGTGTTTAGATTTTAGTTTATAGTTTAGGGTTTATAATTTAGGGTTTAAGGTATAGGGTTTAAAGTTAGATTTTAGGTTTAGGGTGTAGGATTTAAGTGTTAGTTAGTTTTAGGCTTTAGTTAAAACTTTAGGGTTTAGGTTTAGGTTTTAGGTTAGGGGTAGGTTATAGGTTTAGAGTTTATTTAGGGTTTAGGGTTTAGTGTTTAGGTTTAGGGTTTAATTTTAGGTTTAGGGTTTAGGTTTAGGTTTTAGGTTTAGTTTAGAGTTTATTTCTTTAGTTTTAGTGTTTAAGTTTAGGGTTATTTAGTTTAGAGTTTAGAGTTTAGGGTTTACTTTATAGTTTTAGTTTAGTTTTAAGGTTTAAGTTTAGGGTTTAGGTTTAGGGTTAGGTTAATTTAGTTTAGTTTAGGTTTAGGGTTAAAATTAGGTTTAGGGTTTAGTTTAGTTTAGGTTCAAGGTTTAGGGTTTAGAGTTTAGGATCTAGGGTTAAGGGATTAGGGTTTATGGTTTAGTCTTTAGGGTTTTGGGTTTAGGGTTTAGAGTTATTTTTAAATTAAGTAAACCGATAGGTTTAGGTTTTTTTAGTTTATTTTTTATTTATTTTAGTTTATTTTATTTTATTATTTTTATGTAGGTTTATTTTTATTATTTTAATTTAGTTTGGTTTATTTATTTTAGGTTTGTTTATTTTAGTTTAGGTTTATTTATTTTAGTTTATTTTAGGTTTAGGTTGAGTTTATGTTTACTTTTAGTTTAGTTTCATTTTATTTTATTTTAGGTTTAGGTTTATTTTTATTTTTTTAGGTTTATGTTTATGTTTTATTTTTTTTAGGTTTAAGTTTTGGTTTTATTTTTTTTAGGTTTATTTTATATTTTATTTTTTTTTAGTTTAGGTTTAGGTTTAGGTTTAGATTTAGGTTTATCTAGGTTTATTTTTTAGTTTAGGTTTAGGTTTATTTTTTTATTTTTTATTTTAGTTTAGGTTTATGTTTAGGTATATTTTATGTGGTTGTGATTTAGGGATATTTAGTTTATTTAGTTTAATTTATTTTGTTTATTTTGTTTAGCTTTAGTTTAGATTAAGGTTTAGGTTTAGGTTTAGGTTTATTTTAGTTTATTTAGTTTAGGTTTAGGTTTAGGTTTAGGTTTAGGTTTAGGTTTAGGTTTAGGTTTAATTTTAGGGTTTAGGTTTAGGGTTTATGTTTAGGTTTAGGTTTAAGTTTATTTTATTTAGTTTATTTTTTAGGTTTTATTTTAGTTTTTAGGTTTAGGTTTATGTTTAAGTTTAGGTTATAAGTTTAGGTTTATTTATTTAGTTTAGGTTTTTTATTTTAATTTTATTTTATTTTTAGGTTTATTTATTTTAGTTTAGGTTAAGGTTTAGGTTTAGGTTTATTTATTTAGGTTTATTTTTAGGTTAGTTTATTTAGTTTTATTTTTGGTTTAGGTTCATTTTATTTTAAGTTTATTTATTTATTTATATTTACTTTAGGTTTAGGTTTAGGGTTAGGTTTTTAGGTTTACTTATTTAGG
This sequence comes from Cymbidium sinense, assembly GCA_021442155.1. Lineage (NCBI taxonomy): Eukaryota > Viridiplantae > Streptophyta > Magnoliopsida > Asparagales > Orchidaceae > Cymbidium > Cymbidium sinense. The sequence goes on from JAKCPB010000619.1 coordinate 21,478, forward strand.
TTTAGGTTTATTTAGTTTAGTTTAGGTTTATTTATTTAGTTTATTTTATTTAGTTTATTTTAGTTTAGGATTAGGTTTAGGTTTTAGGTTTACGTTTATGTTTAGGTTTAGGTTTAGGTTTAGATTTAGGTTTATTTATTTTATTTTTATTTAGTTTAGTTTACATATTAAGGTTTAGGTTTAGGTTTAGGTTAATTTATTTATTTATTTTAGTTTAGTTTAGGTTTAGGTTTAGGTTTATTTTATTTAGTTTAGGTTTAGGTTTAGGCTTAGGTTTATTTTGTTTAGTTTATTTTATTTATTTAGTTTAGGCTTAGGTTTCTTTAGGTTTAGGTTTATTTTTGGGTTTATTCTAGTTTAGGTTTAGGTTTAGGTTTTAGTTTAGTTTAGGTTTTAGTTTAGGTTGAGGTTTAAATTTAGGTTTAAGTTTAGGTTTTATTTAGATTTACTTAGTTTAGTTCATTATTGTTTAGTTTAGGTTTATTTATTTTAGTTTATTTATTTTAAGTTTAGATTTAGGTTTAGGTTTAGGTTTAGGTTAATTTTATTTAGTTTATTAATTTAGTTTATTTTAGTTTAGTTTAGGTTTATTTAGTTTATCAGTTTTATTTATTTTAGTTTAGCTTTATGCTTAGGTTTAGTTTAGGTTTAGGTTTAGGTATTAGGTTTAGGTTTAAGTTTAGGTTTATTTTATTTAGTTTATTTAGTTTAGGTTTAGATTTATTTAGGTTTAGGCTTTAATTAGGTTTAGGTTTAAGTTTAGGTTTAGGTTTAGGTTTATCTTTATTTAGTTTATTTAGTTTATTTTAGGTTTAGGTTTATTTAGTTTCATTTAGTTAAAGTTTGGTTAGGTTTATTTAATTAGTTCAATTTATTTAGGGTTTAGGGTTCATGGTTTTTAGATTTTTGGGTTTAGGGTTTAGGGTTTATGCTTTAGCATTTAGGGTTTTTAGGGTTTAGGGTTTAGGGTTTAGGTTTTAGGTTTAGGTTATAGTTTAGTGTTTAGGTTTTTAGTTTATTTAGGCATTAGTTTAGGGTTTTAGGGTTTAGGTTTAGGGTTTATTTATTAAAATTTTAGAGTTTAGGGTTTTAGTTTAGGGTTTATTTTAGGTTTAGTGTTAATTTAGTTTATGGTTTAGGGTTTAGATTTATAGTTTAGGGCTTAGGGTTTAGGTTTATAGTTTATGTTTTGTTTAGTTTAGGTCAATTTAGGTTTAGAGGTTTTTTATTTTATTTAGGGTTTTTTTTAGGTTTAGGGTTTAAGACTTTAAGGTTTTAGGTTTAGGGTTCAAATTTTAGTTTTGGGTTTAGGGAATAGATTTTTGGTTTTGGGTTCAAGTTTTAGATTAGGGTTTAAGAATTTTAGTTTTTTTAATAGAGAATAAATTTAGATTCAACATTTCTTCTTTTCGATTTCATCAACCAAGTAACACACCATGTTTTCTAAGACACAAGCGTCAATATCGATAAAAAAAAATCACGATAGAAAATCAAAATCCTAAACTAGAATCATCTCCCTATAATGACACACTTCAATAAATAGCAGTGGATTTATTTATTTAGTAGTTTCCTTAGTTCCCATTAGAACCACCCTGGCCTCTCGAGTAGTTGGATCCACCATCATATCCTCGACTCTCCTTCCGCCACCACCATGGCTGTAACCTCCATCGCTCCTCCCGCCTCCATAAACACCACTGCTTTGACCACCACCTTCATATCCACCCGGCCTCCATCCCCACCATTGATAACCACCACCTGCCTTGCCTCCATTAGGCGGGCGTTGATGGTGATGTTCTTATCAAGGTTACCATTTAGGGTTGATGTTTATGTTTAGCTTTATTAGATTTTAGGGTTTTGGTTTATTTTTTAATTTATTTAGTAACTTTAGGCTTGGACTTAGGGTTTGGGGTTTAGAGGTTAAGGTTTAGGGTTTAGGGTTTAAGGTTTAGGGTTTAAAGTTTAGGGTTTAGGGTTTAGGGCTTTAGGTTTTAGGGTTTATTTTTGATTTAGGGTTTAGTTTAGGGATTAGGGTATAGGGTTTGGGTTTTTTAAGTTTAGGATTTAGGGTTTAGGTTGTTATTTAGGCTTTAGGGTTTAGGGTTTATAGGGTTTATTTAGGGCTTAGCTTTTTAGGGTTCTTTAGGTTTAAGAATAGGTTTAGGGTTTAAATTTAGAGTTTATGATTTTAGGTTTAGGGTTTAGGTTAGTTTAGATTTTTAGGGTTTAGGTTTAGTTGGTTTATTTTAGTTTAGGGTTTAGGGTTTATGATTTAGGGTTTAGGGTTAGTTTATGGTTTAGGGTTTTTTTTTTATAAAAAATTAAGCAAACTAGTAGGTTTAACTTTATTTAGCTTATTTTTTATTTATTTTAGTATAATTTTTTAATTATATTTAGGTTTAATTTTATTATTATTTAATTCAGTTTATCTATTCTAGGTTTATTTATTTTAGTTTAGGTTTATATCTTCTTTTTTAGGTTTAGGTTTAGGTTTACGTTTATTTTTCAGTTTAGTTTTTCTTTTAAGTTTAGGTTTTATTTTATATTTTTAGGTTTAGGTTTTTATTTTATTTCTTTAGGTTTAGGTTTTAGGTTTTAATTTTAGGTTTGTTTTTATGCTTTACTTTTTAGTTTAGGTTTATGTTTATTTTTAATTTAATTTATTTTATTTAGTTTAAGGTTTAGGTTTAATTTTTTTTAGGTTAAGTTTTAGGTTTTATTTATTCTGGGTTTATTATTTAGGGTTTAGGGTTTAGGGTTTAGGGTTTAGGGTCTAGGGTTTATGCTTTTAGGGTTTAGGGTTTAGGTTAGGATTAGGTTTAGTTTTAGTTAGTTTTTTTTTAGATTTAGTTTAGGTTTAGTTTAGTTTAGTTTAGCATTTATTTATTTAGTTTATAGTTTAGGTTTAGGTCTAGTTTAGGTTATAGTTTAGTGTTTAGGTTAGTTTAGGGTTTAAGCTTAGTATTATTAGTTTATTTTAGTTTAGTTTAGGTTTAGGTTATTATTTTAGTTTAGGGTTTAGGGTTTAGGGTTTAGGTTTTATTTATTAATGTTAGTTTATAGTTTAGGTTTATTTAGTTTAGAGTTGTAGGTTTATGGTTGTATTTATGGTTTAGGTTTAGTTATTTTAGGTTTTTTTTAGGTTTAGGATTTTAGGTTTAGGTTTTAAAACTTTAAGGGTTTTGGATTTAGGTTTTAGGTTTAGGGTTCAAGTTTTAGTTTTGGGTTTAGGGAATAGATTTTCAGTTTAGGGTTCAAGTTTTAGTTTAGGGTTTATGGATTTTAGTTTTTTTTAATAGAGAATAAATTGATTCAAGATTTCTTCTTTTGATTTCATCAACCAAGTAACACAAGTTTTAAGACACAAGCGTATATAGATAGAAAATCCATATAGAGATAATCAAAATCTAGAAAACTAGAATCATCTCTTATAATGACACACTTCAATAAATAGCAAATTGGATTTGTTGTTATTGGTTTCCTTAGTTATTAGAACCACCACGCCTTAGTATTTATCCATTCGATCTTTATTTTAACCTCCATCGCTCCTAGCCTTTATTTTTTTACCACCACCTTTTATTTTATCCATTAGACAACCACCAATTAGCCTTTAGGTCTAGGTTTTTATGTTTATAGGTTTCCATTTTAGGGTTGAGGTTTATGTTTAGCTTTATTAGGTTTTAGTGTTTTGGTTTATTTTTTAATTTATTTAGTAACTTTAGGCTTAGGGTTTAGTGTTTAGATTTAGGGTTTAGGGTTATGGTTTAAGATTTAGGGTTTAGGGTTTAGTGTTTAGAGTTATGGTTTAGGGTTTAGGGTTTAGGGCTTAGGCTTTAGTGTTTAGACTCTAGGGTTTAGGGTTTAAGGTTAGTTTAGGGTTTAGGGTTTAAGGATTAGGGTTTAGGGTTTAGGGTTTATGATTTTTAGGATTTAGGATTTTAGGTTTTGGGTTAGTTTAGAGGTTAGGGTTTAGGGTTTTTTAAGTTTTAGGTTAATTTAGAAGGTTAGGGTTTAGGGTTTAAAACTTAAGGTTTAGGTTTAGTTTAAGATTTATTATTTTAGGGGTTTAAGTTTAGGTTTATAGTTTAGGGTTTAGGGTTTAAGTTTTAAATATATAAGGTAGGTTTAGATTTATTTATTTTATTTAGTTTATTTTATACTTTACTTTATTTAATTTAGATTTTATTTATTTAGTTTAGTTGTCTTAGTTTTATTTAATTTAGTTTAGGTTTTTTTATTTTATTTTAGGTTTATGTGGGTTTATGCTATTTTTTGTTTAATTTTATTTTATTTTATTTTTTTTATGTTTAGGTTTTAGGTTTTATTTTAGCTTTATTTTTAGATTTTATTTTTTTAGTTTATTTTATTTTATTTAGTTTAAGGTTTATCTTTAGCTTTAGGTTTTATTTATTTTGTTTAGTTTATTTTAGCTTAGGTTTCAGTTTATTTTATTTTTTTATTTTTGGTTTTGTTTTTTTTAAAGTTTATGGTTTAGGTTTTAGGTTTTTATTTTAGGTTTATTTTTAGGTTTTATTTTTTATTTTAGGTTTAGGTTAATTTTTAGTTTATTTTATTTTACTTAGTTTTGGTTTAGGTTTATGTTTAATTTATTTCAATTTAGTTTATTTTAGCTTAGGTTTACATTTATTTTATTTTGCTTATTTTAATCATATTTTAGGTTTAGGTTTTTTTTAGTTTGGGGTTTAGGTTTGTATTTTATATATTTTCAAGTTTATTTAGATTTTTTAGTTTATTTATTTATTTATATTTATATTTATTTTGTTTTATTTAGTTTATGTTTATTTATTTATTTTTTTAGTTTAGGTTTAGGTTTAGGTTTGGGTTTTATTTTATTTAGTTTAGTTTAGTTTAGTTTAGTTTTAGGTTTATGATTTAGGTTTAGGTTTTAGGTTTAGGTTTAGGTTTAGGGTTTAGAGTTTAGTATTTAGCGTTGTAGGTTTAGGGTTTACGATTTAGGGTTTAGCATTTAGGGTTACGATTTTTTTATTTTATATTATTTTATTTATTTGGGGTTTAGGATTTAGGGTTTAGGGTTTAGGGTTTTTTTGGGTTTAGGATTGTAGGTTTAGGGTTTAGGGTTTAGGGTTTAGGGTTGTAGGTTTTAGGGTTTAAGGTTTAAGGTTTTTGGGTTAGTTTAGGGTTTAGCACAAATTCAAATTCAAATTCAACATTTCTTCTTCTCGATTTCATCAACCAAGTAGCACCCCAAGTTTTCTAAGACATAAGCGATGACATTGATCAAAAATGATAACCCATAGAGCAAATGAAAAATCCTAGATAAGTAGACCCGTCTTTACTATAAGTAGTAGATCGGATCAGCCATTCTTTAATTTCTCTTGAGTAGCAGGATTTGCCATCATATCCCCGATCTCTCCCTCCACCACCACCACGGTTGTAACCTTCGTTACTCCTCTAGGCTCCATAACTGCCATTGCTCCAACAATCACCTCCATATCCACCAGCACCTCCAGATTCCCCATGACCACTGTGATAATTGCCGCCTCCGCCTTCACCTCCATTGCTTGATATAAACTGAAGCTAGTTGATGGTGATGTTCTTGTCGTCAAGGTTCTACCCATTCTTAGGCTTTTGGGTTAGTTTAGGGTTTAGGGTTTAGGGTTAGTTTAAGGTTTAGGGTTTAGGGTTTAGGGTTTAGGGTTTAGGGTTTGGGATTAGGGTTTTAGGGTTTAGAGAACCCCATGTAAGGGAATTTATTGCCACAAAAAGGGGTTACAAGATCTTTAAGAGGGAAAACTCAAGCTGCTCAAGAGCTACAATCACTAGAGAGTGAATCCCTATCTAAGTACAATAAAGGAAAATGAAAGAAAAGAAAAAGAGATATAAAGTAGCAAAAAAAAAAGCTAGAGGACAACCTTGAAAGCTTGAGAAGATGAGAAGTATTTTGCCACCTCCATAGAAAGAACACAGGAAATAACACGAACACATAAAACTAGAAGAAATTAGCATAAAGAGATACAAATAAATAAGAAGACTAAATGAAAGTGTGAAGAAATTTAGTGTGTGAAGGCTCAAGCTCAGTCACAGAATGGGCGACCACAAACATGAGCATCAAAACTTCAAAGGAAGGGCTACATCACAAGTGCTACTACCAAATTATGGTGAAATCATCCCATCATAGCCTACATATGGGGAAGGCATGGATGAAAATCATATGATCTTTAATACCTGCATACCAAGAAATAACAAAATACACTCTAGAATGAAAGGAAACACTATTCAGTATGGCAAAGGGATGCCACCAATCCCTTGTAAGAGAAGCATCACCTAAGTATACCACCATAACATGAGAATGAATAGCCAACAAAAAACCCCTACCTAGATGAAACATCAAGGCAAGGAAAACAACCCCATAGTGATGAAAGCCAATCAGGAGCAACATCCACCTATTAATATATAGATGACAATAGTAATTTTATAGGTCTAATAGATCCAAGAGTAACCTTAGCCAATACGAATAGCCAAGGGTTTAGGGTTTAGGGTTTAGGGTTTAGGGTTTAGAGTTTAAAGTTCTGGGGTTTAGGGTTTAGGCTTTAGGGTTTAGGGTTTAGGTTTTAGGGTTTAGGGTTTAGTGTTTAGGATATAAGGTTTACAATTTTTTTAAAAAAATTAAGTAAACCAAAAGGTTTAGGTTTGTTTAGTTTATTTTTCATTTTTTTGAGTTTACTTAATTCTTTTTATTTGCTTTTATTTTTTACTTTTACTTAGTTTAGTTTATTTATTTTAGGTTTAGGGTTAGTTTTAGGGCTAAGTATTTAGGGTTTTTTTTTTAAATTAAATAAACCGGTAGGTTTAGGCTTATTTAGTTTATTTTTTTATTTATTTTAGTTTATTTTATTTTATATTTTTATTTAGGATTATTTTTTATTTTTATTTATTTTAGTTTATTTATTTTATGTTTATTTGTTTTAGTTTATTTTTTAGGTTTAGGTTTAGGTTTATGTTTATTTTTTAGTTTAGTTTTATTTTTATTTTTAATTTTTGGTGTAGGTTTTATTTTTTATTTTTATGTTTAGGTTTAGGTTTTTATTTTATTTTTTTAGGTTTAAATTTTAGATTTTATTTTTAGGTTTAGCTTATGTTTTATTTTTTAGATTAGGTTTAGGTTTATTTTTTGTTTATTTTTTTTTATTTAGTTTACAGTTTAAGTTTAGTTTATTTGGGTTTAGGTTTAGGTTTATTTATATTATTTTAGTTTAGTTTATTTTAGTTTAGTTTTAGGTTTATCTTATTTTTTATTTTAGGTTTAAGTTTTTTTTTTAGTTTAGGGTTTAGGTTTTTTTATTTATTTTATGTTTTATTTTAGGGTTTACTTTTTAGCTTTAGGTTTTTATTTAGTTTTTTTAGGTTTAATTTTTTTTATTTTAAATTTGGAGATATTTTATTTAGGTTTTTTTTTATTTTAGGTTTATTTAATTTTTTAGTTTAGTTTAGATTTTAATTTATTTTTTTTAGTTTATTTATTATTATTTTATTTTATTCTATTTTTAAGTTTAGGTTTAGGTTTAAGATTAGGTTTTAGTTTAGGTTTTCATTTTATTTGATTTGATTCTATTTTATTTTATTTTATTTAGGTTTAGGTTTTTTTATTTATTTTATTTTTATGTTTTATTTAGTTTAGGTTTTAGGTTTAGGGTTTAGGGTTTAGGGTTTAGGGTTATGGTTTAGGTTTGTTTAGGCTTAGGGTTTAGGCTTTAGGGTTTAGGGTTTAGGGTTTAGGGTTTAGGGTTTAGGGTTTTAGGGTTTAGTGTTTAGGATTTTAGGATTTAGGGTTTAGTGTTTAGAGTTGTAGTTTTATGGTTTAGGGTTTAGGATTTAAGGTTAATTTTAAGATTTAGGGTTTAGGTTTTCTTAATTTTATAATTTTTTATTATTTTAAAATTAAGTAAACTAGTCGATTTAGGCTTATTTAGTTTACTTTTTATTTATTTTAATTTATTTTATATTTTATTTTAATTTATTTATTTTTATTTTTATTTAGTTTAATTTAATTATTTTAGGTTTATTTATTTTACTTTAGCTTTTTTATTTTAATTAATATTTTTGATTTAGGTATAGGTTTATTTTTTAGTTTAGTTTTTTTTATGCTTAGGTTTTTATTTTATTTTTTTAGGTTTAGGTTTTACATTTTTATTTTAGGTTTAATTTTAGGTTTAAGTTTATATTTTTTTTCTAACAGAGAACAAATTAAGATTCAGCATTTCTTCTATTCAATTTCATCACCCCAGTAACACACTAAGTTTTTTAAGACACTTGCAATGACATAGATAAATAATGGGCACTGATAGAGCAAGTCAAAAACCCTAGATAATTATAATCGTTTATGCTATAAAGACACAGTTCCATATGTAGTAGATTGGATCGACCATTCTTTAATTTTTCCAGTTCCCATCAGAACCACCCCGACCTCTCGAGTAGCCAGATCCACCATCATATCCCAGATCTCTCCCTCCCACCCACCTCCATCGTTCCTCAGCCTCCATAACCACCGCCTCAGAGCACCCAGCTCCATATCCACCAGCCTCCAGATCCTCCACCACCCTTTATCAGCCTCCACCTTAGCCTCCACTTGCGGATCTAGATAGCACGGTTGATGTGATGTTCCTATCAGTTCGCCCATTCTTAGGGTTTATATTTAGGTTTATTAGATTTTAGGGTTTAAGGTTAGTTTAGAGTTTAGGTTTTATGGTTTTAGGTTTTAGGGTTTAGGGTTTAGGGTTAGGGTTAGGGTTTAGGGTTTAGGGTTTCGGATTCAGGGTTTTGGATTTAGGGTTTAGGATTAGCTTAGGGTTTAGGGTTTAGGGTTAGTTTTAGGAATTAAGGTTCAGGGTTTAGGGTTTAGGGCTTAAGATTTTTTTTTAAAATTAAATAAACCAGTAGGCTTAGGTTTATTTAGTTTACTTTTTTATTTATTTAGATTATTTTATTTTATAATTTTATTTACATTTATTTTTTATTTTTTATTTAATTTTGTTTATTTATTTTAGGTTTATTTATTTTTGTTTAGGTTTTTATATTTTAGTTTATTTCTTAGGTTTAGGTTTAGGTTTGTGTTTATTTTTTAGTTTAGTTTTATTTTTATTGTATTTTTTAAGTTTAGGTTTTATTTATTTTAGTTTTGTTTTTTTTAATCTATTTTAAGTTTTTATTTATTTTATCTTAGTTTAGTTTTTATTTATTTTATTTTGGTTTAGTATTTATTTTTTATTTTATTTTTAGGTTTAGGTTTAGGTTTATGTTTAGGTTTTAATTTAGGTTTTTATTTAATTTTATTTAGGTTTAGGTTTTTTATTTATTTTATTTTTAGGTTTTATTTAGTTTATGTTTAGGTTTTTAGGTTTTTAGGGTTTAGGGTTTAGGCTTTAGGCTTTAGGGTTTAAGGTTTGGGGTTTAGGGTTTAGGGTTTTGGGTTGTAGGTTTTGGTTTAGGTTTTAGGGTTTAGACTTTAGGGTTTAGGGTTTAAGGTTCAGGGTTTTCGGGTTTAGGGTTTATAGTTTATTTTTAGAGTTCAGTGTTTAGGGTTTTAGGGTTTAGGGTTTAAGGTTTAGAGTTGTAAGTTTAGGGTTTAGGGTTTAGAGTTTAGGATTTAGGGTTAGTTTTAGCGTTTAGGGTATAGGGTTAGGGTTTATTTATTTATTTATTTATTTTATTTAATTAAGTAAACTTGTAGGTTTAGGTTTATCTAGTTTTTCTTAATTTAATTTAATTTAATTTATTTTTTTTATTTTCATCTAGGTTTATTTTTATTTTTAATTTAGTTTACTTTATTTATATAGTTTTATTTATTTTAGTTTTGGTTTTATTATAATTTATTTTTTAACATTTAGGTTTAGGTTTAGTTTTTATTTTTTTTATTTTATTTTTTTTTTAAGTTTTTTAATTTTAGGTTTAGGTTTAGGTTTTTATTTTATTTTTTTAGGTTTAGGCTTTAGCTTTTTATTTTAGGTTTATTTTCAAGTTACATTTTTTAGTTTAGGTTTGGGTTTATTTATAGTTTATTTTATTTTATTTAGTTTAGATTTAGGTTGAGGTTTAGTTGATATTATGTTTAGGTTTAGGTTTTATTTATTTTAGTTTAGTTTATTTTTGTTTAGGTTTTGGTTTATTTTTTTTTTTTTATATTTAGGTTTTTTTTCTAGTTCATGGTTTAGGTTTTATTTTTTATTTGTTTTTAGGTTTATTTTTTAGGTCTAGGTTTTTATTTAGTTTTTATTTTATTTTATTTTATTTTTATTTTAGGTTTAGTTATTTTTATTTAGATTTTTTATTTTATAGTTTAGTTTAGGTTTTTATTTATTTTATTTTATTTTACTTTTTGTTTTTTTATTTTATTTTCTTTTTAGGTTTAGGTTTAGGTTTAGGTTTTTGTTTAGGTTTTAGTTTAGGTTTTTATTTTATTTTATTTTATTTAGGTTTAGGTTTTTTTAACTATTTTAATTTTAGGTTTTATTTAGTTTATGTTTAGGTTTGTAGGTTTTTAGGGTTTAGGGTTTAATGTTTAGGGCTTTAGGGTTAAGGGTTTAGGATTTAAGGTTTAGGGTTTTGGGTTTCGAGTTTTAGGGTTTAGGGTTGTAGGTTTAGGGTTGTAGGTTTAGGGTTTAGGGTTAGTTTTAACATTTAACGTATAGGGTGATGGTTTTTTTTAATTTTTTCTTACTTTTTAATTTTTTTAATTTTTTAAAATTATGTTAACTGGTATGTTAGGTTTATTTATTTATTTTAGTTTATTTTATTTTTTATTTTCATTTAGGCATATTTTTATTTTTATTTAGTTTAGTTTATTAATTTTAAGTTTATTTATTAGTTTAGTTTTGGTTTTAGTTTATTTTTTAGGTTAGGTTTAGGTTTAGGTTTATTTTATACTTTTATTTTTTTTTTTTTTATAAGTTTAGGTTTATTTTTTATTTTTAAATTTAAGTTTAGGTTTAGGTTTTAGGTTTTTATTTTAGGTTTATTTTCATGTTTTATTTTTTAGTTTATGTTTTGGTTTATTTATAATTTATTTTATTTAATTTAGTTTATGTGTAAGTTGAGGTTTAGTTTATTTTAAGTTTAGTTTTAGGTTTTTATTTAGTTTAGTTTAGTTTATTTTTGTTTAGGTTTAGGTTATTTTATTTTTATTTTTGGTTTAGGTATTTTTTTAGTTGAGGGTTTAGGTTTTATTTCTTATTTATTTTTAGGATTATTTTTTAGGTTTAGGATTTTATTTAGTATTTATTTTATTTTATTATAGGTTTATTTTTTTATTTCAGGTTTAGTTTTTATTTTATTTAGGTTCTTTATTTTTTTAGTTTAGTTTAGGTTTTTATTTATTTTATATATTTTTCTATTTAGGTTTAGGTTTAAGTTTTAGTTTATGTTTTTATTTTATTATATTTTTTATTTTAGTTTGGTTTAGGTTTTTTTATTTATTTTATTTTTAGGTTTTATTTAGTTTAGGTTTAGGCTTTTAGCTTTTTAGGGTTTAGGGTTAAGGGTTTAGGGTTTAGAGTTTAGGGTTTAGGCTTTCGGGTTTAGGGATTAGGGTTTAGGGTTGAGGGTTTAGGGTTTTGTTTTAGGGTTTAGGGTTTAGGGTTTAGGGTTTAGGGTTTAGGTTTTAGGGTTTATGGTTAGTTTAGGGTTTAGGGTTTAGGGTTTGGGGTTTAGGGTTTAGGTTTAGGTATGTTTAGGGTTTAGGGTTTTGGTTTTATGGTTTAGGATTTAGGCTTTAGTGTTTTAGGGTTTAGGGTTTAGGGTTTAAGGTTTTGGGATAAAGTTTTAGTTTAGGGTTAAATTTTTTTATTTTCTTTATTTTTAATAAATAATAAATTTAGATTCAACATTTCTTTTTTTTTTATCAACCAAGTAACTCACCAACTTTTCTAAGACCCAAGTGGTTATATAGATTAAAATGAACATCCATAGAGCAAATAAAAACCCTAGATAACTTGAGCAGTCTTTATTATAAAGTCACAATTCCATAAGCAGCAGATCGGATCGGCTGTTCTTCAATTTCTCAAGTTCCCATAAGAACCACTCCGTCCTCTCAAGTAGTAGGATCCACAATCATATCCCCGATCTCTCCCTCTATCACCACCATGGCTATAACCTCCGTCGCTCCTCCCGCCTCCATAACCACCTGCTCACCACCACTCCATCACTTAGCACCTCCATACCCACCCGCACCTCATATCCCACCACCATGATAACCTTGCCTCGCCCACCTCGGCCCAGATCTAGTGAGCTTTGATTGGTAACATTCTTTATCAAGGTTACCATTTTAGGGTTTAGGTTTAGATTAAGGTTTATTAGGTTTTAGGATTTAGGTTTATTTTAAAATTTATTTAGTTACTTTAGGTTTAGGTTTAGGGTTTAGAGTTTATGGTTTAGGGTTTAGGGTTAGGGTTTAGGGTTTAGGGTTAAGGTTTAGGGTTTAGGGTTTAAGGTTTAGGGTTTAGGGTTTAGGGCTAAAGGTTTTAGGGTTTATGCTTTTAGGCTTTAGGGTTTAGGGTTAGGGATTAGGGTTTAGGGTTTAAGGTTATTTAGGGTTTAAGGTTTAGGGTTTAATGTTTAAGCTTTATGGTTTAGGGGTTTTAAGGTTTATGATTTAGGGTTTAGGGTTTAAGTTGCTTTGGTTTATAGTTAGTTTATAGCTTAGGGTTTTAAACTTTAAGTTTAAACTTTAGGGTTTAGTTTAGGTTAGTTAGTTTAAGTTCTGATTTAGGTTTTAATTAGGTGTATAGTTTAGTTCTGATTAGGGTTTAGAATTAGGGTTAGGTTTAGTTTAGTAAGTTTATAGTTTAAACTGTAGGTTTAGGTTTAGAGAGTTAATTTAGGTTTAAGTTTTAGTTAATTTAGGTTTAGAATTTAGGGTTTAGGGTTTAGGGTTAGTTTTAGGTTTTAGGGTTTAAGGATAGTTTAGGTTTTAGGGTTTAGGGTTTAGGGTTTAGGGTTCAGAGTTTTTTAGGGTTTAGGGTTTACGGTTTATTGTTTAGGGTTGTAGGTTTAGTATTGTAGGCTTAGGGTTAGTTTTAGGGTTAAAGGTTTAGGTTTTCTTTTTTTTTTAGTGTTGAGGGTTTTTTTTTATTTAGGTTTTATTTACTTTTATTTAGTTTAGTTTATTTATTTTAGTTTAGGTTTTTTATTTTAGTTTATTTTTTAGGTTTAGGTTTAGGTTTATGTTTATTCATTTATTTTGTATTTTTTTTTAGTTTTATTTTTATTTTATTTTTTATGTTTAGCTTTTATTTTTTTATTTTAGATTTAGGTTTAAATTTTATTTTATTTTTTTAGGTTTAGGTTTTTGGTTTTTATTTTAGGTTTAATTTTAGTTTTTTTTTTTAGTTTAGGATAGTTTTTTTTAATTTTTTTTATTTTATTTAGTTTAGGGTTTAGGCTTAGGTTTTATTTATTTTAGTTTAGTTTATTTTAGCTTAGGTTTATGTTTATTTTATTTTGTTTATTTTAGGTTTAGGGTTTTTTTAGTTTAGTGTTTAGGTTTTATTTTTTATTTATTTTTAAGTTGTATTTTCAAGTTAATTTTTTAGGTTTAGGTTTTTATTTAGTTATTTATTATTATTTAAGGTTTTTTTAGGTTTGGTTTTATTTTATTTAGGTTTTTTATTTTTTGGCTTATTTTGTTTTTTAGTTTACATTAAGTTTTAATTTAATTTATTTTAGTTTAGCTTCTGTTTAATATTTTATTTTATTTTTAGGTTTAGGTTGAGGTTTAGGTTTAAGTTTAGGTTTTAGTTTAGGCTTTTATTTTATTTTATTTTAAAATTTTATTTTAGTTTATTTTATTTATTTATTTTATTTTTAGGTTTTATTCAGTTTACGTTTAGGTTTTTAGCTTTTTAGGGTTTAAAGTTTTGGGTTAGTTGAGGGTTTAGGGTTTAGGGCTAGTTCAGCATTTAGGGTTTGGGGTTTAGGGTTTAGACTTTACGGTTTAGGGTTTAGGGTTTAGGGTTTAGGGTTTAGGCTTTAGGGTTTATGGTTTTGGTTTTAGGGTTTAGTGTTTTAGGTTTAGGGTTTTAGGGTTTAGGTTTAGGGTTTAGGGTTGAGGGTTGAGGTTGAGGTTTAGGTTTTAGGTTAGGTTGGGTTTTAATTTAGGATTTAGGGTTTTAGTAGAGAACAAATTTATATTTAACATTTCTTCTTTTTTGATTTCATCAACCAAGTAACACACCAAGTTTTCTAAGACACAGCGATGACATAGATTAAAATTAGCATAGAGCCAAATCAAAACCCTGAATAACTAGAGCCATCTCTATAAAGACAGTCCCATAGATCGGGTAGGTCTGATTCAGTTTCTCTCCCATCGAGAACCACCCCGACCTCTCAGTAGTGGGATCCACCATCATATCCCTAATCTCTCCCCTCCACCCCACTATTATAACCACCTCCATATCCCACCTCCGGATCCCCACCATAACTCCCTCACCCACCACCTTTCATCAGATCAAGGAGCACGGTTGGCGGAATGTTCATGCCATCAAGGTTTTGCCCATTCTTACGGTCTAGGTTTAGGTTTATGCTTATTAGGTTTTAGGGTTTAGGCTTATTTTCTAATTTATTTAGTTACTTTAGGTTTAGGTTTAGGGTTTGGGATCTAGGGTTTAAGGTTTAGGGTTTAGGGTTAGGGTTTAGGGTTTAGAGCTTCAGGTTTAGGGTTTTAGGGTTTATGCTTTTATGATTTAGGGTTGCGGGTTAGGGTTTAGGGCTTAGGGTTTAGGCTGGTAGGTTTATGGTTTAGGGTTTAGGATTTAGGATTTAGGGTTTATGGTTTTTTATGTTTGAAAATAGGTTTAGCTTTATTTAGTTTTATTTATGTTTGTTTATTTCATTTTATTTTAGGTTTATTTATTTTATTTATTTTAGTTTAATTTTTTACTTTATTTTATTTTTTTATGTTTAGGTTTAGGTTTAGGTTTATTTTCTAGTTGAGTTTTATTTTTATTTTATTTTTTAGGTTTAGGTTTTATTTTATATTTTTAGGCTTAGGTTTAGGTTTCTATTTTATCATTTTAGGTTTAGGTTTTAGGTTTTTATTTTAGGTTTAGTTTTAGGTTTCATTTTTTAGTTTAGGTTTAGGTTTATTTTTGTTTTTTAAATTTAATTTAAGTTTAGGTTTAGGTTTTATTTATTTTAGTTTAGGTTTATGTTTATTTTATTTTATTTTTATTTTAGGTTTAAGCTTTTTTTTAGTTTAGGGTTTAGGTTTTTTATTTAGTTTTAGGTTTTATTTTAACGATTATTTTTTAAGTTTAGGCTTTTATTTAGTTTTTATTTTATTTTATTTTAAGTTTCCTTAATTTTTATTTTATGTTTAGTTTTTATTTTTTTAGGTTTTTTATTCTTAGGTTTATTATATTTTTTAGTTTATTTAGGTTTTAATTATTTTACCTTAGTTTATTTTTATTAGTTTATTTTATTTTATTTTCAAGTTTAGGATTAGTTTAGTTTAGATTTTATTTTATTTAGTTTCAAGTTTTTATTTATTTTAGGTTTTAGGTTTTTAGGGTTTAAGGTTTAGGGTTTAGGCTTTAAGGTTTAGGGTTTTAGGGTTTAAGGTCTTGGAGTTTAATGTTTAGGATTAGGGTTTAGTGTTTAGGGTTTAGGGTTTAGTGTTTAGGCTTTAGGGTTTATGGTTTTTAAGGTTTAGGGTATAAGGTTAACTTGGGGTTGAGGTTAGTTTAGGGATTAGGGTTTAGGGTTAGGCTTTAGGGTTTTGGGTTTTTAGGGATTAGGATTTAAGGGTTAGGGTTAGTTTAGGTTTTAGGGTTTAAGTATTTAGGGTTTAATGTTTATGGTTTAGGATTTAAAGTTAGGGTTAGGGTTTAGGGTTTTGTGTTTATGATTTAGGGTTTAGGGTTTAGGGTTTACAGTTTAGGGTTTAGGGTTAAAGGTTTTAGGTCTGGGATTTAGGGTTTTTTAAGATTTAGTATTGTAGGTTTGGGGTTTAAGGTTTACGGTTAGTTTTAGGGTTTAGGGTTTAGGATTTAGGGTTTAGAGTTTAGGGTTTAGGGTTTAGGATTTTTTTTTAATTAAATAAGTCCGTAGGTTTAGTTTTATTTAGTTTATTTTTTTATTTATTGTACTTTATTTTATTTATTTTATTTTATTTATTTGTTTATTATTATTAGCTTATTTATTTTAAGTTTATTTATTTTAGTTTAGGTTTTTTTTAGGTTTTGGTTTAGGTTTATGTTTATTTTTATTTTATTTTTTAGGTTTAGGTTTTATTTTTTATTTCTAGGTTTAGGTTTAGGTTTTTATTTTATTTTTTAGGTTTAGGCTTTAGGTTTTTATTTTAGGTTTTTTTTAGGTTTATTTTTAGTTTAGATTTAGGTTTTTTTAGGTTTATTTTTAGTTTAGATTTAGGTTTATTTTTAGTTTATTTTATTTTATTTAATTTAGGGTTTAGGTTTTATTTATCTTAGTTTAGTTTAGTTTATTTTATTTTATTTAGTTTAGGGTTTAGGTTTTTTTATTAATTTTTTTTTTATTTTTAGGTTTATTTTTTTAGGTTTAGGTTTTTTATTTAGTTTTAGGTTTATTTTATTTTTATTTTTAGTTTTATTTTATTTAGGTTTATAATTTTTTTATTTTATTTTAATTTTAATTTAGTTTAGATTTTTTATTTATTTTATTTTAGTTTTACTTATTTATTCTAGGTTTAGGTTTAGGTTTAGGTTTAGGTTTTAGATTAGGTTTTATTTTTTTTATTATTTTTATTTTTTTTAGGTTTAGGTTCTTTTATTTATTTTATTTTTAGGTTTTATTTAATTTAGGTTTAGGTTTTTAGGTTTTGAGCGTTTAGGGTTTAGGGTTTTTCGGGTTTAGGATTTAGGTTTAGGGTTTAAGTTTTAGGCTTATGGTTCAGGTTTTAATTTAGGGTTTAGGGTTTTTTGGTTTTTTTTCTTCTTATTTTAATAGAGGACAAATTCAGATTCAACATTTCTTCTTTTCGATTTCATCAACCAAGTAACAAACCAATGAAGCAATTCAATCAAATGACCTCCTTAGGGCTAGCTAAAGCCTCGTGGTCCCAAGATGTCCAGATTATATATCCATTACCATTCAATCTTATATAAATCAACACATGAATAACCGAAAGAGAACCCAACATTCATACACTTAAGCTATATGCACATGCATTTCTTATATACTTATAACTAGCATCATAACAAATTATTATTCATTTATAAGCTTTTGAATAATACATTTTGATTTAATAGTGATAATAGCCATGCATATATTGAATTAAATCAACAAATGCAAGCTTACATAAAGGTAATCTATTTTATTTTACTTGGTTTTGAAAAGATGGATGCATGGACTCAAATGACATACCAAACTTAACATGGTTGGAAAGAAGACAATTAAATATAAACATGTGATTCATTCGACCAAACTAGTTCTTAAGGACATTCAAATCAAATAAGATTATTTAAAGCAAACCAAAGCTTCTTTATTAATTAAGTTTTGGATTTCATTTGATTGAAAGAGGAGAAGAGAAATCATCACTTGCTGCTTTAAACTTTTTCCCACATTAGTGATTTGATTTAATTTAAGAAAATGTAATTAAGTTGATTATATGGGTTAATTAAGTTGAACCCTTAATTAGATGAATTAATTACCCTACTTATGTCACCTTAAAGTAATTAACTAAATAATTATGAGCCAACATGATATGCATGGAAAATAAACTTGCAATGATCTTAGGAAATAAAAGGGGCCTAATGCAATTGGCTCATGATTAATAGTTATCTAGATTAAAGAGACTTAATTAATCACTCTTATGGTTTTCCCACACATGTGGACTAACCATAATTTCATTAAACTCATTGGGATTAAACACCTAAAGATCTACCACATGATTTAATTAATTAGGTCTGATGTGATTATGATTTCAATTTGATTAAGTGATTTAATTAATTAATTAAATCTTAATTAATTTTATTTTAAAAAAAGGTGAAATGATCTTAGGGAAAGGGGTCCTAACCCTATTCCTTAGTTCACTTACTATTGAACAATAATTAATAAACTTAATTAAGGAATTTATTACTGCTCATGGGATTAATTAATCATTAATTAACTTAAAAGTGTAGTTAAGGTTTAATTAGTCAATTTTCCTAATTGGGTGAGCAATAAATCCCAAGAAAATTATTGGAGATAGAGGTCATCCCACTAAATTAACCCATAAAATTTATGAATAATTGCTCAAGTAATTAAAGAGTAATTAAGCTAATAAATTTTGCAATTAAACCTTAAATACTATTCAAAATTAGTTATGATCATTTTTAATTAATTCTCCTCTAAAATACCTTTAAAATGAGTATTTATTTACATTTTTTATTTCTCTATGATTTTTTATGATTTTATAAGTTTGACCATTAGAAATGATTAATTAAGCTAAGTAAAACTAATCTGTTGGCGCATGTGGTGCATGCTCTTTCCACATGGTGTCATGGGATTGGCTACTTAAAACTTACTCGACTCAGTGCCTACATGGAGATGAAGCCCTGTTGAGCAGCTATTGGACCAATTTCTCGATGTATTCTTAGAAGGCCATGAACTGACGATGAATAGCTTAGCTTTGATCGAAGTCCCACCTCTGATGCTCGGGAAGCTTGGAAGATGATTTGTTCTTGCTCGACGCATCGTAGGGAAGGTGCGTGCAAAGTTAATTTGATTTTGATGGAGAAATGGGGAAGTTAGGTCAAAAATGGGAGTGTCATGTTTCAGGATGAATGAGAATAGCATTTTCTGATTGAGGAACGAACTTGGGAGCTTAAGGAATGGCCCTAACAGCTCATCTTGGGTAGTTAGGGCTCTGAGGAAAGATTTTTGTGTGTGTTTGAGTGGAAACGTGGGGGTGTATACCCTCTTCATCTTGATCGGATGGTGGGATTGGGTTTGGCATCTAATGGCCATTTGGCCATCTCAGGGAGTCTTGGGTGGCAGGAAGGAGGTGAGTTGGCTCAGCTTGGTTGGTTGAAGATGTGGAGGTGGCTGCCAAGAAGAAATCAGGGGTGTCCTATGAGTTTCAAATGATCTAATGAGAAGGGTGAGGTGATTTCACCACCCATGGGTCATGATCGACCCAACCAACCCATGGGTCAGGTTTGGCAGTGTCTTAGGTGCTTAGGTGGACCATTTGGAGAGTACCAAGTGGCCAAGGAATGGAAATGTCCACTTACATGGGTGATTTGTCTCATGTGATGCCCTTGATCGAAGGGTAGAATGATCATTTGGCATTGGATTTGATTTGGGAAGATTTGAAATGAGCCAAAAGTAGGTTAGCCCAAATCTAAAGTCAATTAGAGTTGATTTGGTTAGGTTTGGCTCAATTTGACTCATTTAGGTCAAATTGGGGTTGGAGTTGACCAATTGGTCAAATTGGGTCAAACTAGGGTTGGGTCAAGTTCATATGATCATTTGGGATATTTTGGTTTAGTTTGGCTTAGATTTGATTTTGGCTCATTTGAATTCATTTGGGTCAAATGGGTTGACCAATTTGACCAAATTGGACAAATTGGCTTAGGTTGGGTGTTGGTTTGGGTTTAGTTGACCAATTTAAGATGATTGTAGGCTTCTATTTCAATTAATTTAGATTTAGTTTTGATCTAGGATAACTTGAACCATTAGGCCAATTTGGGCTAAGTAGGTCGATTGGGTTCAATTGGGTCCAATCATGGCTTTGGTCATGCCCAACAATCAATTTGAAATGAACTTGAGCCATTGGTTGCAATCAATTTGGTTTATATTTTGATTTGACCCAATTTGGTCTTTAGGTCAATTTGGTCTGTCAACTGGGTCAAGAGGGCCAATTGGGTTTGGTTTGATTCAATTGAAGGTCAAGTCATATTCAAATATTGATTTTGATATGGTATGAATCATTAATTTTAAAGGAATTGGCTTATGTAAAATTGGCTAGTTTGGGTTCATGGTTAAGGGTTGACTTCAAATAAATGACCAAGTCAACTTAGTTTGACCCAATTTGTGACAATTGATCAGCCTAGCGTGATCAACAATCATGATGGGAGTTTTTGATGGGCTTGGTTCAATCCAATTTGGGTAGGATTAGAACTTGGCTCAAATAGGTCAAATTGGCCACTTTGGGTCAAGTGGACCAATTGGGTTTAGTTAGCTTGATTTTGGGTTGAGTTTAATTTAGTTGAGTTTATATATGGATTTGGAATTGATATATAAATTCAATTGTTTGAGTTCAAATGGGTTTTGGTTTTGAACATTTTCAAGTCAAAAGGGTTAAGTTGGGTTTGACTTGGGTTGATTTTGGTTTGGCTTGATGATTATATATTTCATTTATATTTGTCAATATGATTGAAGGTATGATTTATTCATGAGAAAATCAATTTAATTTGGGCTTTGGATTGAAAGAATTTGGCTAAGTCCATGGAGTTGGGTCATGTAGCTTAGGTTTGGATTTTGATTTGATTTGATTTAGTTTTGATGATTTAAATGTATATTTCATTTAAATTTTTGAAGATGATTGAAAATATATTGATTTGTATGAAAATCAATTGAGTTTGACTTGATTTGGATTATTATTTGGCTAAGTCCATGGGATAGATCATATGGCTTAGGAAGGGTTTTGATTTAATTTGATTTAGTTTGATTTATTTTTGAACATTTGAATGTAGATTTGACTTATATTTAGGAAGATGATGGAAGATATAAATTTATTAAGAGAAAATCAATTGATTTTGGATTGATTTCGATTAAGATTTGGCTAAGTCCATGGGATAGGTCATATGGCTTAGGAAGGGTTTCAAGTTTGGATTTGATCATGGGCTTCAATAATTTGGTTTTGGAATTTAGGTTTTGATTTGGATTTGAATTTGATGTTTGAATTGAACTTGAGGTTTGGTTTGAGAAGGTGAACATGGGACTGGATTTGGGTTGTAGGGTAGGTGGATTATTATTATCCCTAAGGCATAACCTAATCCTATGGTTAACAATTCTAAGTCATTAGGCTTAGGTTAAGTGTTTAGCTAATTGTTAGAAGTGTCTTATGACTAAAGAAGTCTTAGTGTCTAGAAGTCTCTTATGTCTAAGATGGGAAGATTGAATCTGCACTCCCAAAGTTAGGTCAACAGGCCTTAGGCTCTATAGTGTTGCCCTTGGAGATAGATGATTGGAAGATCAAACAAGTTTCACATTATAATCGAGATGCATCTTTCTGCTTTGCTTGGGAGACCATGGATACATGAGAACAATATAGTTCCATCCACTCTACATCAATGTATGAATTTTGTGAGAGGTTGAATCATCTATTATATCAAATGAGATCTCAAGCCATTTACAGTTCATGTGGTCGGCATATATGAAGATGTGGCTTACTACCTCCCTCAAAATCAACAAGTCTATTCTCATGAACTTGGCCAAAGTTTAAAAATAAAAAAATAAAAAAAAAGAAAGAGAAAAAGTAAAAGAAAAGAAAAGAGAAAATGAAAATAAATTAAAAGGTAGCGAAAATAGACTTGGAGGAGGAAGTGGAACCTGACCTTAGATTCCACCCACAGTTCGTTACTCCATTCCAACATATTTGTAGGATGACCTGATCTCCACCAGGCAGAGGAAGAGGCTAGTTTAGAGGCAGTCTGAGAGGTGGAAAACCTACTTAATGGCCACCCAATAAAAGATATGTCCCAGCTATTAGGAGTACACCTATTATCCATATAGACTTAGAATCTAGTTCATAGGATGAGTCTTATATGGTTTGCACACCATACAACTCTTCTTAATAGTAGATTCCCTTGGAGGTGACATTTGAGCCAGATAGGGGTGACAATCGGGCTCCAAAGCAAAGCATAAGTGTATCCAATTCTATATGTGAAATAGTTAGGCATCAGTTGGGAACCTTAGCTCTATCCCCACATTCCTCTCAAAATGTTGAGGGTTTGGTTGTTAAGGAATCCCCTAAGTCATCCATGTATGAAGACTTAGAGGTTCTTTCAGAGCATCATCCTCAAGTCAAGAAGTTGATGTAGAGCTTAAGGGTGATTCATATAAAGATTTAATATAATTATCTTTTGATTGATACTTGCTTTCTATTCATAATTTAGTAAAGAAATGGTTAATTCCACATACTTGGTCAAAGCACAGTCTAACTTTGAAAGAATATGGAAGAACAAATGCAAAAGCTCTCAATCAAGAAGACTAGACTGTATAAGGGTCCAAATGATGATGATTACTACCAACCAATCATTTGGAATTGATAGGTTCTTTTCAAATCACATTGATATGAAGACCGTTAGAAACTTTAGATGATCTAGATGATTTTGAAGTCAAAGATGCACCGCCAGAGTTCAAAGAAGAGATCAAGTCAACCATCGACGAGCTCAAGAAAATCAACTTAGGAATATCAGATCTTTGTTGAATGAAATTGAAACCAATGACTTAGTTAGGCTATTGACTGAGTTTAAAGACTACTTTGCATGGAGTTATGAAGAGATGCCTAGATTATCTCCTAACATAGTGGTCTATAAACTAGCAATAGAGCGTACTGCTAACCCTATCAAGCAAGCTCCTAGACACATGCAATTAGACATAGAACAATAGGTCATTTCTGAAGTAAAAAAATTTATTGATGTTGGCTTCATCCGGGAAGAAAAATACCTTACCTGGTTAGCTAGTGTCATTAAAGTTAAGAAAAATACCCTACCTAGTTAGCTGATGGTGGACATTGGCAAATCTCATGTAGTCTTCAATTTCATGGATGACTCATCTGGATATAACCAAATAAATATGGCCCTTGAAGATGAAAGAAACTATTTTAAGAATCTCGTTCAGAATCTATTGCTATAAGGTCATGCCTTTTAGCCTTACAAATGCCAGTGCTACATAGCAGTGGGCAATGACTTGAATCTTCGATGAAACTCATTCATCATCAAGTTGAGTGCTTTATCAATGATCTCGTGGTCAAAAGTAGAGAAAACAAAGACCATCTATTTGACTTGAGAGTAGTTTTTGAATAGTTAAGACAATTTAACCTCAAAATGAACTCCCTGAAGTGTGCATTCGAAGTACCAACAACAACAATAACAACAACAACAACAACAACAAGCCTTAATCCCACTAGGTGGGGTCGGCTACATGAATCCTTCGTCTCCATTGTGTCCTATTATGTGTCAAATTCTCATCTAATTCAAGAAAATTTCTTGAGTTTATTGTTCGACACCAGGGAATCAAAATAGATTCAGGGAAGATCAAGGCAATATTAGAAATGCCACTCCTTAAAAGTTTAAATCAACTCAGATCATTCCAAGGGCGGTTGGCATAACTAAGATGCTTTATATCCAACTTATCGGGAAGATGTCAGCCATTCTCAACACTTGTCAAAAAGGATGCCAAGTTCAAGTGGGATGATAAGTGTGAGTAGGCTTTCAAAGACATCAAGCATTACCTGATGACATCGTCGGTTCTAGTAGCCTCTATCTCGGGCATGCCACTCAAACTTTACACTCCTGCATTAGGCAACTCCCTTGGTGCTTAGTTCTCCCAAGCCAATGATGAAGGGAAGGAAAATGCACTCTACTACCTCAACCATCATCTAGTCCCTACTGAAGCTAATTATCCACCCATTGAGAAGCATTGCCTAGCTTTAATCTTTGCATCCCAAAAGCTACACCACTACATGCTTTCTCATAAAGTGAACTTAATCTCAAGGATCAATACAAGATCTCATGACATACGACGCTATTGAGACTGGTCACGCATGCTCACAATTTGACATTTCCTTTGTAGCTTCGCCATGCAAAGGAGGACAAGCACTAGTGGATTTATTAGCAACACACCCACTTCTTGTTGACTCTCTACTTAGTGATGATCTCCCCATTGAACAAATCATGAATTTAGGGGATACTAGCATTCACCCCTTGTAGATGTACTTTGATGGTGCGATTTCCTCTCAAATAGGAGAAGAACCACAATCTACTATTCCAAGAAAGGTAGGTGTAGGAATAGGTTGCTTAACCCTAGAAATCAATGTGATGAAATTCTCATATCATCTGTCTAATCATTGCACCAACAACGAAGCCCAATATGAGGCTCTGATTGTCAATCTAGAGTTAGCCATTACATTAAGCATCTAGAACATCAATATCTTTAGGGATTCTCATCTAGTTATCAACCAAATTGCTGGTTCCTATAAGGTTATAAAGCCTAAGCTCCATTACTACCACAAGTACACCATAGAGTTCTTGGCCCAAATCTTAGATGTTACCATTTATAAGATTCCTCGAGGAGAGAGTGCCATAGTGTATGCTTTAGCCAAGATTTCCTAGGAGATGGCATGTCTAGAGGATGAATCCAAATCAATAAAGGTCCATAATAGAAAAGTCCTATCCTTTATTATTATTGAACTCATCAAAAAGTACTCTCTTGAAAGGTAGGTTGCCATTGCCAAGAAGGACGAGGAGTTAGATTGGAGGCAGCCATTCATGGATTCCCTAAATAAAGGAAAACTACCTCAAGAGAAGTCCCAAGCCCATGAGATGAAGCAGAGAACTTTTTCCTACGCTCATGTCGATGGTGTCTTGTACTGATAGTCTTTGAATCATATGTGGTTATATTGTTTCGAAAAGCACAAAGCCCATAAGATTGTGACCGAAGTACACTCAGGATTATGTGGAGCCAACTAATTCGGTCTGAATATGAAAGCCAAGATCAAGAGACTAGGATACTACTGGCCATCGATGATCAAAGATTGCATGGATACGATTAGGTGATGCCGAAAATGTTAAATGCACAGTGTGGTCCTACACTAACCATCCAACATTCTACATCCTACATTGGCAACATGGCCATTCAAGTATTGGGGTATCGACATAGTGCGTCTGATTGATCCTTCTTCTTCCATGGGTCATCATTTCATCTTAGCTTTTACTGATTACTTTTCCAAATGGGCAAAGATGATTCAGCTGAGAGAGGTCACAGCTGAGCATGTCCTCTAGTTTTTTAGGAACCATATCATATATAGGTTCGGAGTGCCTTGATAAATTATATCTGATAATGCTACTACATTCAAGTGCATTGAGATCAACAACCTTTCTTGGAGACACAACCTAGATTGGAGTTATTCTAACACCAACTACCAGTGGGAAAATGGCTTAGCAGAAGACTTCAACAAAATTCTCATCCAAATACTAAAAATCAAGTAAAGAAATCAAATACATATACCTAATCTCCTTAGTGGAGGCAACTTAAACCAACTCCTCCAGTAGAGTACAAATCAAAGAAATCCAAACAAATTCTTATCCCCAGCATATATATCCCCAAACAAATCTATGAAATCAAACTCAAATCCTAATCCCCAATGGATAGTGCAAACTTGCTTCCTTAGTGGAAGGTTCATATACCCAATCCCTAGTGGACTCTCAAGCAGATATGCCCCCACATCAATTAAAACTAAACAAACTAAAGTTGATTCGATCTTAATCCCATGGATAGATTTTATGCCCCAATGCATCTTTTTTTCCATAAATCCTATAATCAAATCAAATTCAAACCTTATCCCCAATGATTTTCCTCTTTAAGCCCTCTCAACATAGAACATGTCATGTCTAATGCATGTTTGATCCTAGATCTCCCCTATGTCCTTAACATTGAATTCTCAACAAATGTTATTTTTTCTCATGCACACCTTTAATACTTCAACCAAAATCCTAATAATGTATTCGTTCATATTACATCATCTTAACATTGTAATTAATATATTTATGATGGTGCAATCTCAAACTAACTATACAATATCATGCTAAACATATTATAGAATTAAAACAATATATTATATTATAATATATGATGTAATATTATAATTTGCTATAATATAATATATTGTCTAACATTACACCTCAGTAGAATCACTTAAAATAAACAAATAATAAAATTTTCTCAAAATATGAATAATGTTCATTTTGGAAGTAAAATTATTAATTTTCTATTAGAACTGGTACAAAATAGCATAATTTTTGGTGTTGCTTCTTAGTGTGTGCTATGAATTTGGCCAAATCCTTCCATCTCAACCTTCAAATTAACATTTTTGTGAGTTTTGACCCAATATATTATAAAAAAAGTAAAACATACTAAAATGTACAATAACATTTAATAACACACCACCACATTCATAAATATGTGAAGTTATATTGTTATGTACATTATATTTTAATAAGCTTTCATATAATATATTATCTTACATTACACCTTAAAATGAATCACTTTAAGAAAAAAAAATTATAAAATTTGGTTAAAAAATGAACATTTATTTTGGATGCAAAATTCCATTCTTTTGATTAAATGACACACCATAGCACACCCTAGTGATGTTTCCTAAAGCTTACCTTAAATTTGGTCAAATCCCATCATCACAGCTTATAAATCAGTATTTTAATAAATTATACTAGTACAAACTCAACTACATCTTACTATAACAAACTAAAATATGCTAAACAACAATTAGTAATACATAATAGTATGCTATAATGCATGATGCTACACTATGTTATGGCATCCTATGTTATAATACACTATACATATTATATTATATTATATTGCATATCACATCACAAGGGATTACTTAAGATAAAAATCATAAAATTTGTCTAAATAATAAAAAACTATATATTTTAGTCATATCTCTTACATATTTTAAATTGAAATAATATATTATGACCTAAACCTTAAACTAAATAAAATAAAATAAACTAAAAATAAACATAAACCTAAATGAAAAAAAAAAGCTAAAAATAAACCTAAAATAAAAACCTAAAACCTAAACCTAAACTTAAACCTAAAAATAAAAAAAAAACTTAAACCTAAAAAATAGAATAAAAATAAAACTAAACAAAATAATAAACATAAACCTAAACCTAAACCTAAAAAATAAACTAAAATAAAAAACCTAAACTAAAATAAATAAACCTAAAATAAATAAACTAAACTAAACAAAAATAAAAATAAACCTAAATAAGAATAAAAATAATAAAATAAACTAAAATAAATAAAAATAAACTAAATAAACTAAATATACATAAACCTACCAATTTACTTAATTCTTTTTTTTTAAAAAATCCTAAACCCTAAATCTTAAACCCTAAACCCTAAACCCTAAAAGTAACCTTAAATCCTAAACCCTAAACCTACAACCCTAAATCCTAAACCTGAACGCTAAACCCTAAACCATAAACCTTAAACTATAAACCTTAAAACCCTATACTCTAAACATTAAACTAACCCTAAACCTTATAAACTTAATAAACCTAAACCTAAACTTAAACCCTAAGAATGGGCGTGAACCTACAGTAGAATCCAACCGTGCTAAGCCTAGATCTCAAGATGGAGGTGAAGGAGGCTAAGGTGGAGGCGGTTATGGAGGCCGCCTGGAGGTCGGTGGATATGTGTCAAGGAAAGAAGGGTTATGGAGGCGGAGGAGCGATTGAGGTTACAACTGTTATGGTGGTTGAGGGAGAGTTCGGGGATATGATGGTGGATCCCACTACTCGAGAGGCCGGGGTGGTTCTGATGGGAACAGGAGAAACTGAAGAATGGCCAATATGATCTACTGTTTATTGAACTATGTCATTATAGTAAAGAAGGTACTAGTTATCTAAGTTTTTTCATTTGATCTATGTCGTCGCTTGTGTTTTATAAAACTTGGTGTGCTACTTGATTGATGAAATCAAGAAGAAGAAATGTTGATTATGAATTTGTTCTTTGTTTAAAATAAACTAAACTTAAACCTAAAAAATAAACCTAAAATAAAAACCTAAAACCTAAACCTAAAAAGATAAAATAAAAACCTAAACTTAAACATAAAGAAAAAAAATAAAACTAAACCTAAAAAATAAAATAAAATAAAAAAACTAAACTAAGAAAATAAACCTAAACCTAAACCAAAACCTAAAAAATAAACTAAAATAAAAAACCTAAAATAATATAAATAAACCTAAAATAAATAAACAAAATTTAATAAAAATAAAAATTAACCATAAATAAAAATAAAAAATAAAATAAATAAAAAATAAGCTAAATAAACCTTAACCTACTAATTTACATAATTAAAAAAACAAAATAAAGAAAAAATAATCATAACCCTAAACCCTAAACCTACAACTCTAAACCCCAAACCCTAAGCCCTAAATCCATAAACCTTAAACCCTAAATCCTAAACCCTGAACCCTAAACTCTAAACTCTAAACCCCTAAACCCTAAACCCTAAACCCTAAAGCTTAAACCCTAAAACTAACAACCTTAAACCCTAAACCATAAACCCTAAACCATAAAGCCTAAAAACCTAAACCTTAACTAAATAAAACCTAAAAAATAAATAAAAAACTTAAACCTAAATAAAATAAAAAATAAAATAAAATAAAAACTTAAACTAAAACTTAAACATAAACCTAAACCTAAACCTAAAACTAAAAAAAATAAAAAATAAAAACAAAACTTAAATAAAATAAATAAAAACCTAAACTAAAGTAAAAAAAATTAAATAAACCTTAAAACATAAACCTAAATAAAATAAAGCCCAAACGTGAATAAAAATAAAATAAACCTAAAAAATGAAATAAAAACTAAATAAAAACATAAACTTAAAAAGTAAACCTAAAATTAAATAAAAAATATAACCTAAATTCTAATTTTTTTTAAAAAACCTAAATCTAAAATAAATAAAATCATAAAATGAACATAAATCTAAACTAAAATGAACTACTCTAAAATAAATAAAACCTAAACTTAAACTTAAAATATATTAAACCTAAACCCTAAACTAAATAAAATAAACTAAACAAAAAATAAACCAAAAATAAAAATAAAAATTAAAACCTAAAAAGAAACCTAAAATAAAAACCTAAAACCTAAGCCAAAAAAATAAAATAGAAACCTAAACCTAAACATAAAAATAAAAAATAAAACTTAGACCTCAAAAAATAATAAAATAATAGAACTAAACTAAAAATTAAACATAAACCTAAACCTAAACCTAAAAAAATAAACTAAAATAAAAAACTAAAACTAAAATAAATAAACCTAAAGTACATAAACTAAAATAAATAAAAATAAAAGATAAACCTAAATAAAAATAGAAAATGAAATATACTAAAATTAATAAATAAATAATAAAATAGACAAAATAAACCTAAACCTACAAGTTTACTTAATTGTAAAAAAAACCCTAAACCCTAAACCCTAAATCCTAAACCTTAAACCCTAAACCCGCAACCCTGAACATACAACCCTAAACCCTAAACCCTAAACCTACAACCCTAAACATACAACCCTAAACCCTAAACCATAAAAAATCCTAGACACTAATCCCTAAACCCTAAACCCTAAACCAACCCTAAACTCTAAACCCTAAACTCCTAAAGTTTAAATCCACTAAAGTTAAAGTTTAAAGCCTAAAACCCAAACCCTAAACCCTAAGCTAAAAACCTAAACTATAAGTCCTAAAACCCTAAACCCTAAACCCTAAACCCTAAAACCTACATCCCTAATCCCTAAAACCCTAAAAACCTAAAAACCTAAACCCAAACTAAATAAAACCAAAAAAAATAAAATAAATAAAAAAACCTAAACTTAAATAAGATAAAATAAAATAAAAACCTAAATTGAAACCTAAACCTAAACCAAACCCTAAACCTAAACCTATAAATAAAATAAAAGAAAAAATAAAAACTAAATTAAATTAAAATCAATAAAACCTAAACTAAACTAAAAAATAAAATAAACCTAAAAATAAAAAACCTAAATATAATACCACCCAAACATAATATAAAAATAAAATAAAATAAAAACTAAATGAAAACCTAATCCTAAAAAATAAATTAAAAATAAAACCTAAAACAAACCTAAACATAAATAAAAAAAACACCTAAACCTAAAATAAACAAAATAAAATAAACCTAAACCTAAACTAAAATAAATAAAACTTAAGCCTAAACACTAAATTAAATTAAATAAAATAAACTAAAAATAATCCTAAACCAAAACTAAAAAAATAAAACTTAAATAAATAAAAAAAACTTAAACCCAAAACATAAACCTATAAAATAAACTAAAATAAAAATCCTAAACTAAAATAAATAAAACTAAAATAAATAATTTACACTAAATAAAAATCAAAAATCAAAAATACTAAAATAAATAAAAAATAAACTAAGTAAACTAAATAAACCTAAACCAACTTGTCTACTTAAGTTAAAAAAAATCCCTAAACCTTAAACCCTAAACCCTAAACCTTAAACCCTAAGCTAACCCTAAACCCTAAACCTAACCCTAAACCTTAAACCCTAACCCTAACCCTAAACCTGAAACCCTAAATCCTAAACCCTAAACTCTTAATCCTAAACCCTAAACACTAAACCCTAAATCCTAACCCTAAACCCTAAACAACCTAATCCCAAACCAAAACCTTAAGAATGGGTAGAACCTCACGAGGAACATCACCTGAACTAGGCTGCCTAGATTTTGGAGGCGACATTATCACTGTGGTGGTGGGGATCTGGAGGTCTGGGATCAGAGGTGGTCTGAGCAAAGGGTGGTTATGTTTTATGGGTGGAGCGATGAGACATCCATGGTGGTGGCGGAGGGAGAGATCGGGGATATGATGGTGGATCCCACTACTCGAGAGGCTAGAGTGGTTTTGATGGGAATTAGAGAAACTAAAGAATGACTGATCTGATCTGCTCTTTATGGAACTATGTCCCTACAGTAGAGACAGTTCTAACTATTAGGGTTTTTTTATTTTCTATATGCGTGCTCATTTTTTATCTATGTTATCGCTTGTGTCTTAGAAAACTTAGTGTGTTACTTGGTTGATGAAATCAAAAAGAAAAAATATTGAATCAGAATTTGTTCTCTGTTAATAAAAAACCAAAAACTCTAAACCCTAAATTAATACATGGACCTTAAACCTAAAAATTAAATCCTAAACCCTACAAACCCTAAATCTTAAACCTTAAACCCTAAATCTTAAACCTTAAACACTAAAACCCTAAACCCTAAAACCTAAACCCTAAACCATAAACCCTAAACCAAAAACCATAAATAAATTAAAAAATAAATTAAATATACTAAATAAACCTAAACGTACTAAACCCTATACCCTAACCCAAAACCCTAAACCCTAAAAGCATAAACACTAAAACCCTAAACCCTAAACCTAACCCTAAACCTTAAACCTAAACATAAAGTAACTAAATAAATTAAAAAGTAAACCTAAACTCTAAACTTAAACCCTAAGAATGGGCGTAACTCGATAAGAACATCACCGCCAACCGTGCTTAATCTAGATCAAGGTGGAGGCAAGGCGAGGTGGTGGTTATCACCTATGGTGGGGATTTGGAGATTGGGGATATGGAGGTGGTGGAGCAGGGGTTATGGAGGGAGGTGTGATGATGGAGGTTCCATGGTAGTGGTGAGGGAGATATGATGGTGGATCTCATTACTTGAGAGGCAAGGGCGGTTCTGAAGGGAACTAGAGAAATTGATGAATGACCGATATGATCTCCTTCTTATGGAACAGTGTCTTTATAGTAGAGACGGTTCTAGTTATCCAGGGTTTTTGATTTGTTCTATGCATGCTCATTTTTGATCTTGGTTGATGAAATCAGAAAGAAGAAATGTTGAATATGAATTTGTTCTCTATTAAAAAAAATCAAAATCCCTAAACCCAAAACCCTAAAAACTTTAAACCCTAAACCCCTAAACCTTAAACCCAAAAACATAAACCCCTAAACCCTGAACCCTAAAATAAAAACTAAACCTAAAAATAAAATTAAACATAAAATAAAAATAAAATAAACATAAAATAAAATAAAATAAAAACTAAATAAAAACATAAGCCTAAAAAATAAACCTAAAAATAAAACCTAAAAATAAATAAAAATTTAAACATAAACCTTAAATTAAAAAAAAAACCTAAACCTAAATGAAATATAATAAAATAAACTTAAACCTAAACTAAAATAAACTAAACCAAAATAAATAAAACCTAAACCTAAATGTAAAATAAACAAAACCTAATCCCTAAACTAAATAAAATAAAATAAACTAAAAATAAACCTAAACCTGAACTAAATAAAAAACCTAGAAATAAACCTAAAATATAAACCTAAAACCTTAACCTAACAAAATAAAATAAAAACCTGAACATAAACCTAAAATTAAAAAAATAAAACCTAATCTTAAAAAATAAAATAAAACTAAAACTAAACTAAAAAAAAACATAAGCATAAACCTACACTTAAAAAATAAACTAATATAAAAATAATAAACTAAAATAAATAAAACTAAAATAAATAAACAAAATTAAATAAAAATGAAAAATAAACCTGAATAAAAAATAAAATAAACTAAAATAAATAAAAATAAACTAAATAAACCTAAACTTACAGGTTACTTAATTTAAAAAAATCCCTAAACCCTAAACCCTAAATCCTAAGCCCTAAACCCTAAACCTTGAAACTAGTCCTAAACTCTAAACCCTAAACCCTAAAAACCCTATACCCTAAAACCCTAAACCCTAAACCCCTAAACCCTAAACCAAAAAACCTAAACCCTAAACCTTAAACCCTAAAATAAAAACTAAACCTAAACATAAAATTAAACCTAAAATAAAAATAAAATAAACAAAAAATAAAATAAAATAAAAACTAAATAAAAACCTAGGACTAAAAAATAAACCTAAAAAAAATAAAAAAACTAAACTTAATCCCTAAACTAAAAAAAATAAACCCTAAAAGCAATAAAATAAAATAAACCAAACCTACACTAAAATAAATTAAACTATAATAAATAAAACATAAACCTAAATGTAAAATAAAAAAACCTAAACCCTAAATTAAATAAAATAAAATAAATTAAAAATAAACCTAAACCTAAACCAAGAAAATAAAACCTAGAAATGAACCTAAAATATAAATAAAAAACTTAAACCTAAAATAATAAAATAAAAACCTAAACGTTAACCTAAAAATAAAAAGTAAAATCTAAACCTAAAAAATTAAATTAAAATAAAATTAAAATAAATACACCTAAAATAAATAAACTAAACTAAATAAAAATAAAAATAAAAAAATAAACTAAAATAAATAAACCTAAACCTACCAGTTTACCTAATTTAAAAGTAAATGAATAAATAAATAAAACTCTTACCCTAAACCCTAAAATCTACAAGCCTAAATCTTACAACCCTAAACCGTAATCCCTAAACCCTAAACCCTAAACCCTAAACCTTAAAACCTATAACCCTAAATCCTAAACCTTAAACCCCAAACCCTAAACCCTAAATCGTAAAACCTGAATCCTAAACCCTAAATAAAATAAAACCTAAAAATAAAATAAATAAATGAACATAAACCTAAATAAAAAAAGAATAAAATAACTTAAAAACCTAAACTAAAACCTAAACCTAATCCTAAACCTAAACCTAAACCTAAGCCTAAAAATAAAAACCAAAATCAAATAAAATAAATAAAAACTAAACTAAACAAAAAAAAACCTAGAAATAAAAAACCTAAATAAAATGAAATCTAAACGGAATATTAAAATAAAATAAACCTAAAAAAATAAAATAAAAACTAAATAGAAACCTCAACCTTAAAAATAAACCTAAAAATAAAACTATAAAATAAATAAAAATAAAAAAACCTAAACTATTAAATGAAAAAAAAAAACTAAACCTAAAATAAATAAAATAAAATAAACCTAAACATAAACTAAAATAAACTAAACTAAAATAAATAAAACCTAAACCTAAAATATTCTAAGCCTAAATAGTAAACTAAAAACAAAATAAAATAAACTAAAAATAAGACTAAACTTAAACTAAAAAATAAAACTCAGTAATAAACCTAAAATAAAAACATAAAACTTAAACTATTAAAAATAAAATAAAAATCTAAACCTAAAAAAATAAAAATTAATAAAATAATAAAATTAAGCTAATAAAAACCTAATCCTAAAGCTAAAATAAAAAATAAAAAATACCTAAATTAAAATAAGTAAACCTAAAATAAATAAATTAAACAAAATTAAAGTAAAAAAAATAAACCTAAATAAAAAAAATTAAACTAAAATAAATAAAAATAAATTAAATAAACTAAATAAACATAAACATATCAATTTGCTTAATTTTAAAACCCTAAACCTAACTAAAATAAACCAACAACCTAAACTAACTATAAACCCTAAACTAAACCTAAACTATGCTAAACTAAACTATAAACCCTAAATCTAACCTAACCATAACCCTAAAATCTTAACTTACCATAAACTAAACTATAAACCCTAATGAAACCTAAACCCTAAACTAACCTCAATCTTGTTAAACCTAATCCTAAACTCTAAACTAAACCCTAAATCCTAAAAATTTAAACCTAAACTATTAATCCTAAACTAACCTAAACCCTAAACCCTAAACCCTAAATAATAAACCTAAAGTAAATAAAAAATAAAACCTAAACCCAAATAAAACACTAAAACTTAAACTAACCTACACTAAAATAAACTAAACTAAATAAAAATCTAAACCCAAACCTAAAATAAAATAAACCTAAACCCTAAACTAAATAAAATAAAATAAACTAAAAATAAACCTAAACCTAAACTAAAAAAATAAAATCTAAAAATGAACCAAAATTAAAAACCTAAAACCTAAACCTAAAAAAATAAAATAAAAATCTAAACCTAAACTTAAAATAAATAAAATAAAAATAATACTAAATTAAAACATAAACATAAACATAAACCTAAACCTAAAAAATAAATTAAAATAGAAAACCTAAACAAAAATAAATATACCTAAAATAAATAAACTAAACTAAATAAATTTAAAAAATAAACTAAAATAAAAATAAAAAATAAAATATATTAAAATAAATAAATAAAATAAGCTAAATAAACTAATTAAATCAAAACTTATCGATTTACTTAATTAAAAAAAATCCCTAAACCATAAACTAACTCAAAAACCCTAAACCATAAACCCTAAACCTTAAATCCTAAACCCTAAACCAAAACCCTAAACCATAAACTCTAATCTAACACTAAACCCTAAACCTTAAACCCTAATCCCTAAACCCTAAATCCTAAGCTAGCCCTAAACCCTAAACCCTAAACCCTAAAGCCTAAACATTGGACCATAAACCCTAAGCCTTAAACACTAAAATACCCTAAAGCCTAAAGCATAAATGCTAAACCCTAATCCCTAAACGCTAAACCCTAATCTTAAACCCTAAACCCCATACCCTAAACCTAAACCTAAAGTTACTAAATAAATTAATAAGTAAACTTAAACCATAAAACTTAATGAACCTAAACATGAACCTAAACCTTAAAAATGGGCAAACCTTGATGGCAGGAACATCACCATCAATCGCTAGATCTGAGAGGCTAGAAAAATTATCGCATGGTGGGGATGAGGTGGTGGATATGTAGGTGGTCGAAAAAGCTTATGGAGGGAAGAGCTACTGAGGTTACAACCATAGTGGCGGTAGATGGAGATATCAGGGATATGATCGTGGATCTAGCTACTCAAGAGGTTGGGGTGGTTCTGATGGGAACTGAAGAAATTGAAGAACTAGCAGTCCAATCTGCAGTTCATGGAAAGGTGTCATTATAGTAGAGATGGTTCTAGTTATGTAGGGATTTTGATTTGCTCTATGCATGCTCATTTTTTATCTATGTTGTCACTTGTTTCTTAGAAAACATAGTGTGTTACTTGGTTGGTTGATAAAATCCAATGAAGAAATGTTGAATCTGAATTTATTCTTTGTTAAAAAAACAAAAAACATTAAACCCTAAACTAAAAGAGAAATCCTACACCTAAAACCTAAACCCTAAACCCTAAATTGTAAACCCTAAACCCTAAACCCTAAGCCCTAAACCCTAAACCGTAAACCCTAAACACTAAACCCTAAACCCTAAAAAGCTAAAAAACTAAACCTAAACTAAATAGAACCTAAAAATAAAAAAATAAAAAAACCTAAACCAAAATAAAATAAAATTAAATATAATAAAAACATAAATAAAAACCAAACCCTAAAAATAAAATAAAATAAAAAATAAAAACTAGATTAAAATAAAATAACTAAAATCCTAAACTAAACTAAAAAAAATAAAAAACCTAAATAAAATAAAAACTAAACCTAAAATAAAAATAAAATAAACCTAAATTAAAATAAAATAAAACTAAATAAAAGCATAAACCTAAAAAATAAACCAAAAAATAAAACCTAAAAATAAATAAGTAATAAAACATAAACCCTAAACTATGAAAAAAAACCTAAACCTAAAATAAAAATAAAATAAACCTAAACCTAAACCTAAACAAAAATAAACTAAATTAAAATAAATAAAACCTAAACCTAAACATAAAATAAACTAAACTGAAACCTAGACCTAAACTAAATAAAATAAAATAAACTAAAAATAAACCTAAACCTAAAGTAAAAAAATAAAACCTAAAAATAAACCTAAAATAAAAACCTAAAACCTAAACCTAATAAAAAAAAAAAAATCTAAACATAAACCTAATAATAAAAAATAAAACTTAAACCTAATAATTAAAATAAAAATAATACTAAACTTAAAATTAAACCTAAACCTAAACCTAAACCTAAAAAATAAACTAAAATAAAAAACCTAAATAAAAATAAATAAACCTAAAATAAATTAATTAAACTAAATAAAAAATAAATTTAAATAAAAATAAAAAAGTAAAATAAATGAAATTAAATAAAAAATAAACTTAATAAACTAAATAAACCTAAACTTATGAGTATACTTAATTTAAAATAAAAAATTAAAAATTAAAAATAAAATAAAAAAACCCTAAATCTACCCTAAGCCCTAAACCCTAAACCTACAATCCTAAATCCTAAACCCTAAACCTACAATCCTAAACCCTAAATCGTAAACCCTAAAACATTAAACCCTAAACATTCGACCCCACCCCAAACCATTAACCTTAAACCATAAACCCTAAACTTTAAAAACCTAAAAACCTAAACCTAAACTAAAAAAAACCAATAAATAAAATAACGTAAACCTAAATTAAATAATAAAATAAAAACCTAAACTAAAACATAAACCAAAATAAAACAAAAATAAAATAATAAAACCTAAACCAAAATAAAATATAAAATAATCCTAAAAATAAAAAACCTAAATAAAATAAAAACTAAATGTAAAATAAAAAATAAACCTAAAATAAAATAAAATAAAGACTAATTAAAAACTTAAACCTAAAAAAATCTAAAAATAAATAAAAAATTCAACCTAAACCCTAAATTAAAAAATTAAACCTAAACTTAAAATAAAAAAAATAAAATAGATGTAAACCTTAACTAAAATAAACAAAACCTAAACCTAAACCAGAAATATACTAAACTTAAACCCTAAACTAAATAAAATAAAATAAACTAAAAATAAAACTAAACCTAAACTAAAAAATAGTACCTAAAAATAAACCTAAAATAAAAACTTGAAACCTAAACCTAAATAAATAAAATAAAATTTTAAACTTTAACCTAAAAATAAAAAATAATACCTAACCCTAAAAATAAAATAAAAATAAAACTAAACTAAAAAATAAACAAAAACTAAACCTAAACCTAAAAAATAAACTGAAATAAAAAACTAAGATAAAAGAAATAAATCTAAAATAAATAAACTAAACTAAATAAAAATAAAAGATAAACCTAAATAAAAATTAAAAATTAAATAAACTAAAATAAATTAAAACCATAAACCCTAAATCATAAAGCCTAAGCCCTAATCCCTAAAACTAACCTTAAA
The DNA here is from genome assembly GCA_021442155.1 of Cymbidium sinense. NCBI lineage: Eukaryota > Viridiplantae > Streptophyta > Magnoliopsida > Asparagales > Orchidaceae > Cymbidium > Cymbidium sinense. The sequence goes on from JAKCPB010000619.1 coordinate 59,323, forward strand.
CCTAAACCCTAAAAATTCCTAAACCCTAAAAAAAAAATAATAATAAAATAAAAAACCCTAACCATAAATACTAAACCCTAAATCGTGAACCCTAAACCTATAATCATAAACCACAAACCCTAAACCCTAAAATTAAACCTAAACCTAAAACCTAAACCTAAACCCGAAACCTAAACCTAAACTAAACTAAACTAGATAATATAAAACCTAAATCTAAACCTAAACTAAAAAATAAATAAAATAAATAAATAAACATAAACTAAATAAAATTAATAAATAAAATAAACTAAACTAAATAAACCTAAACCTAAACCTAAACTAAACTAAAATAAAATAAACTAAACCTAAACCTAAACCTAAACTAAATAAACTAAAATAAACTAAATAAATAAACTAAAATAAACTAGACTAAATAAACATAAATAAACTTAAACCTAAATTAAAATAAAATAAACTAAACTAAGTAAACTAAACCTAAAAATAAACAAAGTAAACTAAATAAATAAAAACTAAACTAAATAAATAAACCTAAACTAAAAATAAACTAAATAAATGAATAAAATAAACTAAACTAAAATAAATCTAAACCTAAATAAATGAAATAAAGTAAACTAAAATAAACTAAACTTAAGCTAAATAAACCTAAACCAAAACATAAACCTAAATCTAAACCTAAACTAAAAACAAATAAACTAAACTAAATAAATAAACCTAAACTTAATAAACTAAATAAAAGATAAAATAAAAATAAACCTAAACCTAAACCTAAACTAATCTAAATAAATAAACCTAAACTAAAATAAAAAATAAACCTAAACCTAAATAAAAATAAACCTAATCCTAAACATAAATAAACCTAATAAACCTAAACTAAAATAAACATAACCTAAAACTAAATAAAATAAAATAAAATAAACTAAAATAAATAAACCTAAACCTAAATAAAATAAACCTAAAATAAACCTAAACCTAAACCTAAATAAATAAACCTTAAATAAAACCTAAACCTGAACTAAGTAAACCTAAACCTAAACTAAAAGTAAACTTAAACTAAATAAAACTAAACTAAATAAAACTTAAACATAAATAAATCTAAACTAAATAAACCAAAATTTAAACCTAAACCTATACTAAATAAAAAAAACTAAATAAATAAATCTAAACCTAAATAAACTATACTAAAATAAACTAAACTAAAAAAAAATAAAAATTAACTAAGTAAATAAACTAAATAAAATCTAAAACCTAAACTAAAATAAAAAATAGACTAAACTAAATAAAATAAAACTAAAACTTAACCTAAACCTAAAAATAAAATAACCTAAACTACGTTAGACTAAACAAAACCCAAACCTAAACTAAATAGATAAACTAAACTAAATAAATAAACCTAAACCTAAACAAAAATAAAATAAAACTTGAACCTAAACCTAAACCTAAACCTAAACTAAACTAAAACCTAAACCTAAACCTAAACCTAAACTAAATAAACCCAAACCTAAACCTAAAGCTAAACTTAAACTTAAACCTAAACTAAACTAAATAAACTAAACTAATAAAACCTAAATAAACCTAAACCTGAACCTAAACCTAAACTAAATTAAACTAAATCAAAATAAAATAAACTAAACTAAAAATAAACTAAATAAACTAAACTAAATAAATAAACCTAAACCTAAACTATAATCAAACTAAACTAAATAAACTGAAACCTAAACCTAAACCTAAATGAAATAAAATAAACTAATAAATTAAATAAACTAAATAAAATATATCTAGACCTAAACTAAATAAAGAAAATAAGATAAAATTAAATAAACTAAATAAACCTAAACCTAAACTAAATAAATAAACTAAATAAAATAAAATAAAATTAACCTAAACTAAATTAACTAAACTAAATGAACCTAAACTAAACTAAACTAAAACCTAAACCTAAACCTAAACATAAATTAAACTAAACTAAACTAAAATAAATAAAATAAACCTAAACCTAAACTAAATAAAATAAACCTAAACTAACCTAAACTAAACTAAATAAAACCTAAAATAAACCTAAACCTAAACCTAAACATAAAACTTAAACTAAAATAAACCTAAACCTAAACCTAAATAAACTAAACCCTAAATCTAAAGCTAAACGTAAATTGAAACCTAAACCTAAAGCTAAATAAATAAACTAAACTAAACTAAAATAAATAAATAAATAAACCTAAACCTAAACCTAAACTAAATAAACCTAAACCTAAAAAAATGTTAAACCTAAAAAATAAACCTAAACTAAACTAAATAAACCTAAACTAAATAAAAATAAACTTGTACCTAAATAAATAAACATAAATAAACCTAAAATAAAAATAAACTTAAACCTAAATAAATAAACTAAAATAAATAAACCAAACTTTATAAACTAAAAAACATAAACCTAAACCTAAACCTAAATAAATCTAAACTAAATAAATAAACTAAATAAACTTAAATCTATACTAAAAAAACTTAAACCTAATAAACTAAATAAACCTAAACTAAACCTAAACCTAAAATAAACTGAAAAATAAAATCTAAACCAAACCTAAATGAACCTAAAAACATAAACTAAACTAAACTAAAATAAACCTAAACTAAACCTAAACCTAAACCTAAACTAAATAAACTAAACAAAATTAAATAAATAAACTTAAACCTAAACTAAACTAAACTAAACTAAATAAAATGTAAACCTAAACTATATAAATAAAATCAAAACATAAACCTAAATAAAATAAACCTAAACTAAACTAAAAATAAATAAACCTAAACCTAAACTAAAAATAAACCTAGACTAAGAAAATAAACCAAAACCTAAACCTAAACCTAAACTAAACTAAAATAAAACATAAACCTAAACTAAACTAAATTAAACTAAAACTAAAATAAATAAACTAAAACCTAAAATAAACATAAAACCTAAATAAACTAAACTGAATAAATAATCCTAAACTAAACTAAACTAAACTAAACTAAAGAAACCCAAACCTAAAATAAACTAAATAAAAATAAACCTAAACCAAAATCTAAACATAAACTTGAACCTAAACCTAAACTAAATAAACTAAATAAAAATAAACGTAAACATAAATCTTACCCTAAACCAAAAAAATAAATTAAACCCAAACCTAAACCTAAACCTAAACTAAACCTAAACATAAACCTAAACTAAAATAAACTAAACTATAGTAAACTAAATAAAATAAACCTAAATCTAAACCCAAAATTTAAATAAATAGACTAAAATAAATAAATCTAAACTAAAAAATAAATAAACTAAACTAAATAAACCAAAGTAAAACCTAAACCTAAACCTAAACACTAAAATAAACCTAAACCTAAACCTAAACATAAACCTAATCCTAAACTAAAACCTAAACCTAAACCTAAAGTAAATAAACTAAAATAAACCTAAACCTAAGCCTAAACCTAAACCTAAATAAACCCAAATTAAATGTAAGCCTAAACCTAAACTAAATAAAAAATAAAATAAATTAAATAAACTAAATAAACCTTAACCTAATCCTAAACCTAAACTAAATAAAATAAACCTAAACCAAAACATAAATTAAAATAAAATAAATAAACTAAAACCTAAACTAAAAAATAAACCTATACTTAAAACCTAAACCTAAACCTAAATAAATAAACTAAACTAAATAAAAATAAAATAAATAAACCCAAACAAAACTAAGTAAACCTAAATCTAAACTTAAACCTAAGCCTAAACATAAAACCTAAACCTAAACCTAAACTAAATAAATAAACATAAACTAAACTAAATAAACCTAAACCTAAACCTAAATAAATAAACCTACAAACCTAAACCTAAACCTAAGCCTATAATAAATAAAAAAATAAAAATAAATAAATTAACTAAAAATAAAATAACCATAAACTTAAACCTAAACCTAAACAAAAATAAATAAACCTGAAAAATAAAATAAATAAATAAACCTAAACATAACCCTAAATAAACTAAATAAATAAAAGCCTAAACTAAACTAAACTAAATAAACTAAAACCTAAATAAAATAAACTAAATATAGTAAACTTAAAAATTTGCCTAAAATCCAAACCTAAATAATAATTAAATAAACCTAAACCTACACAAAATAAACTAAAACTTAAACTAAATAAAAAAACCTAAACCTAAAACCTAAAATAAAATCTAAAAATTAAACCTAAACTGAAACAAAACTAAACAAACTAAACTAAAAATAAACCAGAAATAAGCCAAAACCTAAACCTAAACCTTAAACTAAACTAAATTTAAACCCCAAACCTAAATTAAATAAACTAAACCTAAACTAAATAAAATAAACATAAACCTAAACCTAAACCTAAACTTAAACCTAAACCTAAACTAAATAAATAAACTAAACTAAATAAAAATAAACCTAAACCTAAACTAAACCTAAATAAATAAAAATAAAATAAAAAAAACTAAACTAAATAATAAAACCTAAATTAAACCTAAACCAAAATCTAAACCTAAAAAATAATAATAAATCTAAACCTAAACCTAAACCTAAACCCAAAATAAATAAAAAAAAACTAAATAAACCTAAACCTAGACAAACCTAAAGTAAATTAAATAAATAAAAATAAAAATTAAAAAAAACTAAATAAACCTAAACTAAATTAAATAAACTAGACTAAAAAAAATAAACTGAATTAAACTAAATAAAACCTAAACCTAAATAAATTTAAACCTAAATAAATAAAATAAACTAAACTAAATAAATAAACCTAAAATAAATAAAATAAAATAAACTTAACTAAAATAAACCTAATCCTAAACCTAAACTAAAACTAAATAAACCTAAACCCTAAACCTAAACATAAAATTAAACTAAACCTAAACCTAAATATAACTAAATAAAACCTACACCTAAAATAAAATAAACCCTATACTAAATAAATAAATTAAATAAACATACATAAATAAAATAAAATAATCTAGAGTAAATAAATAAAAATAAAATAAATTAAATTAAAAACCTAAACCTAAATGTAAACCTAAACCAAAAATAAAAACTTAAACCTAAACAAGAAAAATAAAAAATAAAAATAAACTAAAATAAATAAAATAATAAACTAAATAAAAAATAAACCTAAATAAATAAACAAAAAAATAAATAAATAAAATAAACCTAAACTAAACCTAAAAAACCTAAACCTAAACCTAAATCTAAACCCTAAACCCAAAATAAAATAAAACTAAATAAAGCATAAACCTAATCCTAAACTAAACTAAATGAACTAAAACCTAAATAAATAAATAAAAATAAACCTAAATAAAATAAAACTAAAAACTAAATAAACTCAAAAATAAAAATGAACTAAACTAAACTAAAATAAATAAACCTAAACCTAAACTAAAAATAAACCTAAATAAATAAACTAAATAAACAAAATTAATAAAACAAAAATAAAAACTAAAGTAAAAATAAATAAACCTTAACCTAAAAATAAAAAACCAAAACTAAACAAACCTAAAAAAACTAAACCTAAACCTAAACTAAAATAAATTAAAAACCAAAACCTAAATAAACTAAACTAAAAATAAAAATAAACCTAAAATTAAAAAAATAAAATAAACCTAAACTAAACCAAAACTTAAAATAAAAATTAAATAAAATAAACTAAATAAAACCTAAACCTAAACCTAAACCTAAACCAAAATAAAAATAAAACCTAAACTAAATAAATTAAAATAAATAAACATAAATAAAAATAAAATAAAAATAAATAAACCAAATAAAACCCAAACCTAAATAAAACCTAAACCTAAACCTAAATATAACCTAAACCCTAAACCTAAACTAAACTAAATAAACCTGAAAATAAACCTAAACCTAAACTAAATAAACTAAAAACAAAATAAAATAAACTAAGCTAAACTAAAAAAACAAAGAATAAATAAACTAAATAAAAAATTAGAAAACACCTAAACATAAAATAAACCTAAACCAAAAAACTTATACTTAAATAAACCTAAACCAAACTAAAATAAAACATAAACTAAAATAATTAAATTTAACTAAAAAATTAAATAATATAATAAGCCTAAATAAACCTATACCAAAGCTCAACTAAAAATAAAAACCTAAAAAATAAATAAAACCTAAACAAAAATAAAAAAAACAAAAGTAAAAAAAATAAACCTAAACTCAAACTAATTAAAAATAATAATAAATAATCTGAAACCTAAACCTAACTTTAAAAACAAAATATCCCTAAACCCTAAACCCTAAATGATAAACCTTAAACCCTTAACACTAAACCATAAAACCCTAAACCCTAAACCCTAAACCCTAAAACCTACCACCCTAAGCCCAAATCCCTATACCCCAAACCCTAAACCCTAAACCCTAAACTCTAAAAACCTAAACCTAAACTAAATAAAAATTAAAAATAAAATAAAAAAAACCTAAACATAAATAAAATAGAAAAATAAAATAAAATCTAAACCTAAACTAAAACCTAAACCTAAAAATAAGATAACATAAAAAATTAAAACTAAATTAAAATAAAATAAAGAAAAACCTAAACTAAAATAAAAAACTAAATAAAACCTTAAAATAAAATCCAAATGTAAAAGAAAAATAAAATAAACTTAAAATAAAATAAAATAAAAACAAAATAAAAGCCTAAACCTAAAAATTTAAAAAAATAAAACATAAACCCTAAACTAGAAAAAAAAACCTAAACCTAAAATAAACAAAATAAAATAAACCTAAACCTAAACTAAAATAAACTATACTAAAATGAATTAAACCTAATCCTAAACCCTAAACTAAATAGAATAAAATAAATTAAAAATAAACTTGAACATAAACTAAAAAATAAAACCTAGAAATAAACCTAAAATAAAAACCTAAACCCTAAACCTAAAAAGATAAAATAAAATCCTAAGCCTAAACCTAAAAATAAAAAATAAAATCTAAACCTAAAAAAAAAAAATAAAAATAAAATTAAACTAAAAAATAAACATAAACCAAAAATCTAAACATAAAATTAAACTAAAATAAAAACTAAATAAAATAAATAAAAACTAAATTAAAATAAAAAATAAACCTAAATAAAATAAAAATAATATAAAAATTAAAAAATAAACTAAATAAACCTAAACCTAATAAAAAAAAAAAACCCTAAACCTAAACCCTAAACCTAAACCTAAATCTAAACTAAACCTAAACTCTAAACCCTAAACTAAACTAAACTATAAACTATAAACCTAAACCTAAACTTAAACCTAAACCCTAAATTAATTTTAAACCCTAAACCTAAACTAAACCCTAACCTAAACCCTAAACCTAAACCTAAACTAAACCCTAAATAAACTAACCTAAACCCTAAACCTTAAACCCTAAATAAACCTCTAAACCCTAAACCCTAAAATTAAAACCCTAAACTCTAACCTAAACCTAAACTTCCTTAAAACCCTAAACTGCTAATAAACCTAAACCTAAACTTAAACCTAAACTCTAAACCTTAAACCCTAAAAAGCCCTAAACCCTAATCTCTAACCCTAAACCCTAAACTCGAAAAGCATAAACCCTAAACCCTTGACCTAAAGCCTAAATGCTAAACCCTGAAACTAACCCTAAACCCTAAACACTAAACCTTCACCCTAAACCCTAAAACCCTAAAACCCTAAACTTTAAACCTTAAACCCTAAACCCTAAACCCTCAACCCTAAACCCTAAACACTAAACCCTAAACCCTAAACCATAAACTCTAAAAACCTAAAGGCCTAAACCCAAACTAAATAAAACTTAAAAATAAAATAAATTAAAAAACCTAAACCTAAATAAAATAAAAAATAAAAAAAATAAAAACCTAAACTAAAATCTAAACATAAACCTAAACCTAAAATAAAATAAATTAAAAAAATAAAAACTAAACTAAAATAAAATAAATAAAACCTAAACTAAACTAAAAAAAAATAAAATAAAATTAAATAAAATAAAAACTAAATAAAACAAACTTCAAAATAAACCTAAAATAAACCTAAAATAAATAAATAAACCTAAACCCCAAGAAAAAAAAAACCTAAACTAAAACAAATAAAACCTAAAATAAACATAAAATAAACTAAACCTAAACTCTAAACTAAATAAAATAAAATAAATAAATAATAAACCTAAACATAAACAAAAAAAATAAAACCTAAAAATAAACCTAAAATAAAAACCTAAAAACTAAACCTATAAATAAAAATAAAAAAACCTAAACCTTAAAAAAAAAACTAAACTAAAAAATATACATAAACCTAAACCTAAAAAATAAACTAAAATAAAATACCTAAATTAAAATAAATAAACATAAAATAATTAAACAAAACTAAATATAAAGTAAACCTAAATAAAATAAAAATAAAATAAAATAAACTAAATAAAATAAACTAAATAAACTAAATAAATCTAAACCTAATTATTTACTTAATTTTAAGAAAAAAATAATAAACCCTAAACCCTAAATCCTACCCTAAACCCCAAACTCTAAACCTATAACCACAAACCTAGAACCCTAAACGCTAAACCTTAAACCCTAAACTCTAAACCCTAAACTCTAACCTTAACCCTAAACCCTAAAACCCTAAAACCCTTAACCCTAAACCCTAAATAAACCCTAAACTATAAACTCTAATATCTAAGAACCTTAAATGCTAAACCCTAAACCCTAAACCCTAAACCCTAAACCCTAAATCTTTAAAACTATAAACCCTAAAGCCTAAAGCCTAAAGCCTAAAACCTAAACCCTAAATCCTAACCCTAAACCCTAAACCCTAAAACCCTAAACCCTAAACCCTAAATCCTAAACCTAGACCCTAAAAACTTAAAAACCTAAACCTAAACTATATGAAACCAAAAAAAACCTAAACCTAAATAAAATAAAATAATAAAATAAAATAAAAACCTAATCCTAAACATAAATATAAAAGAAAATAAAAAATTTAAAATAAACTAAAATAAAATTAATAAAAACATAAACTAAACTAAAAAAATAAAATAAACCTACATTAAAATAAAATAAAAACTTAATATAAACCTAAACCTAAAAAATAAACCTAAAAATAAAACCTAAAAATAAATAAAAAATAAAAGCTAAACGATAAACTAAAAAAAATTAAACTTAAAATAAAAATAAAATAAACAAAATAAAATAAACCTAAATGTAAACTAAAATAAAACAACTAAAATAAATAAAACCTAAAGCTAAACCTAAAATAAACTAAACCTAAACCTAAACCTAAACTAAATAAAATAAAATAAACTAAAAATAAATCTAAACCTAAAGTAAAAAATAAAACCTAAAATAAACCTAAAATAAAAACCTAAAACCTAAACCTAAAAAAATAAATTAAAAACCTAAACCTAAAAATAAAAATAAAAAATAAACTTATACCCAATAATAATAAAATAAAACTCAACTAAAAATAAACTTAATCTTAAACAAAAAAAAATCTAAAAAGAAACCTAAAATAAAAACCAAAAACCTAAACTTAAATAAATAAAATAAAAACTTAAACCTAAACCTAAAAAGAAAAAAAAATCTAAACCTAAAAAATATAATAAAAATAAAACTCAAATAAAAAAATAAACTTAAACAAAAACTTAAACCTAAAAAATAGACTAAAATAAAAACCTAACCAAAATAAATAAACTAAACTAAATAAAAATAAAAAATAAATCTAAATAAAAATAAAAAATAAAATAAATAAAATAAACAAACCTAATCCTATAGGTTTACTTAATGTTTTATAAGAAAAACCCTAAATCCTAAATCCTAAACCCTAAACCCTAAAAACCCTAAACTCTAAAATCTAAACCTTAAACCCTAAACCCTAAACCCTAAACACTAACCTTAACCCTAAACCCTAAACCCTAAAAGCTTACATCCTAAAACCCTAAACCATAAACCCTAAACAATAAACCCTAAATCCCAAACCCTAAACCCTAAACCCCAAACCCTAAACCTAAATCTAAAGTAACTAAATAAATTAAAAAATAAACCTAAACCATAAAACCAAATAAACTTGAACATAAACCTAAACCCTAAACAACCTAAAAACATCACCATAAACCCTAGATCTTATAAAAAACAAAAATACTAAATAAAACCGAAAACCAATAAAACCTAAGTGGTAAAGAGATTGAATATAAATTCTACTACAATCAAACTAAACTAGAGGAATAAGAATGGTAATCTAATCTTATGAACTATGTCTACAATGAGATGGTTCTAGCAATTTGCTCTATGCATGCTCAATCTATGTCATAGAGAATGGTGTTACTTGGTTGATGAAATAAAAAGATGAAATGTTGGAGGTGGGGGGGGTTAAGGGTAGTAATAAGGGCTAAAGAAGGGTATGGATGGTTAAGAGTGGATGATCCTACTAGAGGATTAAGGGGGAAATGAGAAGTATGTGGCTTTGGAACTACAAACTGTGTCTAATTTAGAACATTTTTAAGCATTAAGAGAAGTTTAGTATAAGTTCATTTAAAGGTAAAGGTTTAGTTTAATTAAAAAAAGAGTTAAAATTTAGGTTTATTTTAGTTTATCAAAAAAAAACTTATGAATTTTATTTATTTTAAAATAAAAAAACCAAAACCCTAAGCCCTAAACTAAACTCAAACTAAGCCTAAAACCAAAACCCTAAACCTTAAACACTAAAAATAAAAAAATAAAAAATAAATAAAATAACCCTAACCCTAAATGCTAAACCTTAAAATTAACCATAAATCGTAAACCCTAAAACCCTAAAGCCCAATCCCTAAACCCTAAACCAAACACCCTAAACCCTAATAAGAAACCAATAAAACACTAAACTAAACTAACTAAAACTAATAAACTAATAATAATAAACAAAAACAAATAATACTAATTAAACTAAATTAACTAAATTATAACTAAAAAACTAATAAACTAATGATAATAAAAACTAACTAAACTAATAAATAAACTAATAACTAAATTAAACATAAAAAAGCCCCACTAATAAACTAACTAAAAATAAATTAAACTAATAAAATAAATAAAAACTAAACTAAACCTAAACTAATAACAAAAACTAAACTAATAAACTAACTAAATTAAACCCTAATAAATAACTAACTAATAATAATAAATAACTGATAAACCTAAACCCTAAACATAACTAACTTAATAAATAACTAACTTATAATAAAACTAAACCCAATAACTAAACAAATAATAACTAAACTAACTAAATTAAAATTAATAACTAATAAACTATCTAAAAAATTAATAAATAACTAATACTAATAACTAAAACTAATAACTAAACTAAACTATTAAACTAATAAACTAACTAAACCTAATAATAAACTAACTAAATAATAATAACTAAAACTAATAATAAAACTAAAAGAACTAATAAACTAAAACTAAATAACAAATAACAACTAGCACTAAACTAATAAACTAATAATAAACTAAACTAAATAAAAAATAAAAACTAATAAAAACTAATAATAAAACTAAATAATAAATAAAACCTAAATAAATAAACTAAACCTAATAATAATAAACAAACCTAATAAACTAACTAATAATAATAATAAACTAATAAAACTAACTAAATGAATAAACTAATAACTAATAATAAAAAAATAAACTAAACTAAAACTAATAATTTAAACCCTAAATAATAATAAAACCTAATAACATAAAAGCTAACTAAACTATACTAATACTAATAATAAACTAAATAATAAATAACTAAAAGTAAACTAAACTATGCATTAAACTAATAAATAATAATAAACAAAAAAACTAACTAATAAAATAATAATAATAAACTAATAATAACTAAACTAACTAAATAAATATCTCATAACTAAACTAACTAAAACTAATAAACTAATAATAATAATAACTAAAAAAATAATAATAATAAAAATAAAAAACTAAACACTAAACCCCTAAACCTAAATTAATAAAACTAATAATAACAAACTAAAAAAAAGTTAAATAACTAATAACTAAACTAATAAAACTAATAATAATAACTAAATAATAACTAAAAAAATAATGAACTAATAATAAAACTAAACTAAAACAAACTAATAAATAACTAATAAAATTGAATAAACTAATAAATAATAAACTAAAAACCTAATAATAACTAATAAAAAACTAAAATTAATAATACACTAAATAAAACTTATAATAAATAACTAATAACCTAAAACTAATAACTAATAAACTAATAAACTAATAAATAAATAAAAAATGTTAACTAATAAAAAAACTAATTAATAAATAAACTAAACCCTAATAAATAATAAACACTAAAACTAAACTAATAAACTAATAATAATAACTAATAATAAATAACTAAATAACTAATTATAACTAAACCCTAAATCTAAACTAATAAACCCTAAAAACTAATTAATAAATAAACACAATTATACCTAAAACTAATAAACTAAATAATAACTAATAATAAACTAATAATAAACCACCAACTAAAAAAATTAATAACAATTAACTAATAATAAACTAATAATCTAATAACTAAATTAACAAAATGAACTAAATAAATAAACTAATAAACTTAATAAATATACTAATAATAATAATAATAATAATAAAACTAACTAAAAATTACTAAACTAATAAAAACTAATAATAATAACTAATAACTAACTAACTAAACTAATAAAACTAATAATAAACTAACTAAAAATAACTTAATAACTAAAACCATAAACCCTAACTAAATAAATAAATTAAATATCATAATAAAACCAATAATAATAAACATAAATTAATAACAATGAATTAAAAATAATACAAAACAAAAACTAATAATAAACCAACTAACTAAACTAATAATAATAATAAAATAATAACTAATAAAAAACTAAACCATAAACTAAACTAAAAAATAATAAACCTAAACCCATAACTAAACTAATAAAACTAATAAACTAAGCTAATAAATTATTAAATTAATTAATAAAACTAAATTAATAAAACTAAACCACTAACTAAAACTAACTAAAACCTAAATAATAATAAAACCATAAACTAATATACTAACTAACTAAACTAAATAAATAAGTAACTAACTAATAATAACTAATAAATAAACTATAAAACTCCAAACAAACTAACTAAATAAATAAACTAATAAACTAAACCTAACCCCCCCCACCCCCCCTAAACTAACTTAAAATAATAATAACTAAAACTAAAAGTAATAATACTAAACTAATAACCTAACTAAAACTAAACTAACTAAATTAAACATAAAACTAATAATAACCTAAAACTAATAAAACCTAATAATAACTAATAAACACTAAACCTAAAACCTAAACCTTAAAACTAAACTAATTATTATTATTAAGTGATTTCGAGATCCCTCGCATTATTGGTGAGTTTTTGGGCGCTTTCTCTCATGGACTTTCTATAGATTATTGACCTTAGGCCGATCTCTACCTATTCTTATCTGTCATGACTCAAGGCGTTCTTCAAATACATGGTAAATTGTGCCGATGGATCCCGCTAGGGCATCAGATTTTTTGGCTAATCTTAAGTCTTAATTACCTGTTGTTACTAAATATTTCAAAGAGGCTTTAAATGGTAAGAATTCCTCCACAAAGCCTCCTTTGATTTTTCTTCATATGAATTTTAAAGGTACTCCAACAATTATGATTTAGGTGAGGATTTTGAAAGATTAGCTGAACCTTTTTCTTTTTCTTTGATTGGAAAGTTTTCATTTAAATGACCAAAGATGGAAGACTTTTGTTCTATTTTTATAGCATAAATTTATCCGTTCTTTTCTATTGATGATTGATGCATGTTTTGATTAAACTTTCTAATGACCTTGATTATAGAAGAATTTTTCTAGCATTCTTACTATGTTTTAATTATCAAATGTGTATTCTAAGTGGATGCTATGTTTGATGTTAATGAAGAGTCTCCTATTGTTCCCATTTTGATTTCTTTACCTAACTTGCGGATTCATCTATTTAATCATCAGATTTTTTATGCTATTTAGACAATTTTTTGTAAGACTTTACCTGTTGTTCAAGCAACAACTGCTTTTTCAAGATCGTATGTTGCTAGAATTCTTGTAGAGATTGATATTACTAAAAAATATCCAAAAGAAATTTGGCTGGGCTCAAAGAAATGAGGTTATTTTTAGAAATTTTTTTTGAGAACTTTAACATTTTTTTGTAATCATTGTAAGATTCATGGGCAAGAAATTTTTGAATGCTTTATTGCTCATCCCTCTCTTAAGAGGAAAATCACCAGTAAGAATTCAATTCTTAAAGAACAGATGATTCTCTCAAGTTGGATAAACGAAAATCTACTTTTCAAAATTTTAATATTTTGGAAAACAAAATTTTTGAATCTTCTGAAAAAGTTTTACCTATTAATGATTTGTCTAATGAAGATGGTAATTTTGATGTTTCTGATAAAATTTTAACTAATAATCATGCTCTAAGTGTTTCTTTTGATTATGGTAAAGGGAAGACTTGAGGTGTGGTTAATGATTCTAATGGTTTGATGTTGTGCATGTTTTCATGATGATGGTTTGAATATTGTTGATGCTAACACCATTTCTTCCAATCAATTGGATGTTGTTTCTCTTTCTCCTATGTATGCTTTAGATCATGGGAAAGAGACTACTTCTTTTCCTTCTTTGATTGAGATTGGTGGTGAAAAGAATTTTCTTATTTTTGATATTTTAACTTCTGGTTCTAATAATCTTGTTAATATTGGTGATCCTTCTTCTAAAAGACAAGATTTAGATACCTATGATAATTCAATCATTGTAAATAGTTCTATTTTTGCTCAAAATGATGGATTTTCTATGGCTGGTAATTATATTCAGAATTTTGGTAATATTCTATGTGTTTTTAAGAGATTTAAATCTTATCTTAATCCCTTACATGAAGATTGTACTAAAAATCTAAATTCTCCTTCACTTACTTCTTTTTTGAATGATGACAGGGAGGATACTCTTCAACTTTTGTTGGAAGGTAAAAATATTTATAATTTTCTTCTTAATAAAGCTATTTTTGCTCCTTCTTTCACTTCTAATTCTTAAACGCATACTATTTCTGATTTTCATTTGTCTAATGTTGTGGATGATTCCAAATGGTCTTCTTTGAAATTAATAGCTTCGATCCCCATGCCTTTATAACAAATCGATTCATTTTGGATAGATTTTGGAGAAAGGGCATGGTTATAAAACTATTTACAAGAAGAAAAGAAAATAAGTGTTTAGATTTATGTCCCTCCTCACTTGTCGAGGGTTACTCATTCCAAAGCTTCTTGGAAATAATCTCTCCTATCCTTGGGAGGTTTTTACTTTTTGGCTAATTTTTTCTTTGTTGTTTAAGCTTTTGTTGTGCGTTTTATTGCTAGTTGGAGTATTGGCTTCTTGGTTAATTTTCCTCATTCTAGCTTGGTGTTTCTAGCTTCCAATTTGCTGGGTTGTTTTTTGGTTCCCTTTGGTTGGCTGGTTTTGTGCTAGTGGCATTGTTCTTTTTGCCTTTATTTTGGTTTTTTCTCACTTTGTTGGTGGTTGGTTCTTTGTCCTTGGCATGTGGTTTGTCCATTGGTTGGTTGTTTCTTTAGCTATTATTTTAGCTCTCATCTTCTTTTTTTCTATTGGTTGGTTTGGTTCTCTGTTTTGGCTATTTTCTTGATATGTTGTGTGTGGTCGCCTATTGTTTCCTTCCCTTGGTTAGTGCTTTCCTTTGATTTGGTTATTGTGGATCTGTGGTTCCTGGTGTTTTGATTGGTGTTGTCATGGCTCTATTGGCTTTGTCTTGAGAGCTCTTTTCTTTTGTATGAGGTTCTTTTCTCCCTTTTTAAGAGGTGTTCATATTTGGTTTTATTGGGATTTTATATTAATTTTATATGTTGCTCCACCTCTCTTTTTGTTTCTAGCTTCACTTTTCTTTGGCTAGGTGGCATTATGATAGGTTTGTATTTTCAGATGGCTTGATGGTAATATGATGGATTTTTTCCTTGATATTTTTTTGGTGACTTTTCCTATTTGTAACCCTTCTTTGAAGTCGGATACACTTAGATTTGATGCCCTCATTATTATGATTATCCTTGTTTCCTCATATTCAGCCAAAAAAATTTTTTCACTTGTTTCGATCTCCATCTGGTTGAGATTTCATGCAATTTGTAGGTTCTCTATTTGAGTTGGTCTCTTCTTCTTCATTGGGAGAGCTAGAGTCTTACTGATGGTCATTTTTTTCTTAGATGGCTAGAGTTGTCTCGAGTGTTGTGTGTTTCCTTCTTATGGATCTTCCTCTTGAGGTTCTATTGGAGATCCGTGGATTCATCCCCTTGCTATCTTTGTTAGCTTTTTTAGATTTGTCTTGTTTCTTTTCTTTATTGCTCTTTGATGAATTAGTTTAGGGACTAAACTCTTTAGGATTTTCCCGTAGCTCATTTGAGCAGTAGTTTTTTTTTTCTTTTTGAGTTTAGTCTCTACTATGGTTTTCCTGTACTTATTTTTTATTGCAATAAATTCCTTTTAGTTAAAAGAAAACCCTAAACCCTAAATACCCTAAACCTTAAAGCCTAAACACTAAACCTTAAACAATAAACCCTAAACCCTAAACCCTAAACCATAACCTTAAACCCTAAACCCTAAAACCCAAAACCCTAAAACCCTAAGCCCTAAACCATAAACACTAAACCCAATACCCTAAACCCTAAAAACCTAAAAACCTAAACCTAAACTAAATAAAACCTAAAAATAAAATAAATAAAATACCTAAACCTAAATAAAATAAAATAAAATAAAATAAATACCTAAATCTTAACATAAAAATAAAATTAAATAAAAAATAAAAATAAACTAAAATAAAATAAATAAAAACTTAAACTAAACTAAATAATAAAATAAACGTGAGCATAAAAATCTAAATAAAATAAAAACTAAACATAAAAAAGTTAAAATAAACCTAAAATAAAATAAAATAAAAACAAAATAAAAACTCAAACCTAAAAAATAAACCTAAGAATAAATAATAAATACAACTTAAACCCTAAACTAAAAAAAAAAACTAAACCTAAAATAAAAATAAAATAAACATAATAAAATAAACCTAAACTTAAACTAAAATAAACTAAACTAAAATAAATAAAACCTAGACCTAAACCTAAAATAAACTAAACTTAAACCTTATCCTAAACGAAATAAAATAAAATAAACTAAAAATAAACCTAAACCTAAACTAAAAAATAAAACCAAAAAATAAACCTAAAATAAATACCTAAAACCTAAAACTAAAAAAATAATATAAAAACCTAAACCTAAACCTAAAAATTGAAAATGAAACCTCAACCTACAAAGTAAAAGAAAAATAAAACTCAACTAAAAATAAACCTATACCTAAAATAAACTAAAATAAAAACCAAACTAAAAAAAATAAACCTTAAAATAAATAAACTAAACTAAATAAAAATTAAATAAAAAATTAAAATTAAAATAAACTTAAATAAATAAAGAATAAACTAAATAAACCTAAACCTATCAATTTACTTAATTGAAAAGAACCTAAACCCTAAATCCTAAACCTAAACCCTAAACCTTAAACCCCAAAAAAATTAACCTCAACCTAAACCTAAAACCCTAAACCCTAAACTTAAACCCTAAAACTAACCCTAAACCCTAAAATCCTAACCCCTAAACCCTAAAACCTAAACACTAAACTTTAAAACCATAAACCCCTAAACCCTAAGTCCTAAAACCCTAAATCCTAAACCCTAAACCCTAAACCCTAAAATCTACAATCCCAAACCCTAAATCCTAAACCAACCCTAAACCTTAAACTAACCTAAACCTAGACTAAGAAGCAGAACCTGATGGCGTGAACATTATCAACGCTAATCTAGATCCAGATGGAGGTGAAAAGTGGAGGTGGCGCATTCAGTGGTGGGGATCCGGAGGTGCTAGTGCATATGGAGGTGGTGTTCAAAGGGTGGTTATGGAGGAGGAGTGATGAGGTTAAAACCATGGTGTGGTGGTGAGGGAGAGATGGGGATTTGATGGAGATCCCGCTACTGAGAGGGAGGGTGGTTCAATGGGAATTGAGAAACTAAAGAACGATGATCCATCTAGTTCTTATGGAACTATGTCTTTATAAGAGATGGTTCTTCTGGGGTTTTGATGCTCTATGGGTTGTCATTTTATCATGCCGTAAACTTGTCTTAAAAAAAAAACTTGGGTGCTACGGTTAATGAAATTGAAAAGAAGAATTGTTGAATCTAAATTTATTCTATGTTAAAAAATCTTAAACTCTAAACCCAAAATGCTAAACTAAAACTTAAACCCTAAACTTAAAACCTAAACCCTAAACTCAAAACCCTAAAACCTAAACCCTAAACCCTAAACCCTAAACCCTAAACCCTAAAAGCATAAACCCTAAAAACATAAAACCCTAAACCCTAAACCTAAACACTAAATACAAACCCTACAACCCCAAAAAACCCCAAAACTAACCAAAACCCTAAACTAATCCCAAACCACAAAAACCATAAACTAAACCATAAACCCTAAACTTGAATAAATATATAATTAGGGTAGATCTAAGAATGACCTAATCTAATAAAATTATGGTAGCTAAAGAAAATGCCTTCAAGAGACTTTCCTTGACTATTAGAGATTTGAATACCATAAACTCTAGCACTAAATCATATTATAATATAATATATTATAGTATAATGTAGCATCATATATTTGAGCATGTAGTGGTGTGTTCCTGGATGTTATAAGATGGTTTCAAATGTTTAAGCATATTATGATATCATGCCCTATAGTCAATATTAATATAAATAATAAAAATATTGATTTAATAAATCAGATGATGAAATTTGTTAAATTTGAAGTGGGAATTAGGTTGTAGTACCAAGGTGTGCTACCACTTGTAGTCTAAAATTAAGATTTTATGTTCAAAATAAATAAATATTATATGTTGTAGCATAGTATAGCATCATATAACATAATATATTATTTTACGCATTTTAAATTCTTTTATTATTTTACAATAATGCAATCGAGCCTACACTAGAATTATTTATAAAAATGCTGATTTAGACTTTAAAATGGTGGAATTTGGACAAATTCATAATAGGTAGAGCATGGAATCAAAATATATTATTTCAATTTAAAATATGTAAGTATACACTAAAATATATAATTTTTATTATTTAGACAAATTTTATGATTTTTTTTCTTAAGCAATCCCTTGTGATGTGATATGCAATATAATATAATATAATAAGCTATAGTGTATTATAGTATAAGATGCAGTAATATAGTGTAGCATCATGCATTATATCATACTATTTTGTATTACTACTTGTTGTTTAGCATATTTTAGTTTGTTATAGTATCATGTAGTAGAGTTTGTACAGGTGTAATTCAAAAAAACATTGATTTATAAGATGACATGATGGGATTTGACCAAATTTAAGGTAAGCTTTAGAGAACATCATTAGGGGTGTGCTATGGTGTGTCATTTAACCAAAAGAATGGAATCTTGCATCCAAAATAAATGTTCATTTTCAACCAAATTTTATAAATTTTTTTGCTTAAAGTGATTCATTTTAAGGTGTAATGTAAGATAATATATTATATGAAAGCATATTAAAATATAATGTACATATAACAATATAACTTCACATATATATATGAATGGTGGTGTGTTACTAAATGTTATTGTACATTTTAGTATGTTTTACTTTTGTATATATACATTGGGTCAAAACTCACAAAAATGTTAATTTGAAGGTTGAGATGGAAGAATTTGGCCAAATTCAGCACACAAAAGCAACAAAATTATGCTATTTTGTACCATTTCTAATAGAAAATAATAATTTTACATCCAAAATGAACATTATTCATATTTTGAGAAAATTTTTTTATTTGTTCCTTTTAAGTGATTCTAATGAGGTGTAATGTTAGACAATATATTATATTATAGCAAATTATAATATAACATCATATATTATAATATAATATAGTGTGTTAATTCACACAATAATATGTTTAGCATGATATTGTATAGTTAGTTTGAGCTTGCACCATCACAAATCATAAAATGTTGATTACAATGTTAAGATGATGTAATTTGAATGAATACATTGTAAGGCTTTTGGTTGAAGTATTAAAGGTGTGCATAAGGTAAAAAATAAGATTTGATGAGAATTCCATGGAGGGAGATCCACTAGGGGATCACACATGCATTGGACATGACATGTGAGGGTCTATGAGGGCATAGAAGAAAATCTTGGGGATAAGGTTTGAATTTGATTTGATTATATGATTTATGGAAAGAAGATCCACTTGTAATAAGAATATATAATCCTCCATGGATTAAGATAAAAAAGGCTTTAATTTATTTTATTTTAATTGATGTGGAGGCATATCTACTAGAGATATGGGCTCGAGTCTGCTAGGGATCGGGTATATGAACCTTCCACTAGGGAAGCGGTTGGGTTATCCTGGGATTAGGATTTGAGTTTGATTTCATAGATTTATTTGGGATGTATCCTAGGATAAGAGTTTGGTTGGATTTCTTTGATTTAGACTCTACTAGGGAGTTGGATTTTAATTTCAGGGAGGTTGGTTTTGAATTTATGTTTGCTTGACTTGTTATATATGATTTGGGGCTCCAGGAGAAGGTGTGATTTAACTCAAGGAAAATTGATTGGGTTTAATTTAATGAGTTAATGTATGGACCTGTTGGTGTGATGGACCCAGAGAGAGCTATATGAGCTTTGACCTACCTCAGTTTACAAATCCAAAGGGATAGTCTACTGAATGTGGGGTAGAGCTAGCCAACCTAATGGGTTACCTTTCGGTGGGCAATGACTATGCTGAGAAAAAGGCATAGCAGACTTACATATTCTAAAGAAAGGAACAACTACTAGGGTGACATGTTGGATGCACAAAAATTGAAACCCGACCTAGGGAGACTACTAAGTGAATGTCTGGGGACTTATGTCAACTCAAAAGTAGTCGATTAATTTTATTTTTTCTTTAATGTTATTTGATATGGTTTGTTTGGTTTAGATTGATTTCAATTTGAGGGAAAATCCGTTGGTGATGTGAGCTTGGTTAAATTTGATAGATTTAATTTATGGACCATGTGGATGTGATGGACCCACTAGAAGAGGCTATAAACTTGTCCTATCTCAAATCCAAAGGGATAGTTTAATGGCTGTGGGGTAGAGATAGCCAACCTAAGGGGTTTCCTTTTAGTGTATAATGGCTATGCTAGGAAGAATGTGTAGCAAACTTACATCTTCTAAGCTAGGGAACAACTGCTGGGTGACATGTTAGAAGAACAACAAATCAAACTTGACTTAGGGGCCATAACTGAGTGAATGTCGTTGGGGACTTATATCAACTCAAGAGTATTTAGGTGAATCCTATAGGGAGTTTTGCTGACATTGCCTAAAGATAGGATGCCTACTTGGGAAAAGGTACCACTAGGGGTGTCCTCCTAATCCACAAGTAAAAATATATTTTGTTTATATGTTTGCGCAGACACTCTTGGTGTGTGAGGGACCACACTGAAAGGGGCTATATTTTCATTGACCTATCACAGTTTTATTGGACCAAGGGAGAATGCATCCAAGATGGATTCTCCAACCATAGGTGGTCTTAGGAAAGGGGCTGTCTAATCGATAGTAACCTAGGTTGTGTCTAAATGGGGTCGTAAAAGACATGATTGAAATACAGTGCCCACATGGAAGGTGCTGCTAGAAGCATTATCTTGAGCACTAGAAAAGAAAACTATAGGTGTTTGGTGGCCAACTCAAGGAGAAAGCATAGCAGACTTACATCTACCATGTGTGGTGTATCCTAAGGTGCGGGAACCACCTAAGGTTTATTCATCTACATGAGTGGTGTATCCATCAGCATAGTGAGAACCAACCAACCTAAGGTGCCCATTGTCATTGTACAATGATCAATCGAAAGCGTGTAGGCTTACAACTTTCCAAGCCCGATCATCAAGATATTCTATTCTGGGACAAATGCTATTTAACTAGAGCACTAGAGAAGCCGAGGAAGGCTGGACCCACTTGAAGTAGTCAGAAGGAAGGAATAGGGACTTATCCTAAATCAAATATAACCCAGTGCAGAAGGCTAATCCAAGAAGAAAGTGTAGTATCACATCCTCTTAAATGAAGCCATGAGGTAACTTCGGCGCATAAGGCCTACCAAACTAACAAGGTGCTTATCGGTGTGCAGTGGCCAAGTAAGGAAAGAAAGCATAGCAGACTTACATCCTCCAAAGCAAGAAGACCACTGGGGTGACACACTAGTAGGGTAGCACATCAGCCCGAACTAAAGCAACTAATGAGTGAGTGCTATTGGGGGAATTATCTCAACTTGGAGTTAACCGAGACCAAAGATATGTGTTTATTTTATATGTTTGTGTCTAGTTCATGTTTGTGTTGTGTCGATGAAGGATAGGATCACTAGGTTCCTTACACACCTACCTAAACACATGTGGTAGATTCGCAAACAAGAATACTTTCAACATGGAAGAGATTGAATTCAAAATGGAATTTTCATTGATGATAATTATTTTCAAACATGATTTATAATATTTCTTTAAGTAGATCCCATTAATTGGAAGCATTGGATGCTCTTTCTTATGACTAATAAGCTGATAAGATCCACTTTGGTAGGCCTTCTCTATGATAAAAGGGCCTTCCCAAGTGGGTTTAAACTTGCCTCCCATCTTATGACGGGCAACAATCGGTCTCCTTAGAACTAAAATAAGCTCTCCTACTTGAAAAGCTCTAGGACAGACTAACTTGTTTTAAGCTTGAATCATTTTAGCTTTGTACAACTTGAGGTTTTGGCATGCCCGCTGGTGTCTCTCCTCCAAACCTTCGAGCTCTTCTAATCGCAACTTGGAGTTCTACTCTTTTATGATTATACTACCCATAGCTATCCTTAGTGATAGGAGTTGGTCTTCTAATGGTAGAACGGCTTCAGACCCATACACTAAGGAGAAAGGAGTAGACTAAGTTGGAGTTCTATATGTGGTGCCGTAGGCCCACAAGGCTTCAACTAACTGCTCATGCCACTATCATTTGTTGTTGTCGGGTGTCTTCTTCAATTTTTGGATGAGAGTTTTGTTGAAGTCCTAAGCTTTCCTGGGTAGTTGATGGTAGAATATCTCCAATCTATGTCTCCAAAAGTTGATATCATAGTTCTCTTGAATGCCGTACCATTATCAAATATAATTCATTAAGGCATTCTGAACTTATATATGATATGGTTCTTAAAAAATTGGAGCACATGCTGAGCTGTGACCTCTCTGAGTGGAATCATCTTTGCCCATTTGGAAAAGTAAGCCGAGATGCTTAGAAGAATGAGGATCAAACCCACCATGTCGGTACCCAACACTTGAATAATCATGAGGCCAATGTAGGATGTAGAATGTTGGGTGGTTGGTGTAAGACCACCATGTATTTGACATTGGTGGCATCACCATATCCATGCAATCTTTGATCATCGATGATAGTAGTATCCTAGTCTCTTCATCTTGGCTTTCATCTTGCATCGAGATTGGTTGGCTTGGCTCACAGTGTACCGGTCATGATTTATAGGCTTCATGCTTGTCTAAACAACATAACCACATATGACCTGAGTATAAGACACCATCCACAAGAGCATAGAAAGTGCTCTATGCTTCATCTGATGATCTTGGGACTTCTCTTGAGGTAGTTTGCCTTTATTTAGGTAATCCATGAATGGTTGCCTCCAATCTAACTCCTCATCCTTCTTGGTAATGGAAACCTCCCCTTTAAGAGAGTACTTTTTGATGAGTTTAATATCAATAAGGGATAAGACATGTCTATTTTGGACCTTTATTGATATGGACTCATCCTCCGGATGTCAACTCTTTGGCAAGCTTGGCTAAAGCATACACTACGATGTTCTCTCCTTGAGGAATCTTATAAATGGTAACCTCTTGGATTTGGGCTAACAACTCCATGGTGAACTTATGGTAGTGATGGAGGTTAGGCTTTATAACCTTATAGGACCTAGGGATTTGGTTAATAACTAGCTGAGAATCCCTAAAGATGTTGATGTTCTTGATGCTTAGAG
Source organism: Cymbidium sinense (assembly GCA_021442155.1). NCBI lineage: Eukaryota > Viridiplantae > Streptophyta > Magnoliopsida > Asparagales > Orchidaceae > Cymbidium > Cymbidium sinense. The sequence continues at coordinate 83,510 of JAKCPB010000619.1, forward strand.
TAACGACTAACTCCAGATCGGCAATCAGAGCCTCATTTTTGGCTTCATTGTTGGTGTGTAAGATTAGATAGAGAATCTCATCATCAGTCAGTTAAGAGAACTATTCCTACTTCCTTTCGAATAGTAGATTGGTTCTTCTCCTCTTTGAGAGGAAGCCACCATCAAAGTACAACTCCCACTAGTGAATGCAAGTATCCTATAAGTTCATGATTTGTTCATCGGAGATCATCACTAAGTGAAAGTCATGGAAGTGGGTGTGATAAGAAATCTAGTGCTTGTCCTGGAGGGTAAAATATATCGAATGTCATCCATCTCGATCTCATATCTTGATTGATCCTAGAGATTAAGATCACCTTATGAGGAAGCATGTAGTGTTGTTTGATGCAAAGATTATGCTTCAATGAGGGAATTAGCCTCAGGGATTAGATGATGTAGAAATGAATTTTCCTTCCCTTCATCATTGGCTTGCCAAAGTCATCTGAGTAAAGTATAAATGGCTTGCCAAGGATAGAACGGCATCATCGTAATGCTTGATGCCTTTGAAGGCATGCTCACACTTGTAATCCCACTCAAACTTAGCATTCTTATGCTGAGAATGGCTGACATATTGCCGATAGGTTGGAGATAAAGTGTCTTAGATATGAACCTTCCAATGTCGAGTTGAGTTAAACTTTTAGGGGTGGCATTTTTTAATATCGCATGATCTTCTCCGATCTATTTCAATTCCCAGTGTTGAATAAACCCAAGGAATTTCTTGAAGCTACTCAATGCACACTTGAGGGGGTTCATTTTGAGGTTAAATTCTCTTAACTGTTCAAAAACTACTCTCAAGTGAAAGAGATGGTCTTCCTTTTCTCCACTTTTAACCATGAGATCATCAACATAGCAGTCGACTTGATGATGAATAAGTTCATTGAAGATTCGAGTCATAACCCGCTAGTATGTAGCATTGACATTTTTAAGGTTGAAAGGCATGAACTCATAGCAATAGATTCTGATCGGGGTTCTAAAAGTAGTGTTTCTTTCATCTTTAGGGGCCATCTTTGTTTGGTTATATCTAGATGAGCCATCCATGAAAGAGAAGACTGCGTGTGATGAGGCAATGTCCACCATCAACTATGGGATTTGTAGTGGAAATTCATCTTTGGACAAGCATTATTTAAATCTCTAAAATTGATGCATCTATGAATTTATCCATTTTTTACATAACTGGGATGATGCTGGCTAACCAGGTAGGATATTTTTCATCATAGATGAAGCCAACATTAATTTGTTTCTTGACTTTATAAATGACCTATTGTTCAATGTCTAATAACATGCATCTAGGAGCTTGCTTGATAGAGTTAGCAGTAGGCTATTAATTTATGGAACGTGAGCCAATCGCATCTCTTCATAACTCCATGCAAAGCAGTCCTTAAACTTAGTTAATAGCCTAACTAAGTCATTGGTTTTAGTTTCATTCAATAAAGAACTGATGTATGTTGGGCGTGGATCTTTTTCTATTCCTAAGTTGATTTCCTTGAGCTTGTCGATTGTTGATTTGATCTCTTCTTTGAAATCTAGCGGTGCATCTTTGACTTTAAAATCATCTAGATCATCTGAAGCTTCTAAGCACAACTCCTCATATGAGTTAATATTATTTGAAAAGAACCTATTAGATTCCAAATGATTGGTGATGACTAAAAAGTAATCATCATCATCGAATGGACTCATTATACATAATCCTAGTCCTGATCTTGATTGAGAGCTTTTGCATTTGTTCTTCCATATTCTTTCAAAGTGTGACACTTGCTCTAAGTCTTCACACACGTGTATGACTTCCTTAACTACTAAACCCTTGGCTTTTTTGAAAGTGGGGTTAAAGCTAAGGTTCCCAACGATGCCTAATATTTCACATATACACTTGGATACACTTATGCTTTGCTTTGGGGATCTTCCTCACTATCGGCTCAATCACCTCAAGGGAATCTACTACTAAGAAGATCTGACTAGTGTACTAACCATATAAGACTCATCCTATGAACTAGATTCTAAGTCTATATGGATAGCAGGTGTACTCCTGGTAGCTGGGACATATCTTCTATTGGGTGGCCAATAAGGAGGTTTTCCACCCATGGGAATACCTCTGAACTGGCCTCTTCCTCTGCCTTGGGGAAGTTAGGTCATCTTGCCCATATTTTTGAATGGAGTAATGAACTATGGGTGGAATGTCAAGCTCCACTTCCTCCTCCAAGTCTATTTTCACTTTTCCTTTTTCTTTTATCTATTTTTTCTTTTCTTTTATTTTTTTTAAACTTTGGCCAAGTTTTCAAAATAGACTTGTTGATTTTGAGAAGGTAAGCATCCTCATATATCGACCTTGTGAACTATAAATGAGATATCCTTGACGCATAGATGATCCCACCTCTCACAAACTTCATACCTGATGTAGAGAGGATGGAAACTATGTTATTCTCATGTATCCATGGTCTCCAAGCAAAGTGTTGAAAGATGTATCGAGTCTATAATGTGAAACTTGGTTTTCCAATCATCTATCTCCAAGGGAAACAATATGGAGCCTAAGGCACATTGACCTCACTTTTGGAGTGAATTCAATCTTCCCATCTTAGACTTAGGAGTTTTCTAGACTTTCCCTAGTCATAAGACACTGCTAATAATTAGGTAAACACTTAACCTAAGCCTAAAGACTTAGAAGGGTTAACCATAGGATTAGGTTATGCTTTAGGGATTAGGATAATAATCCACCTACCTACAACCCAATCCAATCCATGTTCACCTTCTCAAACCAAACCTCAAGTTCAATTCAAACATCAATTCAAATCCAAATCCAAACCCAAATTCCAAAACCAAATGATTGAAAACCCATAATCAAATCAAACTTGAAACCCTTCTAAGCTATGTCCCATGGACTTAGCCAAATCTTAATCCAAATCAATCCAAAATCAATTGATTTTCTCATAATCAATTTATATCTTCAATTCTTCTTAAATATAAATCAAATCTACATTCAAATGATCAAAACTAAATCAAAATCAAATTAAATCAAAACCCTTCCTATGCCATATGACCTATCCCATGGACTTAGCAAATCTTAATCCAAATCAAGTCAAACTCAATTGATTTTCTCACAAATCAATCATATTTTCAATCATCTTCACAAATTTAAAGTAAAATGTACATTTAAATCAACAAAACTAAATCAAACCAAATCAAAATCCAAACCTGACACTTTAACTAACTCCATGGACTTAGCCAAATTCCTTCATTCCAAAATCAAAATTCAATTGATTTTTCATGAATCAATCATACCTTCAATCATATTCACAAATATAAATGAAATCTACAATCATCTAGCAAACCAAAATCAACCCAAGTCAAACTTAACTAAACCCTTTTGACTTGAAATGTTCAAATGAACCAAAACCCATTTGAAACCAAGAAATTGAATTTATATATCAATCCCAAATCCATATATAAACTCAACTAAATCAAACTCAACCAAAATCAAGCCAACTAAACCCAATTGGTCCACTTGAAAGTGGCCAATTTGACCTATTTGAGCCAAGTTCTAATCCTACCAAAATTGAACCAAGCCCATCAAAACCTCCCATCATGATTGTTGATCACCCTAGGTTGATCAATTGTCACAATTAGGTCAAACAAGTCAACTTGGTCATTTGACCAAGTCAACCCCTTAACCCATATGAACTCAAACTAGCCAAATTACAACCTAAGATAAATCCCTTGAAACCCATGATTCATACCAAATCAAAATCAATATTTGAATATGACTTAACGTTCAATTGAGTCAAACCAAACCCAATTGGCCCTCTTGACCCAAGTTAACCCAAATTGACTTAAAAGACCAAATTGGGTCAAATAAAAATAGAAACCAAATTGATTGCGACTAATAACTCAAGTTTATTCCAAATTGATTGTTGAACTTGACCAAAGTCATGATTGGACCCAATTGAACCTAATTGACCTACTTAGTCCAAAGTGACCTAAAGATTCAAGTTGGCTAAAATCAAAACCAAATCCTGCAATTATCTTCAATTGGTCAACTACACAAAAACCAACACCCAACCTAAGCAAATTTGGCCAATTTGGTTAAATTGGTCAACTTAACCCATTTGACTCAAAAGAATTCAAACGAGCCAAAATCAAATCTAAGCCAAACTAAACCAAACAAATTGAACCAAAACATCCCAAATGATCATATGAACTTGACCCTTGGTTTGACCTTTGACCAATTGGTCAACATAACCAACAATTTGACCTAAATGTGTCAAATTGAGCAAAACCTAACCAAATCAACTCCAATTGACTTCAAATTTGGGCTAACCCACTTTTGGTTCATTTTAAATCTGCCCAAATCAAATCTAATGCCAAATGATCATTCAACCCTTGGGTTAAGGGCATCACATGAGAAAAATCACCCATGTAAGTGATCATTTTCATTCTTTGGCCACTTGGTACTCTCAATGGTCCACCTAGGCTTAAGACACGCCAACTAACATAGGGTGGTTGGGTGGTCATGGTGGTGAAATCTCACCTCCCCATTGGAGCATTTGAAACCCATACACCCATGATTCCTCCTTGACCACCTCCACACCTTTTAACCAACCCAACTCACCTCCTCCCTACCACCCTCACAGATGGGGTTGGTCAGAAGCCAAACCATCCCACCATTCAATCATGAAAGGGGTATACACCCTCATTTCTCAAACACACACAAAATCATTCCTCGAGCCCTAGCTACCTAAAGAGGTGCTAGAGCCATTCCAAGCTCATTCCTTGATCAAAATGCCTTTCCTATCCACGAAATAGGGCACTCCATTTCTTCTTCCCATTTCTCCATCAAACTCAAATTAACTTTGCACACACACCTTAGGCCTCATTGAGAAAGAACAAATCATCTCCCAAGCTTTTGAGCACTAGGGGTGGGACTTGATCAAAGCGAGCTCCAAATCATTCTTGGCCTTCGAAAATGAGGAATTGATTAATTCTCGAGCTTCATCTCTACTAGATGAAGCTTCCTCTTAATCATTTGTCGCCAATCTTGAGCTCCGTGGTATGCTTCCAAAGCTGAACCTTAGGAAAAAATGGGTTGGAGCTTTTGAAGAAAACTTGCATCTCGTGATCTTGTTGGATCCCCTCTGATCAATGTCGTGAAGGGGTGGGATCTTTTTGGAGTTGATCCGAGCTCAGGTAAGTTCGGATCAAGTGAGTAATGGTGGACGGACTCCATTCTCCCTCACTCACGTGACATTAGATCACACACCGTTTGTTCGACACGATTGGAATGAACGATCGTGATTAGATCCACTAGATCAATCTGATTTAATCCTATTAAGCTGGATTAATCATATTGATTAATGACGAGAAAGCATCCTCCGTACATGGTAGTAAGTAAGTTTTAAGTAGCCAATCCTGGTGACAGTGGAAAGCACGTCGGCACATGGCATAGCAATTAGCTTTAATTGCTTAATTAATCATTTTTTTTGGTATAAAGTTCTAAAAATCATAAAAATAATAAGAAATAAAAATGCAAATAAATACTCATTTTAAAGGTATTTCAGAGGAGAATTAATTAAAAATGATCTTAACTAATTTTGAATAGTAATTAATTAAGGTTTAATTGCAAAATTAATTATCTTAATTACTTGAGCAATTAATCCCAACTTTTGTGGGTTAATTTAATGGGATGACCTCTACCTCCCATGATTTTCTTGGGATTTATTGCTCACTTAATTAAGAAAATTATAATTTCTTAATTACTCTTTTAAGTTAATTAATGATTATTAATCCCATGAACAATAATAAATTGGTTAATTAAGTTTATTAATCATTGTTTATAGTAAGTGAACTAAGGAATAGGGTTGGGACCCTTTCACTAATAATTTCACCCCTTTTAAAATGAAATTAATTAAGATTTAACTAATTAATTAGATAATCAAATTGAAATCATAATCACATCAAACCTTAATTAATTAAATCATGGGGTAGATCTTTAGGTGTTTAATAACCTAAAGTAGTTTAATGAAATAATGGTTAGTCCACATGTGTGGGAAAACCATAAGAGTAATTAATTAGGTCCCTTAATCAAATTAACTATTAATCATGAGCTAATTGCATTAGGCCACATTTATTTTCTAGGATCATTGCAAGTTTATTTTCCATGCATATCATGTTGGCTCATAATTATTTAGTTAATTACTTTAATGTGACATAGGTAAGAGTAATTAATTCATCTAATTAAGTGTTCAACTTAATTAACCCATAAAATCAACTTAATTACATTTCATTAAAATAAATGGAATCACTAATGTGGGAATGGGTTTAAAACAACAAATGATGATTTCTCTTCTCCTCTTAAAATTAAATCAAATCCAAAACTTAATTAATAAAGAAGCTTTGGTTTGCTTTAAATAATCTTATTTGATTTGATTATCCTTAAGAACTAGTTTGGTTGAATGAATCACATGCTTATATTTGATTGTCCTCTTTCCAATCATGTTAAATTTGGTATGTCATTTGAATTCACGCATCCATCTTTCAAAATCAAGTAAAATAAAATGGATTTCCTTTATCTAAGCGTGCATGTGTTGATTTAATTTAATATATGTGAGGCTATTGTCACTATTAAATCCAAATGTATTTTTCAAAAGCTTACAAATGAATAATAATATGTATTATGATGATGGTTATAAATACATAAAAATGCATGTGCTAATAGCTTATGTGTATGAATGTTGAGTTCTCTTTCCTCTATCCATGTGTTGATTTATATAAGATTGAATTCTAATGGGTATATAATCTAGACATCTCACGAACACGAGACTTTAGCAAGCCCCAAGGGGGTCATTTGATTACCCCAATTCCCTGGTTTGCTACTTGGTAGATGAAATTGAAAAGAAGAAATGTTGAATTTGTTCTCTATTAAAAAAAAAATTAACCAAAAACCCTAAAGCCTAAACTAAAACCTGAACCCTAAACCTAAAACCTAAACCCTAAACATCAAAAACCTTATACCTTAAGCCTAAACACTAAAAACCTAAACCTAAATTAAATAAAACCTAAAAATAAAATAAATAAAAAAACCTAAACCTAAATAAAGTAAAATAAACATATATTAAAATCCCAAGCTAAAACCTAAACCTAGACCTAAAAAAAAAATGAAAACTAATTTAAAATAAAATAAATAAAAACCTAAACTAAATTAAAAAATAAAATAAACCTAAAAATAAAAAACCTAAATAAAATAAAAACTAAATGTAAAATAAAAATAAAATAAACCTAAAATATTATAAAATTAAAACTAAATAAAAACCTAAACTTAAAAAGTAAACCTAAAAATAAATAATAAATAAAACATAAACCCTAAACTAAAAAAAAACCTTGAACCAAAATAAACAAAATAACATAAACATAAACATAAACAAAAATAAACTAAACTAAAATAAATAAATCCTAAAATAAACTAAACCTAAACCTAAAATAAACTAAACTTAAACCATAAACTAAATAAAATAAAATAAACTAAAAATAAACCTAAACCTAAACTAAAAAAAACACTAAAAATAAACTTAAAATAAAAACCTAAAACTTAAACCTAAAAAAATAAAAGAAAAACCTAAACCTAAACCTAAAAATAAAAAAAAATAAAACCTAATCCTAAAAAATAAAATAAAAATATAACTAAACTAAAAAACAAACATAAACTAAAACCAAAACTTAAAAAATAAACTAAAATTAAAAAAACTAAACTAAAATAAATAAACTAAACTAAATAAAAATAAAAAATAAACATAAATAAAAATTAAAATTAAAATTAAAATACCCAAAAATAGATAAAAAATAAACTAAATAAATTTTAACCTATCGGTTTACTTAATTTTAGAAAATAAAAACCTAAACCCTAAACACTAAACTTAGAACCCTAAACCCTAAACCCTAAACCCTAAAAAAGCCTAAACCTAAAACCCTAAAATATTGTAAACCCAAAACCCTAAACCCTAAACCCTAAACCTTAAACCCTAAACCTACAATCCTAAACCTAAAACACTATACCCTAAAATACCTTAAACCTTAAACCCAAAACCATAAACCCTAAAAAACCTTAAACCATAAAGCTTAACTCTAAACCCTAAACCCTAAATGCATAAATCCTGAAACCCTAAACCCTAAACCCTAAACTCTAAACCCTAAATCCTAAACCATAAACTCTAACCCCAAACCATAAACCCTAACCTAAAACCAAAAACCCTAAGCTCCAAACCATAAACCTAAACCTAACATAACTAAACAAAATAAAAAATAAACCTAAACCCTAAAACCTAATAAACCTAAAACTTAACCCTAAGAATAAGAAGAACCTTGTCGACATGAACATCATCACAAGGCTCGCTAAATCATGGTGGAGGTGTGGCGGGTGGTGGTGGGGATTTGGAGGTGTCTGGTGGATATGGAGGTGGTGGTCAGAGCAGTGGTGGTTTTGGAGGTGGGAGGAGTGATGGAGGTTATAGCCATGGTGGAGGCGGAGGGAGAGATCGAGTATATGATGGTGGATCCCACTATTGGTGAGGGGGTGATGCGATGGGAATTGGAGAAAGCGACTATCCCGATCCGCTAATGGAAATGTGTCTTTATAGCTTAGATGGTTCTAGTTATCAAGGCTTTTTGATTTGCTCTATTTGTTCTAATTTTTTATATATGTCATCATTTCTGTCTTGTGAAAGTTGGTGTGTTACTTGGTTGATGAAATCGAAAAGAAGAAATGTTGAATCTGAATTTACTCTATGATAAAAAAACAAAAACCTTAAACCCTAAACTAAACGCTAATCCCTAAACCTAAACCTTAAACCCTAAACCCTAAACCCTAAAAGCATATACCCTAAACACTAAACCCTAAACCCTAAACTCTAAACCCTAAAGCCTAAATCCTAAATCTCAAACCCTAAATGTGAACCTAAAGTAACTAAATGAATTAAAAATTAAACCTAAACCCTAAAACTAATAAGCCTAAACCTAAACTCTGAGAATGGGTAGAACCTTGACAGCAAGAACATCATTGTCAACCAGGCTCAGTCTAGATTTGGAGGTGGAGGCGGAGGTGGCAGTTATCACAGTGGTGGTGGGAGATTTTGAGGTGCTGGTGGATATAGACGTGGTGGTCAGAGCAGTGGTGATTATGGAGGCAAGAGGAGTGACGAAGGTTACAACTGTGGTGATGGCAGAAGGAGAGATCAGAGATACGATGGTGCATCCCAGTACTGGAGAGGATGGGGTGGTTTTGATGGGAACCGGAGAAACTAAAGAATGGCCATTCTGATCTGCTGCTTACGGAATTGTGTCATACAGTTGAGATGGTTCTCGTTATCTAGGGTTTTTGATTTGCTCTATGCATGCTAATTTTTTATCTATGTCACCACTTGTGTCTTAGAAAACTTGCTGTGTTACTTGGTTGATGAAATCAAAAAGAACAAATATTGAATCTAAATTTGTTCTCAATTAAAAAAACCAAAAACCCTAAACACTAAACTAAAAGCTAAACCCTAAACCTAAAACCTAAACCACCCTAAACCCTAAACCCTAAACCCTAAAAATCATAAACTCTAAACCCTAAACCCTAAACCCTAAAACCCTAAACCCTAAATCCTAAACCCCAAACCATAAACCCTAAACCTAAACCTAAACCTCAAATAAACTAAACCTAAACCTACACCTAAACTAAATAAAATAAAATAAACTAAAAATAATTCTAAATCAAAATGAAAAAATAAGACCTAAAAATAAGCCTAAAATAAAAACCTAAAACCTAAACCTAAAAAAATAAAATAAAAACATAAGCCTAAACCTAAAAATAAAAAATACAACCTAAACCTAAAAAAATAAAAAATAAATAAAATTCAACTCTAAAAAAACAAAAAACTAAACCTAAACCTAAAAAAACAAAAAAAAAAATAAAAAAACATAAACTAAAATAAATAAACTAAACTAAATAAAATAAAAAAATAAACATAAATAAAAATAAAAAATAAACATAAATAAAAATAAAAAATAAAATAAACTTAATAAACTAAATAAACCTAAACTTTAAAAATAAATCCTTAAACCCTAAGCTAACCCTAAACCCTAAAACATAAACACTAAAATCTAAACCCTAAACCCTAACCCTAAAACCTAAACCCTAAAACCTAAACCATAAACACTAAACCCTAAACCCTAAACCCTAAAAAACTGAAAACTTAAACATAAACTAAATAAAATCTAAGAACAAAATAAATAAAAAGCCAAATCCTAAATAAAATAAAATAAAAAGCTAAACTAAAACCTAAACCTAAACCTAAACCTAAACCTAAACCTAAGCCTAAACCTAAACCTAAGCCTAAACCTAAAAATAAAATAATATAAAAAATAAAATCTAAACTAAAATAAATAAAAACCTAAGCTAAACTAAAAAATAAAATAAACCTAAAAATAAAAAACCTAAATAAAATAAAAACTAAACATAAAATTAAAATAAAATAAACCTGAAATAAAATAAAATAAAAACTAAATAAAAATCAAAATTTAAAAATAAAACTGAAATCATAAACATAAAAAAACCTAAACCTAAAATAAACAAAATAAAATAAACCTAAACCTAAACTATAAACTAAATAAAATAAATAAAACCTAAATCTAAACCTAAATGCAAAACTAAATAAAATAAAATAAACTAAAAAATAAACCTAAACCTAAATTAAAAAATAAAATTTAAAAATAAACCAAAAAATAAAATAAAAAACTAAACCTAAACCTAAAAAATAAAAAGTAAAACCTAAACCTAAAAAATAAAATAAAAGAAATTAAACTAAAAAATAAACTAAAATGAAAAACCTAAACTAAAATAAATAAACCTAAAATAAACAAACTAAACAAAATAAAAAAATAAACCTCAATAAAAATTAAATAAAATAAATAAAAAATAATCTAAATAAACCTAAACCTAAACCCTAAACCAACCTAAACCTAAACCCTAAACTCTACCCAAACCTAAAAACCTAACCACTAAAAACCTAAAAACTCAGACCCGTCACAGTACCCGCTAAACCTTAAACCCTAAACCCTACCACCCTAAACTAACTATAAATCCTAAAACCTTAAACTAAACCACCTTAAACCTAAAACCACTAACCCTAAACCCTAAACCAAACTATAAACCCTAAACCCTAAACCCTAAACCATAAAAATCCTAAACCCTAAACCCTAAAGCATAAACCCTAAAGCCTAAACACTAAATCCTAAACCCTAAATCTTAAACTAAAAAAACTAAACTAAATAAAATAAACTAAAATAAATTAAAAATGAAAGAAAAATAAAAAACGCTAAAACTAAATAAAATAAATTAAAAAAAATTAAAATAAAAAACTAAAACTAAATAAATAAAACTAAACTAAACTAAACTAAAATCTAAACCAAACTAAATAAATAAATAAACTAAATAAATAAACCTAAACTAAAAATAAACTAAATAAACTAAATAGACTAAATAAACTAAACTAAACTAAACTAAACTAAAAACTAAAAATAAACTAAAGTAAACTAAAAATAAACTAAAATAAAAATAAACAAAAACTCTAAATAAAATAAACTTAACTAAACTAAAGTAAACCTAAAAATAAACTTAAACCCTAAAAAATAAATTAAATAAACCTAAACTAAAAAACTAAACTAAACTAAACTAAACTAAAAATAAACTAAACCTAAACCTAAAATAAACCTAAACCTAAACCCTAAAAATAAACTAAATAAACAAAAAACTAAATTAAACCCTAAACTAAAACTAAACTAAACTAAACTCACAATACAATAAACTCAAAAACCTTAAAAAATCTTCCTCCTCACAGCAACACTCTTTGGCAATTGCGATTTCCCCTTTTTGGGTTCTTCTTCTCCTTACAGTTTTGGTGATCCTTCATCATTATTGATCAGATTTTCTTTGTTTTTCTTAGCTCTGGCCGTGCGCTTGATGTTCCTGTAGTTCATTTTGCTGGCGATGGATCCTTTAGTCGTGCAGCCGAGCATTTCCTTCATAGAGGCTGTAGCAAGGTCATCAGATTTAATGGGATTGATGGATTCAAAAGCTCCTGCTATTATGCCTGCTATTAAATCCTTTAAGGATGCTCTCTCTGGTAAGAGCCTTTCCCCTACTGATTTAGTGAATTTGATATCGACTTCATTTTGTGGCATTCCTGTGATCATGTGCTCAGATCTTGACATTGAGAAGTTAGCTAAGTCGTATGAGTTTACTTTGGTTGGAAAATTTGCATTGCATCATCCAAATTTGGATAATATTTATTCTTTTTTTAATAATCTTAAGAGTGGGCAGAACCTTGACAGTAGGAACATCACCATCAACTAGGCTCAATCAAGATCTAGTGGTGGAGGCAAAGGTGAAGGTGGCAGCTATGACAGCGATGGTGGGGGATCTGAAGGTGCTAGTGGATATGGAGGTGGTGGTCAGAGTAGGGGTTGTTATGGAGGCAGGAGGAGTGACGTAGGTTATAGCCGTGGTGGTGGCGGAGGGAGAGATCTAGGGGAAGATGGTGGTTCTCGCTACTCGAGGTTGGTTCATGGGAACTAGAGAAAGAACGGCCCATCGATCTAGCTTATGGAACTATGTCTTTCTGGTAGAGATGGTTCTAGTTATCTAGGGTTTTTTGATACTCTATGTGTGCTTATTTTTTATCTATGTCATCGCTTGAGTCCTAGAAAACTTGGTGTGTTACTTGGTTGATCAAATCAAAATGAAGAAATGTTGAATCTAAATTTATTCTCTATTGAAAAAAACAAAACAAAAATTTTAAAGCCTAAATTAAAGCTTTGACCCTAAACCTTAAGCCCTAAACCTACAATCATAAATCCTAAAACTTAAACCCTAAACCCTAAACACTACAACCCTAAACCCTAAGCTCTAATCCCTAAACCCTAAAACCTATAACCCTAAATGCTAAACCCCAAACCCCAAACCCTAAACCCAAAACCCTAAATCCTAAACCCTAAACCCTAAACCCTAAAAACCAAAAAATCTAAACATAACCAAATAAAACTTAAAAATAAAATAAATAAAAAACTTAAACCCAAATTAAATAATAAAATAAAATAAAATAAAATAAAAACATAAACCAGAACCTAAACCTAAAAATAAAATAAAATAAATTAATAAAAATAAAATAAAATAAAATAAATAAAAAATAAATTAAACTAAAAAATAAAAAAAACCTAAGAATAAAAAACCTAAATACAATAAAAACTAAACATAAAATAAAAATAAAAAAAACCTAAAATAAAAGAAAATAATAACCTAAACTTTAAAAATAAACCTTAAAATAAAACCTAAACCATAAACTAAAAAAAACCTAAAATAAATAAAAAATAATAAAAAATAAAATAAAATAAAATAAACTTGAACCTAAACTAAAATAAACTAAACTAAAATAAATAAAACCTTATCCTAAACTAAAACTAAATAAAATAAAATAAACTAAAAATAAACCTAAACTAAAACTAATAAAGAAACCTAAAAGTAAACTTAAAATAAATACCTAAAACCTAAACCTAAAAAAATAAAATAAAAACCTAAATCAAATCATAAAAGTAAAAAAATAAAACCTAAACCTAAAAAAATAAAATAAAATAAAACTTAACTAAAAATAAACGAACCTAAACCTAAACTTAAAATAAACTAAAAAATAAAAATTTAAACTAAAATAAATAAAATTAACTAAATAAAATATTAAAACTTAAATAAACATAAAGGATAAAATAAACTAAAATAAATAAAAATAAACTCAATAAACCTACTAATTTAGTTAATTTAACAAAAAATCATAAAACCTAAATCCTAAACTCGAAACCCTAAACCATAAAAGCATAAACCATAAAACCCTAAACCCTAAACTGAAAACCCAAAGCCCTAAACCTTAAACCCTAAATCCTAACCATAGACCCTAAACCCCAAACCTTAAACCTAAACCTAAAATAACTAAATAAATTTAAAAAAAACCTAAACCCTAAAACCTAAGAAATGTAAACCTAAACTTAAACCCCAAGAATTGTATCTCTTTCTGATGGAGGTCGGGATTATTTTTGGTTGGAATTGCTGAGCTTTGGTTGCCCTCTAATTTTGGTGGCTCTCTCTCCTCTTGTTGGTCTCCTACTGTGTTGGTTTTTGAATGGCCTGGTGATTGGCAGGATTCTTAGCTTGCTTGTTTGGCTTTTTTCTTAGCCTCTTTTTTCCTTGTTAGGGTTTATTGGTTGGTGGTAGCTTGATGGATGTGCTTTTTTCCAGCCTTTTGCTTTCAGTTTTGGCTATCTGGCATTGTGATTATTGATTGAGCCTGGGTGTGGGCTTTGTTCCTTTGGTGAGTCACTCTCCTGAGTACACACATCTAGTTTTCATTCCCCTTTTCTGGTGGCTTTTTTAAAATTTTGTTGTGGTGTTCGCCTGTTGGTTGGATGGCCCATTGGCTTTCCCTTTCTTTCTATTGTGGGATGAACCTACATGTGGTTTTGGCTTCTTTCTTTATTTCTTCTATTCCAGCTTCTATAGTTGGCAGGGTGGCCTTGATGGCTAGCTACAATTGTACTATTGGTTTGTTGATCTACACAATTTTTGGTTCTTTACCTTTGGTCTTTGTTTGTTTTGGGTGGCTTTGATGGTGGCTATTTCTTGGCTACTATCTTGTTAGGTTGGTTGCTTTGCCACGGTTTATAGATGTTTTGCCTATTTTAATCTTGATAATATATACTGAAACTTGGCTAGCTCTTGGTTGTTGGCTATTTGGTTTAATCGAGGTAAGTTGGCTATGATGACTAGGATGTTTTCCCTATTATCCTTTTGGCTAGTAGCATTATATGTGATTGAAACCCTTCTTCTGAAGTTTGGAAGCTCACATATCATGTCGCCCCTTGAGATGAATGTGACTGAGCCTGAGCTTTATTTATGATTTTTATCATTACTTAACTTGTCCTTATTTCTAGAAACTTATCTTTATCTTAAGTTCTTTGTAGGTTTGTGGCTGGTTTTGGGGTTATAGGTGGTTTGTGCATCTCTTAGAATATTTTGGGATATAGATGGCTTTGGCTGCCCTTCTTAGAATTTTATGCTATTTCTTTCTTAGTTTTTATCTTTTTTTTTCTTTTGCTTTGGTTATCTTATAATAGATAGGGGATTTATCTCTTTAGGCTAATTGTAGCTCATTGAGCATTAATTTACAGAACAATCCCCTCTAAGGACCTTGCATCCCTTTTTTTGGCAATAAAATTCTCCCACTTTTATTTCTTTAAAAAAAAAACCCCAAAGAATGGGAAGAACCTTGACGGCAGGAACATCACCGTCAACTAGGCTCAGTCTTGATCTGGCGGTGGAGGCAAAGGCGAAGGTGGTGGTTATCGCAGTGGTGGCAGGGGATCTGGAGTTGCTAGTGGATATGGAGGTGGTGGTCAGAGTAGTGGTGGTTACGGAGGTGGGAGAAGCAATAGAGGTTACAGCCATGGTGGTGGCGGAGGAGGAGATCAGGGATATAATGGTGGATCCCACTACTCGAGAGGCCGGGGTGGTTTTGATGGGAACTGGAGAAATTGAAAATCTATCGATCCGATCTCCTGCTTATGGAGCTATGTCTTTACAGTAGAGATGGTTCTAATTATCTAGAGTTTTTGATTTGCTCTATGTGTGCTCATTTTTTATCTACGTCGTTGCTTATGTCTTAAAAAACTTGGTGTGTTACTTGGTTAATGAATTCAAAAAAAAGGAAATCTTGAATCTAATTTTTTTCTTGTTAAAACAAATAACCAAAAAGCCTAAACCCTAAACTAAAACCTGAACCCTAAACCTAAATATAAACCTAAACCCTAAACCCAAAAAACCTAGACCTAAACCCAAAACCCTAAACCCTAAAACCCACTAAATCATAAAGATGAACAAAAAAAAAACTCCTAAGCCCTAAACCCCCCAAACCCACCCTAAAATTTAAACCTAAATCTAAACTAACCCAAAACTCAAAACCTAAAAGCTAAAAAACTTACACTAAATAAAACCTAAATAAAATAAAAAACCTAAAAGAATAAATAAATAAATAAAATTAAAAAATAAACTAAACCTACCAAAACCTAAACCTAAAAGATAAAATAAATAATAATATAAAACATAAACTATACTAAAATAAAATAAATAAACCTAAAAAACTAAAAAAAACCTATATAAAATAAACTAAACCTAAAATAAAATAAAATAAAAATAAAATAAAATAAAACTAATAAAACCTAAACCTAGATGAAAATAAACATAAAAAATAAATTTAAAACCTAAATCCTAAACTAAAAAACCTAAAACCTAAAATAAATACTAAATGAAGATAAATAATGCTAAAAATACCTTTTTCTTAATTAAAAAAATAAAAATAAAATTATTAAAAAAACCTACCCTAAACCTAAACTACCTAAAAATACCTATAAGCCAAAACCAAACCCTACCCTGGCTAAATCCTACACCCTAAACTCTAAAATGTTAAACCAAAACTAAAAAACTAAAACCTAAACTACTAAACCTAAACTAAAACCTAAAAAAAAAACCCAGATAATAAACCTAAACCCAACCAAAATAAAACCCTGATCAACCAAACCCTAACCCTACCCTAAAACCTAAACCTAAATAACAAAATAAAATAAAATAAAATAAAATCTAAACTAAACCTACATATAAAATAAAATAAATAAACTAAACAAAATAAAATAAATAAAACATAAACTAAAATAAATAAATAAACCATAAAATAAAATAAAACTTAATAAACCTAAACCTAAAAATAAACCTTAAAATAAAAAAAATAATGCTAAACCCTACATAAAAAAACCTAAATAAAATAAAATAAAATAAAAATAAAATAAACCTAAAACTAAACCAAAATAAATAAATCCTAAACTTACCTAAAATATTAAACACAAAATAAACTAAACTAAAGCTAAACTTCAAACTAAATAAAATAAGAATAAAAAAACTAAACTAAACTAAAAATAAAAGAAAAAACCTAAAAATAATAACCCACAAACATAAACCTAAAAAAAATAAATAAACTAAAACTGACTATTAATAAATAAAATAAATTAAAAAATAAATAAAATAAAAATAAGTAAAAATAAACTAAACATAACTTAAAAATAAATGTAAAATAAAATAAACATAAACAAATAAATAAACCTAAAAAATAAACTAAAATAAATAAAAATAAAAATAATCCAAAATAAAAATTAAAAATAAAATAAAATAAGATAAAATAAAAATAAACTAAATAAACCAAATAAAGTTAAACCTACTGATTTACTTAAATTTTTTTTTTAAAAAGAATTCTGAACCATAAACTAAAAAAATAAAACCCAAAAATAAAGCTAAAATAAAAACAAAAAATTTAAACCTAAAAAATAATATAAAAACCTAAGGGTAAAAATAGAAAATAAAGATAAACCTTAAAAATATTATAAAATAAACTAAAAATAAATCTAAACCTATACTAAAATAAATAAAATAAAAACATAAACTAATAAAATAAACTAAATAAATAATAATAAAATAAACTAAATAAACTAAACCACTTTTTTTAAAAAATAAATAAATAATAATAATAAAATAAAACTAAACTTAAACCTTAAACTAAACTAACCCTAAACCCTATACCCTAAAACATAAACCCTAAACCCTAAACTCACTAAAACTTAAACCCTAAACCCTAAAATAATAAAACCCAAACCTAAAACCTAAAAAACCTAAAACCTAAAAACCCTAAACTAAACCCAGAACCCTAACTAAAACCATATAGCTAAACCATAAACCCTAAATGCTAAAACCTAAATAAAATAAAATAAAACCTAAACTAAAACCTAAACCTAAAATAAAATAAAATAAAATAATCTAAACTAAAATAAAATAAATGAAAACCTAAAAGAAATTATATAAACTTAAAATAAAAATATAAGTAAAATAAACCAAAAAAAAAGCCTGACAAAATAAAATAAAAAACTAAATAAAATCTAAACCTAAAAGTAAACCTAAAAAATAACACCTAAAGCTAAAAGAAAACTAAACCTAAAATAAAATAAAATAAAAAATAAAATAAACCTAAACTAAACTAAAATAAACCTAAACCTAAAATAAACTAAACTACAATAAATAAAACCTAAACCTATACCTAAAATAAACTAAACTTAAACTTAAAATAAATAAAATATAATAAACTAAAATAAATACTATAAAATAAACCTAAAATAAACCTAAAACCTAAACCAAAAAATAAAAATAAAATCAAAACCCAAACCTAATAATAAATAATATAACTTAAACAAAAATAAAAATAAAATAACTAAACTAAAATAAACCTAAATCAAACCTAAAACTAAAATAAACTAAAATAAATAAACCTAATATAAATAAAATAAAACAAAAATATATCTAAATAAGAATAAAATAAAAGTAAATAATAAACTTAAACTTAATTTTTTTTAAAAAAAATCTAACCCTAAACTAAAATAAACCAAAATAAACCTAAAATAAAAGCCTAAAACCTAAACTTAAAAAAATAAAATAAAACTAAACCTAAATAAAATAACCTAAACCTAAAATAAAATCAAAATAAAACTAGAAAAACTAAACCTAAACTTAAACCTAAAAAATATACTAAAATAAAAAACCTAACTAAATAAAAGAAAAATAAACCTAATTAATAATAAAATAAACAAATTAATATAAAATAATGAACTAAATAAACCTGGGTTAAATTTAAAAAAAAAATAAACAAATCAACAAGAAACACTAAACCCTAACCTCTAAACCTAAACCCTAAATCCCTAAAAAAACTCTATTAAAAAAACCTGAGAACCCTAAAACTTAAACCTAAACCTACTACTAAAATACCCTAACCCTAAACCCTAAACCCTAATCCTAAACCTAAATGATAACTAAACTTAAACCTACCATAATCTGAGCCTAAAACCTAAATAAAAAATAAAATAATAAAACCTAAAACCTAAACCTAAAGAAAATAAAAATATAACTAGTAAATAAATATATAAAACTTAAACTAAACAAAGAAATAAAATAAACCTTAAAATAAAAAACCTAAATAAAAAAACTAAACATAAATTAAAAAGAAAATAAACCTAAGATAAAATAAATAAAAATTACATAAAAACCTAAACCTAAAAATAAACCTAAAATAAACCGAGAATAAATAAAAAATAACAACCTTAAATTTAAAAAAAAAACCTAAAATAAAAATAAAATAAACCTAAACCTAAACTAAAATAAATAAAATAAAAAAATAAACCTAATAAACTAAAAAATAAAACCTAAATAAAACCTAAACTTACAAAATAAAATAAGTTAAACCTAAACATATAATAAAAAATAAAACCTAAACCTAAAAGATATAATAAAATCATAAATAAAAATAAAACCTAAAAATAAAAAATACTTATACAAAAGTAAAAAACTTAAATATAAACTAAAAATAAAATAAAAAAAAAAATAAATAAAATAAAAAAATAAATAAATATAAATAAAATAAACTAAAATAAATAACCTAAACCTATTTATTAATTTTGTAAAAAACCAAACCCAAATCCCTAAACCTACATAAAAACCCTCTACCCACTAAACCTCCATTAACCTAAACCTAAACCCCCTAAACCTACCTAAACCCACCCACCCTCTACTACAAAACCTACCCTAACCATAAACCCTAACCCAACCTCTAGAAAATAAATAAAATAAAATAAATCTAATAAACCTAAACCTAAACCTATAAATAATAAAACTACAAAATAAAATTAATAAAACCTAAACTATAAAATAAAATAAACCTGGATAAAATAAAATAAAACTTAAAAACTAAACCTAAAAATAAAAAAAATATAAAAAAACATAAACCTAAATAAAATAAAATAAACAAATAAAATAATACTAAATAAAATAAATAAACATAAACTAAATAAATAAAAACTAAACCTACATATAAATAAAAAAATAAACTAAAATAAAATAAAAACCCCTAAATAAAATAAAACCTAAACCTAAAAAAAATTAAATAAAAATATCTAAACCTAATTAAAAAAAAAAACCTAAACCTAAAAAATAAAATAAAAAATAATAAAAATAAAAAAATAAACTTAAACCTAATAAATAAAATAAAAAAAAAATAACTCAAATAAATAAACCATAAATAAATAAAAAACTAAATAAAATAAAATAAAATAAAAAATAAAAAATAAAATATAAAATAAAAATATCTAGTAAAATAATAAACTAAAACCCTATTTAAAAAAAAAAAAAATAAAATAAAATAAAACCAAAAATAAAGCTAAAATAAAACATAAAGTTCCTAAAAAATATAATAAAAACCTAAATTAAAAAATACAAAATAAAGATAAACCTAAAATATATAAAAATAAATCTAAACTAAAAATAAATCTAAACCTATAAAAAAAATAAATAAATAAAAAAATATAAACTAAAATAATAAACTAAACTAAATAAAAGTAGAAATAAATCTAAATAAAATAAAGAAATAAATAAACTAAAATAAAAAAATTAAATAAACTTAAACCTACTTGTTTACTTAATTAATAAATAAATAAATAAATAAAAAAATAAAATAATAAATATTAAATAATAAAAATAAAACTAAAAAACCTACCAAACATAAACCCAACCCTAAAACATAAACCCTAAACCCTAAACTCAATTAAAATAAAACCTAAACCTACCTTAAACCACTAAACCCTAAACCAAAAAACTAAAAACCCAAAACCTAAAACCTAAACCCTAAACCATAAACCACAAAAAACCCTAAACCCAAACCTAAAACCATAACCAAAACCTAAACTAAATAAAAATAAAAAAAATAAAATAAAATCTAAACTAAAACCTAAACCTAAAATAAAATAAAAATGAAATAAAACTAAACTAAAATAAAATAAATGAAACTAAACAAAAAGATTATATAAACTTAAAATAAAATATAAGTAAAATAAAATAAAACCTAAAATAAAAAACAAGATAAAAAATAAAAAATAAAAACCTAAACCTAAAAAGTAAACCTAAAAAATAACTCCTAAACCCATGCTAAAGAAAAAAACTAAAATAAAATAAAATGAACAAAATAAAATAAACTAAACTAAAATAAACTATAAATAAAACTTAAACCTAAACCTAAATAAACTAAACTAAACTAAACTAAAATAAAATAGAATAAAATAAACTAAAACTAAAGAAACTAAAATAAACCTAAAATATAAACCAAAAAAAATAAAAATAAAACCTAAACTACCTAATAATAAAATAATATAACTTAAACTTAAAATAAAAAATAAAACTAAACTAAAAAATAAAAAACCTAAACTAAAAAATAAACTAAAATGAAAAGATAAAATAAAATAAAAATAAACATAAAATAAATAAACTAAACTAAATAAAAACAAAAATATATCTAAATAAGAATAAAAATAAAATAAAGTAAATAAACCTAAAACTACCGATTTACTTAAATTTTTTTAAAATCCTAAACCTTAAACTAAAAAATAAAACTTAAAAATAAACCTAAAATAAAATCCTAAAACCTAAATTAATAAAATAAAAAAAACCTAAAAAATGTAAACCTAAACCTAAAAAAAAAATAAAACTAAAACAAACCTAAACCTAAAAAAATATACTAAAATAGAAAAAACTAAAATAAATAAAGAAAAATCTTGAATTAAAATAAAAATAAAATAAACTAAAATTAATTAAATAATGAACTAAATCTAAACATCTAGTTACTTAATTTAAAAAAAAAAATAAAATAAATAAATAAACAGAAACACTAAACCCTAACCAAACCTACAAAATAAAACCATAAAACCCTAAATCTATTAAAAAAAATCTTAAACTGGACCTTAAACCCTACTTAGCTTAGAGCCTAAAGCCTGGGCTCTAGAGCCTGAAGCCTAACCTAAACCCTAAAACCCTAACTAAAGATGATGAAGCCTGAACACCAAAAACCAAGCCACTGATAAAAAACCACAAAAATAAATGGAAAAAATAAAATAAACCCTGAAGCTAAAACCTAAACTAAACTTAAACTGAGCCTTAAAAAAATAACAAAATGAAATAAAAAAACTAAAACCAAAAAAATTAAATAAAACTAAACTAAATAAAATAAGCAAAATAAAACTAAACATAAATTAAAAAAAATAAACCTGATAAAATAAATAAAACTACATAAAAAAACCTAAAAATTAAACCTAGATAAATAAAATAATAATAAACATAACAACTAAACCTAAAATTTAAAAAAAAAAGCCAAACCTAAAATAAAATAAAATAAACCTAAACTATAAAATAAAATAAACTAAAATAAACCTAGACTAAACTAAAATAAACTGAGATGAACCTAATAAAAATAAAACCTAAAACTAAAAATAAAATAAAAAGTTAAACTAAACCTATAATAAAATAAACCTAAACCTAAAATATAATAAAATGAAACTAAACTATAAAATAAACCTAAACCAAAACCTAAAAAAATAAAAAAACTATAAAAAGTAAAAAAAATATAAATAAACTAAACTAAAATAAAATAAAATAAACCTAAATAAATAAAAAAATAAATAAACTAAAATAAAAAAATAAATAAACTAAAATAAACCCCAAATAAAGACTAAACTAAATACCTAGGCTCCAACTGAGCCCTAGGCCAGCTAGCCATGAGCCACTGAGCTACCATACCCTGAGCCCAACCATAGGCCTGAGCCTTGAGCCACTAGGCCTAGGCAGCCAAAAGCCTGGGCCACACAGAGCCTAGATCTTGACCCTAGCCCCAGACTAACCCTAAACTGAGCTCCTAGCCCAAACCATAAAACCAACCCAAAAACAAACCTAAATCCATACCTGTAAACACTAAACCCAAATTCTAAACCTAAACCTAATCCCTAAAACATAAACCCTAAACTAACTAAACCCACAAACCTTATAAGCATAAACCACAAAACCCTAAAACCACAACCCAACCTAAAAACCCTAAACCCCAAACCCTAAAAACTTAAAGTAACTAAATATATTAAAAGAAACTTAAACCCTAAAATCTAATAAACCTAAACCCTATGAATGGGCAGATCCTTCACGATAGGAACATCACCATCAATTAGGCTCAATCTAGATTTGGCGGTGGAGGTGAAGGCATAGGCAGCGATTAACCATGTGGTTGTGGGCGATCTAGAGATGCTGCTGGATATGGAGGTGGTGGTCGGACCAATGGTGGTTATTGAGGTAGGAGGAGAGACGAAGGTTACATCCATGGTGGTGGAGGAGCGAGAGATCAAGAATATGATGGTGGAACCCGCTACATGAGAAGCCGGGGTGGTTCTGATGGGAACTAGAGAAACTAAAGAATAACCAATCTGATCTACTGCGTATCGAACTGTGTTTTCATAGTAGAGATGGTTCTAGTTATCTCGGGTTTTTAATTTGCTCTATGCATGTTAGCTTTTATCAATGTTGTTTATCAAGAAAACTTGGTGTGTTACTTGGTTGCTGAAATCAAAAAGAAGAAATGTTGAATCTGAATATGTTCTCTTTTTTTCTAAAAAAAAAAAGAAAACCAAAAACCCTAAACTCTAAACTAAAACCTGAACCCTGAATAAAAAACCTAAAGGCTAAACTCAAAACCCTAAACCCTAAAAACCCAAAATGCTAAACCTTAAACCCTAAACCCTAAACCTCAAAAAGCTAAAAAGCTAAATATTTACTAAATAAAATCTAAAAGTAAAATAAATAAAAAACTTAAACCAAAATATAATAAAAAATAAAATAAATTAGAAACCTAAACTAAAACCTAAACCTAAACATAAAAAGAAAATAAAATAAAAAGAAAAATAAAACCAAAATATAATAAATAAAAACCTAAACAAAACTAAAAAATAAAAATAAAAAACCTAAATAAAATAAAATTTATGCATAAATAAAAAAAATAAAACTAAATAAAACCAAACCTAAAAATAAACCTAAAATTTTAAAATAAAACCAAAATAAAAAAAAAAAACATAATCCAAAAATAAAATAAAATAAACAAACATAAACTAAAAATAAATAAAACCTAAACCTAAAATAAACTAAACCAAACCTAAAATAAAATAAAATAAAATAAAATAAAAACCTAAACCTAAACCTAAAATAAAATAGAAAAAATAAACCTAAATAAAACCTAAACCTAAACCTAAAAATAAAAAAATAAAACCTAAACCTAAAATTAAAGAAATAAAACTAAACTAAACCTAAACTAAACATAAAAGTAAAATAAATAATAACTAAACTAAAATAAATAAACCAAAATAAGCAAAAATAAAATCGAACCTAAATAAACATTAAAAAATGAACTAAAATAAATAAAAAATAACTAAATAAGCTAAATAAACCTAAACCTGTCAGTTTACTTAATTTAAAGAAAACCCCCAAACACTGAACCCTAAACCTTAAGCCATAAATCTTAAACCCTAAACCCTAAACCCTTAAACAGACCAAACTAAACCATCAACTAGCTAAACCACTAAGCTAACCCTAAACCCCTAAACCCTAAATTCTAAAGCCTAAACTCTAACCCTGCCCCTAAACCACTAACCTAAACAACCCTAAACCTAAACCTTAAACCCTAACCTAAACCTACCCTAAACCCAAACCTAACCTAAAAGAAACTAAACAAATAAAAGATAAACCAAAATGCTGAAACTTAACACAAAAATCTAAACCTAAACCTAAACCCTAATAATGGGCGGAACCTTGATGGCGGGAACATCGGCTGGACTCTGAGATCTGTTGGAGGTGAAGGTGGAGGCGGCTTATCAAGTGGTGGTGGGGATCTGAGGTCTTTGGTGGATATGGAGGCAGAGGATATCGAGAGGTGGTTGTGGTTCTGATGGGAACTAGAGAAACTGAAGAATGATCGATCTAATCTAATGCTTATGGAACTGTGTTTTTATGGTATAGATACTTTTAGTTATCTAGGGTTTCTAATTTGCTCTATGAATGCTCATTTTTGATCTAGGTCATCACTTGTATCTTAGAAAACTTGATGCACTACTTAGTTGGTGAAATCAAAAGAAGAAATGTTGAATACGAATTTGATCTCTATTAAAAAAACCTCAAACCCTAAAACCTAAACTAAAATCTAAATCCTAAACATTAAACTAAAACCATAAACCTAAACTAAACCCTAAACTAAATAATAAACCCTCAAAACCCTAAACTACCCTCCCTAAACTGCCCTAAACCCAAAAACACTAAACCCTCCCCACCCTAACCACAATATACAATTTCTGGGCCCTCCCTGGGCCCTTACCAACCTGAAATGACCCTGGGCCCTGGGCCCTGGGCCCTGGGCTTATTTACTAAAACCAAGGCCCTGGGCCACTAAACTGCCTAGGCTGAGCTGAGCCTCAGGCTGGGCCCTAGGCCCTGGGCCCCAGGCCTGGCCTGGGCCACAAACTGGGAGCTAGGCCTAACTGATCCTGGGCCTGGGCCTGGGCCCTGAGGCCTGGAGCTAGGCTGGGCCCAAATCTGGGCCTGGGCTCTGGGCTTAAGGCTGAGCCTGGGCTGAGCTTGGGCCCTGGGCCTGGGCCTGAGCCTGGCCAAGGCTGGGCCTGAGCCTGGGCCACAGGCCTGAGCCCTAACTAGGCCTGGGCCCTGGGCCTTAGGCTGGCCTAGGCCTGAGCTGAGCCCTTACTGGGCCACAGGCTGGGCCCTGCCTGGGCTGGGCTGGGCCCTGGGCCTGAGGCATGAGCAGGCCTGGGCCCTAACTGGGCCTGGGCTGGGCAGATCTTTGCCCAGCTGAGGCCTGGGCTGGGCCTGAGCTGGGCCTGAGGCTGGGCCTGAGCCCTGGGCTAGAGCCCAGGCTGGGCCTGGGCTGAGGCAGGCTGCCTGGGCTGACTGATCCTGGGCTGGGCTCTGGGCCTGAGCCCTGGGCTTTAGGCCCTGGGCCCTGGGCCTGACTGGGCCCTGGAGTGGAGCCTGAGGCTAGGCCTGGGCCTGGGCCTGGGCCAAGGCCTGGGCCCTGGGCCTTGCCTGGGCCTGGGCCCTGGGCCCTGAGGCCCTAGGCCTGGGCCTGGGCATGGGCCTGGGTTAAATGGCCCTGGGCCCTATCACTGGGCCCTGGGCCCTGGTTATCTGAGTTGTGAGCCTGGGCCAGGCTGACCAGGCTAAACCCTGAAACTTAAACCTAAACCTAAACCTAAACTAAACCTAAACCTAAGCCTAAAGCCTAAACCTAACCCTAAACCTAACTAAACCTAAACTAATCTAAACCTAAACTAAACTAAACCTAAACACTAAATCAAACCCAATAAATAATTCTTGAGCCTCATCCTCATGGTGATTTCCCTTTCCCTCTCTCATTTTTAGCTTTCTAGTCGCTGCTTTTCAGCTATTTTGTGCGATTCTCACTGGATTCCTTCTTGAATCAATGGTCGCTGGCCTATTTCATGTCTTCATTAGGCTGACTCTGGCTTGGCATCTTCCCCAATGATTCCTTGCAGAAAACTGAAGGATCCTATGGATCCTGCTAGGGCATCAACTAACTTGGCTTTGATTGCATTGATATCATTCAAAGACATTCCAGTTTGGATTTGTTTCCCCAATATGCAAATTCATTTCGTTAACCATCAATTCCTTTTTGTTGTGGGTGCTTTATTTGGTCAACTGTTGCAAATTGATCAGGCAACTACTATGAAATCTCATCCTTTAGGGGCTAGAATCCTTATTGAATTGGACATTACCAAGAAACACCCAAAGAAATCTAGTTGGGATCTAAAAATTACAATTATATGCAAAGAATTAAATTTGAAAAATTCCTTGTCTTTTGTGTTCAATGTAAAATCCATGGGCACGATAATTCTAAATGTTTCATTCTTCATCCTCACCTAAAAAAAGAAATTCCTAAGAAACTTTTATTTCTAACCATAATACAATCACTATTAAATATCAAAAGCTACTTCGAAAAAAAGGAATTTTTGAATGTTCCTAATAAGGCTATTTTACCTCTTACTTCTTCTGTGCAATTGAAGGCTTATAATGTGAATAATAATAGTTTTTCTAAACTTTTGGATGATGATAATGTGTCCCTCGATTCAATCCACGCATCCTTTCCAGCTTTGATTGATGAAAATGAAGCTTTGATTGAGAATATAAATGAGGATATTAATGTTATGCAACATTCAAATTCAATGGAGAATATGGCTTTAATACCTCATGATAATAAAGTTGAAAAAATTGATTTTATTTTTTAGATTCATGATGATTTAAATTCTCATAAATATCTGGCTTTGTCTAATAAATTGGGTCATGAAAAAGAAGGGCCTGGTGTTCACACTTTCCTCTTAATAAATTTGTTTCTACTACCTCTCTTGCTTTTCTAGATGTTCATTTGGCTTTAATAAATTCTAAAGTCTTGGAAGAAGGAGAACTCATTTAAAGATTTCTCTAAAATGAAATGTTGCTAAATCTCTATGATTATATATTAAAATTTCCTTCCAAATTGCCAAGAAACACTAGATGCTGATCCCTCTATTAATTAACCTTTTCTTAACCTCTTATTATTTCATTATGTTTAATTTTATTGTTTGGAATGTTAGAGGGATCAATACCCTGTATTTTAGTAACCGTATTATAAATCTTTATAGTATACATAATATTTCTTTACTTATTTTTTCTGAGCTTCTTATTCATGATAACAAAATTAACCATGTTGCTAGAATGATCAGTTTCAATAAATTTTTCTCTAATGTTAGTAATAAGATTTGGTATTTTTGGAATAACTTTGTAGAGGTTTCTATTCTTGATGATTCTGATCAAGTTGTCAATGCTCAAATCTCTTATGGTGATTATTGTATTTTGGGCTTAGATCCAATAGAAATCTTCTTTGGGATAATTTGTGAAATTTTGCTACCTCTATCAATAAACCTTGGTTGGTTGGTTATGATTTCAACACTATTTTATTCACTTCTGAATGAAGTGGTGGTTGCTCTCCTAATATTCATTACATGAAATAATTTTCTAATATGATCCTTGATTATAATTTAATTGATATTGGTTTTAAAGGTTCTAATTATCCTTGGCAAAACTCTAGACTTTGACAAAGGTTGGATCATATTCTTTTTAATACTCATTGGATTACTCAATGGCATATTACTTCTATCGATCATTTAAGCTGAACCTTGTCTGATCATGCTCCTCTTTTAGTTTCTATTAAAGATAATTCTAATAGATTAAATAATTTCTCTCCTTTTAAATTTCAAAAAATGTGGATTCAACATATTAATTTTTTTAATGTTGTGGCTAACAATTGGAAAGCTCCTTTACATCACGATAATTGATTATGGGGATGATTAGACTTTGGTTTAAGCTTAAAAGACTTAAGCAAAATCTTAGTTGGTGGAACAAGCATTATTTTAAAAATCTTTTTTCTAATACCAAAGATATCACAAAAATGGTTTGTGATCTTGAGGTCTCTATTATGTCTGATCCTTCTAAGATTAAGGACTTGGCTGAGGCAAAAGATAATCTTGTTAATTTTCAAAATATGGAAGAGACTTATTGGCATCAAAAAGCTACTAGTAAACATATTGCAGATGCTAACAAGAATACTAGGTATTTCCATGCTTTAGTTAATAAAAAGAGAGTCTTAAATAATATTCATAAATTAAAGATGACAATAGAGAATGGATTATGGAGATTAATGACATTAAGGATTCAATTATTAATTACTTTAGAAATATGTTTAATAAGTGTTGCACTTATGAAGCTATTTCTAAATCGCACTTGATTCCTTCTATTATTACCAATGAATACAATGATTTGCTTATTATTATTCCTAATGAAGATGAAATTTTTAAAGTTCTTAATAGCATGAACATAGACTCAATTGCTAGTCTAGAGGGTTTAAAATTGTTGGTTTATTATTAAAAATAATTTGATTAAGACTGTGGCAGATTTTTTTAATGGTAATCTTCTTCCTAGATATTTTTCTATCACTTTTATTGTTCTCATACCTAATAAAGATAATCTGGACTATTGGAGGGACTTTAGATCTATTAGTCTTTGCACCTTCTTCAATAAGCTGATTTCTAAAATTCTTGCCAACAGGCTTAGTCCTTTAGTTCATAAGATCATCTATCTCAACCAAACTAGTTTTGTTAGAGGTATATCTATTCTTGATAACATTTTACTAGCCCAAGAATTAATTAATGACTTAATTGCTTAGATTAGAGGTGGAAACATTCTTTTCAAATTAGATATTACCAAACCTTTTGATAATATCTCTTGGGATTTCCTTTTCCATATTCTAAATTTATTTATGTTTTTTGATAAATTTACTTTTCTTATTAAAAATTGTATTAATAATGCATGGTTTTCTATTTTTTTTAATGGGGAAGGTATGGGCTTCTTTCGTTCTTCCCATGCTTAAGAAAAAGGGATCCTTTATCTCATGTTTAATTTATTATTGCTATTGAGTACTTATCTAGGAGCATCAATGAGTTATTTTTAAACAATCTAGTATGTACTACTGAGAACTCTTGGTGATCTTCCTGTTTCCCACTTAAGCTTTGTTGATGATTTCATTATTTTTTGCAATGCTTCTATTCAACATATCAAGAACCTCAAGATATTTTTAAATAAATTTGGTAGAGAAAGTGGTCTTTCTATCAATGATAACAAAAGCTATTTTTATAATTCTTCTAGTATCTCTAATAATAAAATCAATCAAATCTGACAAATCACTAATTTTAAACTTTAACACTTACCTCTTAGGTACTTGTTTTCTCCACTATTTAAAGGTTCAAATGATCCCATAATTTTTATGAAATAATTTAAAAAATTTTAAATAAAATTTTTTTTGGGAATTCCATTTACTTTCCTTTGGTGGCAGGCTCACTATTCTTAAAAGCACTCTCAATTCTATGCCTCCTTATTTGATTCAAACTAGTGTTCCCACTAATTCTACTTATATCAGAATTGATTGCTTGCTTAATAAATTTTTTTGGGGATCCAATAATTTGATTAAAATAATGCATTGGACATCCTAGCATAAATGTTGTGGTCCTTTGGGTGAGGGTGGTCTTGGTTGCAAACTTATTTGTGAAGTTATGACTGTCTTCTCTCATATGCTATGGTGGAATTTTAGAAAAAATAATAGCCTTTGGGCTAATTTTATGATGGAAAAATATTACCAAGGTAAACACCCTCTTATCTATGCTTATAAAGTTAGTGACTCTCTGATTTGGAAAAGGCTTTGCTCCATTAAATGGGTTGTTGAATCCTTAATATCTTGGGGTATTCATTCGAGTTCTTCTTTCTTTTAGCAAGACAATTGGATTGGAAATGACTCTATTGACTCCCTTTTATCTACTCACTCTACTGCTACTATCAAAGTTAACTCTTTTTGGCTTAATAACAATTGGAATGAAAACAAACTTGAGAACTACATTCCTATTTCTATTTTTGACAAGTTTTGCAACATCGCTATCTTTTCTAATAAACCTGATCAAATTCTTTTCAAGCTCTCTTACAATGGTGATTTCTTTAGAGGTTTGGAATTTTATTAGAAATAAACAAAACACCTCTAATGTTTTCATTAAACATGGAACAATATTATTTCCATTTCTAATTCTATTTTAGCTTGGAGGATTTTGAATAACTTCATTCCTGTAAATTCCATGCTCTTGCTTAAAGGGTTTTATTTACATTCCAAGTGCTATTATTGCTTTCATATTGAAAATGTTAATCATGTTTTTGTCAATGGTGCTATTGCTTCTAAACTTTGGATATGGTATGATGATTTATTTAACACTAACTATTTTCATTGCTCTCTTTCGTTATATCAACTTCTTGAAGTTTGCTTCCATAAAACTATGAAAGGTCATATGAAAGTTTTAGTTGCTATTACCCTTATTTGGTTCATTTGGATGGATAGAAATGATGCTAAATATCAAGGCATCCCTATGAACCATAAAAGGATCCTTACTAGAACTAAAGAAAAAATTCATGCTTTGTTTAATACAAATTTAATTAGTAATCTTCATTTTAGAGGTTATAAATTTGTGGCTAGAAAATTAGTATCACTTTGCATGATGACCTTCCTACAAGAGTATTAGGATTATACATTGGATTAAGCCTAAAAAAATTTTTTAAGATCAATCGATGATTCTTTCCCCAAACAATATGGTTATTGTGGAATTCTTAGGGATTCTAAAAGTACTATCATTTTTGCTTTTGCTTATCCCCTCAAAGCTTGTTCTATTATTTATGCTAAGCTCATGGATGTTAATAAAGCTATTGATATTTATTTATGCAAAGCCTCTTTAATATTTGGATTGAAGTTGATGCTCTTCTTTTACTTGATATGCTCAATACTAATAAAATGGAGAATGCTGGCTTATTTTATCTTCTTAATCATAGTAAAAAGCTTCTTTCTCAAGTTTGCTATAAAATTTATCACATTTTTTGTGAAGGTGATGCTTATGCTAATTTTCTGGCTAGTTTGGGAACTAAATTAAATGAGCTCACTTTATTTGATAACCATAGCTTACTTAAGCATCTGCATGGTTTGGTCAATTTGGATAACACTAGACTACCTTACCTCAAATTTTAACTTTCAGCTATTTTGTTGATCATATTGCTATGGTGGTTTTATTTAGTCTATTTTTTTGGTTGATTTTTTTGTGCTTCCCTCACCAGGAAGTGGGTTTTACTATTTTTCTTTAGGGTCCTAGTCAATCTCACTTTATATGAAAATCTTGTTAGTTTATTTATAAACTTAAACCCCCTTCCTCTTTACCCCATTGTATGCTTGACTGAGCCTTATTTGGGATGTAGTGGTGCTATTTTAATTTATTTTCCTATCTTAGAGACTAGTGGTTTTCTTTCTATGGCCCATGCTATGCTTCTTTTGTCACACAGCTAGTGATGTTTCGAGGGTCTCCTGTTGGGTTGTGCCTTTGCCTAATTTTGGCCTACCCCTTATACTAATTGATGTTGGGTTTGCCTCTAATTTTTGCTGGATGTTACCTTATTTGAATTGAATTTTTTGATTATATGGTTGGTTACTTTGGATCTACTATTTTCTTCTTCCATCTACCTGACTGTTTTGGGTGGTCATTTTTTTTCATGGCTGTTGTTGGTCTCTTCTAGTTTGGCTTAGTTTTGGGCTTTTTGGTGGTTGTTGTTCTTCTTTCCTGGTTTCTCTTAGGGGCTTCTGCTAGTTGGTTTTTCCCTCTACCTTATGGATTGGAGGTAGCTTTTTTCTATTTGTTGCCTTCTTATTTTTTATTTTATGGTGACTTTGTTCTCTATAGGGTTTGGAAATGGTTTTGTTTTCCTCTGACCTTATTTCTTTCCTCGCTGATTTGTTGCTTATGGTTAGGTGGTTCTCCTTGACCTTTTTACCTTGGTTTTTTGTCTAGCTGTG
This sequence comes from Cymbidium sinense, assembly GCA_021442155.1. NCBI lineage: Eukaryota > Viridiplantae > Streptophyta > Magnoliopsida > Asparagales > Orchidaceae > Cymbidium > Cymbidium sinense. Next base: position 116,038 of record JAKCPB010000619.1, read on the forward strand.
TGACTACCAATTTTATTTCTTGATTTCTTTTTTAGATCACCAAGTGGGTTGTGGCTATGTTGTTATTCTTTCCCAATATTTTGGGCTCTATATTGGGTTAACCTCTTATTTTGGCTGGCTGCTCCCTTTACATAATTAGAACTTCTATTATTGTGGTTGGTTGTTGGGTGGCAACTATTGGTCTCTTCAGGATTTGCTTAGCTTTGGTTTTTTTCAATTCTTTTTGGTTGTTTTCTTGGTTTGGGTTGGTGTTTTCTTTTTGATGGTTGTTTTCTATCTTGATTGGTATGAGGACAACTGCTTTGTGGTTCTTTTTTCTTCCAGACTTGGGTTTCTATTTACTGGAGGAGATGATTGTGGCTCATTTTTGTCTATGCCTACTAGTTTGTTGATAGCTGCTCCTCTGACTGGATTGGTCTTATGTTTGCTGAGGGCTGGTTGTGGGTCTCTCTGGCTTGGTGTCTTAGAAATGGATGTTGTCTTGCCTTCGATGCTTATGCCCTAGCTTGGTGTCTTGGGATTTAGGTTGGTTGTTGGTATTGAATCCCTCTGGTTTATTTTTCTCTCCTTCTTTCCTGATATTTGCCTCTTAGTCAGTGGTGCTGGATTTGTTATTTTTCTTGTTGCCTTGATGGTGGTTTTGATGGTAGTTTTTGGAAGCCGTCTTGGTCTCCCTATGGCTTTCCTCTCTTGGGTGTTACTTATCTTCTACTATATTTCTATTTGGGTGGAGGTTTTGCTCTTGGATTTGGATTGCTAGTGTTGTGGAGATAGTCCTGGGTTGTTGTTATGCCTTTGGGACTGTATTGCTCAGTTGTGTTGTTACCCCTATTCATGTTGATTGCTCCTTTTTGTGTTTCTCTTCCTTTTGGTGGTGGCTTTGGTGGAGTGACTGCTTGGTTTTTTTAGCTTGGTCACTAAACCTGCTATAACTTCTTGGTTGATGGCTTTATGTGATTGGTCTATTGTGGGTTTTGGTTGGTGGGTTGGCTGCTGGCTGGCTGCTTTCTCTGTTTGTTTGGTGCAGGACTTAGATCACTATGGACTATTTTTCCTTGGATGGTTTGCTTATATTAGGTATGCTGGCTATGATGGCCTTGATGTTTCCTCATATCTTCTCTCTGGTTGGTAGCATTACATATGATTGTAACCCTTCTCAGGAAGTTTGGATGCTCATATGTATTGTTGCCACTTGAGATGATCTTATTTGAGCCTGAGCCATCTCTTTCTAAGCTCTTTCAAATTTGTTTACTTTATCCTTTTCCCTTGAGCTATGATTATTTCATTTGTAGTGTTTTGCAAAATTATTTTACAAGTTGGAACTTTATAGATGGAATGATGACTCTTCAACTCAAGTGTTGTTGCCGTGGATCTTGCTTATCTTGCTTTCTGAAAGGGATCAAGAGCTACTGCTGACTAGTCCATTTACTGCTTTCATGAGATGTACTAGTCTTATTATGTCTTTTTCTCATATGCTTTTAGCTATTGAATTTGTTTTTGTTTTTCTTTTATTCTCTTTTCTTTTTTATTGTACTTAGATGGGAGTTTAGCTCTTTAGGTTTCTTCTTTCAGTAGTGGAACTTTGAGCTTTACCCATGTTAAGGACATTGTAACTTTTCCTTTTATGGTAATAAAATTCTAACTTTTTCCAAACAAAAATCTAAACCCTAAACCCTAAACCCTAAAACCTAGAACCCTAAACCTAAACCCTAAACTAACCCTAAACCCTAAATACTAAAACGTAAACCCTAAACCCTAAAAACCTAAAAACCTAAAAATCTAAACCAAAACTTAATACAACAATAACAACAACAAATAACAAGTTTAATCCCACTAGTGGGGTCACATGAATCCTTTGTCTCCATTGTGTCCTATTATGTGTCAAATTCTCATTTAGTTCAAGTATACTAAGATCATTTTTTATACATCTTAACCAAGTCTTTTAGGTCTACCTCTACCTTTCTTAACATAAGCAAATCTAATGCATCTACTCTCCTACCCATCGTCACGCTGTGACCAAACCATCTAAGGCACTCTTTTCTAATCTTACCACTGAGCTACTCCAACTTTTTCCAACATACTTTTGCATTTTATCTCTAAGAGTAAAGCCACTCATCCACCTAAGCATCCTCATCTATAACACTTAACTTAGTCTTATGCTTCTTTATTGGCCAACATTCTCACCATAAGTCATTGCAGTCTTACCACCATCTTATAAAATTTTCCTTAAGTTTAAGTGGACCTTTTCTATCACATAATAAAGCCGATGCATTCCTCCACTTCAACCATCCAACTTGAATTCTACTAATAACATCTCCATCTATTTCACCATCATTTTGAACAATAGAGCCTAAATATCTTAATGACTTGTTCACCTAATGTCACAACACTACCACTAGAACTTCTACAACTAAAATTACACTCCATATATATTTAGATCTACTTAAATGAAAACCTTTAGACTCTAAAGTTGACCTCCATAATTCAAGTTTCTCTTGGACTCTCTCAGTCTTATCAACAAGAAGAATGTCATCAGTAAAAAGCATACACCAAGGTACATCTTCTTGTAAATGCCTAGTAAGAACATCCATAACTAAAGTAAAAAGATAAGGGCTTAAAGATGATCCTTGATGTAATCCAACTGAAATAGGAAAATATTTTGTCAATCCTCCTTATGTTTGGACACAAGTAACATCTCTAGTATACATATCCTTAATGACTTGAATATAACCAATATTAACTCCTTTATTCTAGAACTCTCCAAAGAACATCTCTTGAAACTTTATCATAAGCTTTCTCTAAATCAATAAATATCATATGTAGATCCTCCTTACTTTCTCTATGCTTCTCCATCAAACCTCTTAACAAATGTATACATCCATAGTAGATCTACCGGCATGAAACCAAACTCAGTGAGAAACTTTGTATCACATCATCCTATGCTCAATTACTCTCTCCCATAATTTTAATGTACACATTAACTTAATTCTTCTTTAATTTGCACACGCTTATGCATCACCTTTATTCTTAAATATATAAACCAACAAACTATTTCTCCACTCATCTAGCATCTTTTTGGTCTCTAAAATAACATTAAAAAGATTTGTTAGCCAACAAATTCCTTGATCTCCTAAACATTTCCACACTTCTATTGGAATATTATCGTCCTATTTTTTCCACATTTCATTTTCTTTAAAGCTTCTCTAACTTCAGATTTACCAATATGACAATAGAAATGAAGTTCTCTATTTTTGTTTAGGGTATTAAGGTTGCTAAAATCAATCGTAATTTTAGACCCTTCATTGAAAAGTTTTTCAAAATACCTCATCCACCTATTTTCAATATCCTTTTCTAAGAAAAGCACTTTATTATTTTCATCCTTAATACACCTCACTTGAACTATGTCTTTACTCCCTAGCTCTTTTGGCTAACTTATACATACATCTTTCACCTTCTTTGGTATATCTAATCTATTGTATAAATCACTAAAAGCAAAATTTTGCATCATATATTGCTTTCTTAGAATCTCTACTAATTTTATATCTTTCCCAATTCTCAAGTTTTACATCTAAACTAAGTTTTATAATAATGTTTCTTATTTCTTATCTTTTCTTGCACTCGACTCCAACACCAACTATTCTTATTAAAAGAAGCTTTTCCTTTGATTCTCCACATCTTTTAGCAACTTGTTTAATTTTACTTGCTACTTTTTCCCACATAACATTAGCTTCCTTATGAACATCCCAATCACTTGTATTTGCTCTTAAAATTATTTTGTCTTTAAGTGTCCCCATCTAATCCTAGACAATAATTTGATTTTTTTTTCCTCTACAACCTTTCATCTTAAAATCTAAAACTAACAATCGATGTTGAGTACTTAAAATTTCACTGAATGACCTTACAATTTTACAATCTAAACATCTATTTTTCTTATCTAATATTTACTAGATCCATTTTATAAGTAATAATGTTTAACTAAACCTAAACTTAAAACCTAAAGTAAAATAAATAAATAACCTAATCCAAATAAATTTAAAAAATCAAATAAAATAAAACATAAACTAAAACTTAAACTAAACCTAAAATAAAATAAACCAAAAATAAAACTAAACTAAAATAAAATAAATAAAACCTAAACAAAACTAAAAGAAAAAAGTTAAAAATAAAACCTAAAATAAAACAAAACCTAAAATAAAATAAAGACACATAAAATAAAATAAAATAAAAATTAAATAAAATAAAACCTAAAAATAAACCTTAAAATAAAACTAAAAATAAATAAGAAATAAAACCTAAACCTAAACTAAAAAACTTAAACTTAAAATAAAATATAATTAATAAAATAAATAAAATAAACTAAAACAAATAAAACTTAAAACCTAAAATAAACTAAACCTAATTGACCTAAACTAAATAAAATAAAATAAACTAAAATAATAAACCTAAACCAAAAAAATAAAACCAAAAATAAACCTAAAGACCTAAAACCTAATAAAATATAATAAAACCTAAACCTAAACCTAAATAAAATAAAAAAAACCAAAATAAAAATAAAGCTAAACTAAAAATAAACCTAAACCTAAACCTAAAATAAAATAAACTAAAATAAAAAATAAAAAAATAAACCTAAAATAAATAAGCTAAACTAAATAAAAATAAAAATAAACCCAAATAAAAATAAATTAAATTAAATAAACTAAAATAAATAAAAATTAAAATAAATAAACCTAAACTAAAATAAATAACCTAATAAAAAATAAACAATAACCTAAACTAATAAACCTAACTAAAAAAATAAACCTAAACCCTAAACCTAACCTAAATAAACCTATAAACCTAAAACCTAAATAAAATAAATAAACTAAAAACTAAACCTAAATAAACCTAAACCTAAACAAAAAATAAACCTAAACCTAAAATAAAATAAACTAATAAAAACTAAAAAATAAACCTAAACTAAACTAAAAAATAAAAAAATAAACCTAAACCCTAAAAAAAATACTAAATATAAACTATAAAACCTAAATAAAAAAAAATCTAAATAAAAATAAAGTAACTAAATAAATAAAAAATAAACCTAAATCCTAAAACTTAATAAACCTAAACCCTAAGAATAAACCTAAAAATAAAAAACTAAAAAAAATAAATTATAAATCTAATAGATAAATATAAAAATAAACCTAGAAAACTAAAATATCACTAACCTCTAAAACCCAAATCTAAACTTCTAATCCCTATGCATGCTAAAAATGTCATCGCTAAATAATTCTCTTACTAACAAAATAAAATGTTCAATAACCCTAAAAAAAACCAAAACCTAAACCCTAAATGAAAACCTAAACCTAAAACCTAAACCCTAAATCATAAACCTAAACAAAAAACCTTAAACCTTAAATCCAAACCCTAAACCCTAAACCCTAAGCACTAACCTAAACCTAAACCATAAATCATAAATAAACCCTAAACTAACTAACTCTAAACTCTAAACCTAAACCCTAAACCTAAAAGATAAAACCTAAACCTCTAAATAAAACATAAAAATAAAAAAATATAAAATATAAACCAAAATAAAATAAAAAAATAAAATAAAATAAAAAAACCTAAGCTAAAATAAAACCTAAACCTAAACCTAAACGTAAACCTAAAATTAAAATAAAATAAAATGAAACTAGACTATCCTAAAATAAATAAAAAACCTATACAACTAAAAATAAAAAAAAAACCTAAATAAAATAAAAACTAAACCTAAAATAAAAAGAAAATAAACCTAAAATAAAATAAACTAAAAACTAAATAATAACCTAAACCTCAAAAATAAACTTAAAAATAAAACCTAAATATAAATAAAAATTAAAACCCAAACCCTAAACAAGAAACCTAAACCCAAAATAAAGAAATAAACCTAAACCTAAACTAAAATAAACTAAACTAAATAAATAAAACCTAAACTAAACCTAAACCTAAACCTAAACTTAAACAAAATCTTAAACTCCTAAACCTCGATCCTAAACTCCTAAACCTTAAACTAAACCCTATAAAACCTTAAACCTAAAACTCCTAAAATAAACTTAAACCCTAAATCCTAAACCCTAAACCTAACCCCTAACCCTAAACCCTAAACCCTAAACCCTAAAACCCTAAACCCTAAACCCTGAACAAACCCTCAACCCTAAGCTAAGCCTAAACACTAAACCCTAAACCCTAAACCCTCAAAACCCTAAACCCTAAAGCCTAAACACTAAACCCTAAACCCTAAACCCTAAACCATAACCCTTAAAGCCCTACACTCTAAAACCATAAACTCTTACCCTAAAAGCCTAAACCATAATCCCAAAACCTTAAATCCTAAACCCTAACCCTAAACCCTAATCTTAAAGTAACTAAATAAATTAAAAAAAATAAACCTAAATCCTAAAACTTAATAAACCTAAACCCTAAGAATTTGTAGAACCTTGAAAGAACATCACATCAAATCGCCTAGATAAACATGAAACGGTTATCACATTGTTGGTAGGGGATATGGAGATGGTGGTAAATATGGAGGTGGTGGTCAGAGCAGTGGTGGTTTGGAGGTAGGAGGAGCGACGGAGATTACAACTGTGGTGGTGGTGGAGGGATATGATGGTGGATCCCGCTACTCGAGGAGCCAGGGTGGTTCGGATGGGAACTGGAGAAACTGAAGAATAGCTGGAGCAATCCGCTGGTTATGAAATTGTCTTTATAGTAGAGATGGTTCTAATTATCTGCTTATGCATGCTCAATTTTTAACTATGTCATCGCTTGTGTCTTAGAATAATTGGTGTCTTACTTAGTTGAATTCAAAATAAAATGTTCAATATGAGTTTGTTCTCTATTAAAAAAAACCAAAAACCCTAAACCCTAAATGAAAACCTGAACCCTAGACCTAAAACCTAAACCCTAAATCATAAACCTTAAACCCTAAAAGCCTTAAACCTTAAATCCAAAACCCTAAACCCTAAACCCTAAAACCCTAAGCACTATACCCTAAACCCTAAACCATAAATCATAAACCCTAAACCCTAAACTCTCAACTAACTCTAAACTCTAAACCCTAAACCCTAAACCCTAAAAAGATAAAAACCTAAACCTAAACTAAATAAAACCTAAAAATAAAATAAATAAAAAAATATAAACCAAAATAAAATAAAAAATAAAATAAAATAAAAACCTAAGCTAAAATAGAAACCTAAACCTAAACCTAAACGTAAACCTAAAATTAAAATAAAATAAAAAATGAAAACTAGACTATACAAAATAAATAAAACCTATAAAACTAAAAATAAAACCTAAATAAAATAAAACTAAACCTAAAATAAAAATAAAATAAACCTAAAATAAAATAAAATGAAAACTAAATAAAAACCTAAACCTCAAAAATAAACCTAAAAATAAAACCTAAATATAAATAAAAATTAAAACCCAAACCCTAAACAAAAAGAAACCTAAACCCAAAATAAAAAAGAAATAAACCTAAACCTAAACTAAAATAAACTAAACTAAAATAAATAAAACCTAAACCTAAACCTAAACCTAAACCTAAAACTTAAACAAAATAAAATAAATAAAAATAAACCCTAAATCCTTAAACCCTAAACCATAAACCCTAAACCCTAAACCCTAAAATCCTAAACCCTAAACCCTAAACCCTAAACCTTAAACCATAAACCCTAAACCCTAAACTCTCAACTAACTCTAAACTCTAAATGCTAAACCCTAAACCCTAAAAAGACAAAAACCTAAACCTAAACTAAATATAACCTAAAAATAAAATTAATAAATAAACATAAACTAAAATAAAATAAAAAATAAAATAAAATAAAAACCTAAGCTAAAATAGAAACCTAAACCTAAACCTAAATGTGAACCTAAAATAAAAATAAAATAAAAAATTAAAACTAGACTAAACTAAAATAAATAAAAACCTATACTAAACCAAAAAAAATCTAAATAAAATAAAAACTAAACCTAAATTAAAAAGAAAATAAACCTAAAATAAAATAAGATAAAAACTAAATAAAAACCTAAACCTCAAAAATAAACCTAAAAATAAAACCTAAATATAAATAAAATGTAAAACCCAAACAGTAAGCCAAAAAAACCTAAACCTAAAATAGAAAAGAAGTAAACCTAAACCTAAACTAAAATAAACTAAACTAAAATAAATAACACCTAAACCTAAACCTAAACCTAAACCTAAAACCTAAATAAAATAAAATAAATAAAAAATAAACTTAAACATAAACTAAAAAATAAAACCTAAGAATAAACCTAAAATAAAAACCTAAAATAAAAGCCTAAACCCTAAACCAAAAAAACAAAAAAAAACCCAAAACCTAAACCTAAAAAATAAAATAAAAATAAAACTAAACTAAAAAAATAAACCTAAACCTAACTTAAAAAATAAACTAAAATAAATAAACCTAAAATAAAAAAACTAAACTAAATAAAAATAAAAATAAAGCTAAATAAAAATAAAATTAAAATAAACTAAAATAAATAAAAAATAAACTAAATAAACCTAAACCCGCTAGTTTACTTAATTAAATAAAAAAAACCCTAAATCGTAAAACTTAAACCCTAAACCTTAATACCCTAAACCCTAAATCCTAAACCCTAAACCCTAATCCATAAACCCTAAAACCTAAAACCCTAAACAATAAAACCTAAACCATAAACTATAAACCCTTAAAGCCTTAAACCCTAAAACCTAAACACTAAACCCTAAATCCTAAACCCTAAACCTTAAAACCCTAAAACCCTAAAACCCTAAACCTTAAACCCTAAATGCTAAACCCTAAACCCTAAAAACCTAAAAACCTAAACCTAAACCTAAAAATAAAATAGATTAAAAAAATTAAAATAAACTAAAATAAAATAAATAAAACCAAAACTAAACAAAAAAAATAAACCTAATAAAAACTTAAATAAAATAAAAACTAAACATAAAATAAAATAAAAAACACCTAAAATAAAAATAAATAAAAAATAAATAAAAACCTAAACCTAAGAAATAAATCAAAAAATAAGAAAAAAATAAAACCAAACACTAAACCCTTAGCCCTAAACCTTAAACCGTAAAAACCCTAAACCTTAAGCCAAAACACTAAAACCTAAACCCTAAACCCTAAACCATTACCCTATACCCTAAAACACTAAACCCTAAAACCATAAATCCTAAACCCTAAACCCTAAATCCTAAAAACCTAAAAACTTAAACCTAAACTAAATAAAACCTAAAAATAAAATAAATAAATAAACCTAAACCTAAATAAAATAATAAAATAAAATAAAAAAACAAGGACCTAAACCTAAACTTAAACCTAAATGTATAAATAAAATAAAAATAAAAAACTAAACTAAAATAAAATAAATAAAAACTTAAACTAAACTAAAATAAACAAAATAAACATAAAAATAAAAAACCAAAATAACATAAGAACTAAATAAAAACCTAAACCTAAAAAGTAAACCTAAAAATATAACCTAAAAATAAATAATAAATAAAACCAAAACCCTAACCTAAAAAAAACCTAAATCTAAAATAAATAAAATAAAATAAACCTAATCCCAAACTACAATAAACTAAACTTAAATAAGTAAAACCTAAACCTAAACCTAAAATAAACTAAACCTAAATCTAAATCTAAACTAAATAGAATAAATTAAACTAAAAATAAACCTAAACCTAAACTAAAAAATAAACCTAGAAATAAACCTAAGACATAAACTTAAAAAAATAAAAAGCTAATCCGAAACCAAAACTTAAAAATAAAATATATAACCTAAACCTAAAAAATAAAATAAAAATAAAACTCAACAAAAAAATAAACCTAAACCTTAAAATAAAGTAAAATAAAAAAACCTAAACTAAAAATAAATAAACCTAAAACAAATAAACTAAACTAAAAAAAATTAGAAAAAAACCTAAATAAGAAAGTAAAAAATAAAATAAATTGAAGGAAATAAAAAATAAGCTAAATAAACCTAAACCTACTAGTTTACTTAATTAAAAAAAACCCTAAACCCTAAATCCTAAACCCTAAATCTTAAACCCTAAAACCCTAAACCACAAACCCTAAACCCTAAACCCTAAAACCTAAATCCTAAACCCTAATATCATAAACCCTAACCCCTAAGCCCTAAAACCCTAAACCCTCAAAACTAAACCTTAAACCTTAAACCCTAAAACCTATAATTCTGAACAATAAACCCCAAACCCTAAACCCTAAACCCTAAACCCTAAACCTTAAATAAACCCTAAATCCTAAACCATAAGAATGGATAGAACCTTGAAGGCAGGAACATTGCCATTAACTAGGCTTAGTCTAGATCTGGTGGTGGAGGCGAAGTCAGAGATGTTGATTATCATAGTGGTGGTGGGGATCTAGAGGAGCTCGTGCATATGGAGGTGGTGGTCAGAGCAGGGTGGTTATGGAGGAGTGAGGAGCGATGGAGGTTATAACCATGGTGGTGGTAGAGGGATAGATCGAGGATATGATGGCAGATCCCACTACTGAGAGGGGGTAGTTCATTGGAATTGAGAACCAAGAACTAATTATCCATCTACTACTTATAACTATATTTTACAAAGAATGGTTCTACTTATCTAGGGTTTTTGATTTGATCTATGGGTGCCCATTTTTATCAATGTCATCACTTATGTCTTAGAAAACTTGGGGAGCTACTTGGTTGATGAAATCAAAAAGAATAAAAATTGAATCTAAATTTATTCTTTGTATAAAAAAAATCTTAAAATCTAAACTCTAAATCATAAACCTTAAACCCTAAACTAAAACTTAAATCATAAGCCTAAAAGCTAAACCCTAAACCCTAAATTCTAGACCCTAAACCCTAAACCCTAAACCCTAAAAACCCTAAACCCTAAACTTTAAACCCTAAAATCCTAAACCCTAAACCCAAAGGCTTAAAACCCTAAACCCTAAACCCTAAAACATACAACCCTAAACCATAAACCCTAATCCTTAAACCCCAAACCCTAAACTGAAACCCTAAACCCAAAATAAACCCTAAACTTTAAACTAATCCTAAACCCTAAACCTTAAATAAAGATGTAATTAAGAGTAGATCTAAAGAATGACCTAATCTTAGCATAGTTATGGTAGCTAAAGAATATATCTTCAAGAGACTTTACCTTGACTATTAGAGATTTAAATACCCTAAACCCTAAATCTTATTATAATACCATATATTATACCATAATGTAGCACCAAATATTTGAGCATGTAGTGATGTTTTGAAATGTTTTAGTATATTATGGTATTGTGCCCTATAGTCTATATTAATATAAATAATAAAAATATTAATTTAATAAATCAGATAATGAAATTTGTTAAATTTGAAGTGGGAATTAGGTTGTAGTACCAAAAGTGTGCTACACCACTTGTAGTCTAAAAAGTAAGATTTTATGTTCAAAATAAATATTATATGTTGTAGCATAGTATAGCATCATATATCATAATATATTGTTCTATGCATTTTAAATTCTTTTAGTATTTTACAATCATGCAGATCATGCAGTCAAGCCTACACTAGCATTATTTTTAATAATGTTGATTTAGACTTTAAAATGATAGATTTTGGCCAAATTCATAATAGGTAGAGCATGACATCATAATATATTCTTTCAATTTAAAATATGTAAGTGACATGACTAAAATATATAGTTTTTTATTTTTTTGACTACTTTTATGATTTTTATCTTAAGCAATCCCTTATGATGTGATATGCAAAATAGTATAATATAATATGTTATAGTGTATTATAATATAGATGCCATAACATAGTGTAGCATCATGCATTATAGCATACTATTGTGTATTACTTGTTATATAGCATATTTTAGTTTGTTATAGTATGATGTTGAGTTTGTACGCATAATTTATAAAAATAGATTTATAGGTCGAGATGATGGATTTGGCCAAATTTAAGGTAAGCTTTAGGAACATCATTGGGAGTGTTCTATGGTGTGTCATTTAATCAAAAGAATGGAATTTTGCATCCAAAAAAAATTTTCATTTTTCAACCAAATTTTATAAATTTTTTATTTCAAGTGATGAATTTTGAAGTGTAATGTAAGATAATATACTATATGAAAGCATATTAAAATATAATGAACATAACAATATAACTTCACATATATATGAATGTGGTGGTGTGTTACTAAATATTATTGTATATTTTAGCATGTTTTACTTTTGTTAATACATTCAAAACTCACAAAATGTTAATTTGAAGGTTGAGATGGAAGAATTTGGCCAAATTCATACACACAAAGAAGCAAAAAAAATTATGCTATTTTGTACCATTTCTAATAGAAATAATTTTACATCCAAAATGAACATTATTCATATTTTGAGAAAATTTTGTTATTTGTTTTTTTTAAGTGATTCTAATGAGGTGTAATGTTAGACAATATCATATTATAGCAAATTATAATATAACATCATATATTATAATATAATATAGTGTTAATTCACACCAATATGTTTAGCATGATATTATAGTTAGTTTGATGCACCATCAAAATCTTATTATGTTGATTACAATGTTAAGATGATGTAATTTGAAATAAGGCTTTTTGCTGAAGCACTCAAAGGTGTATAAGAGATGGAATAAGATTTGATGAGAATTCCATGTCAAGGACATGGAGGGAGATCCACTAGGGATCACACATTAGACATGACATGTGAGGGGTCTATGTTGAGGGCATAGAAGAAGAAAATCTGCTGGGGACAAGGTTTGAATTTGATTTGATTATATAATTTGTGGAAAGAAGATCCGCTGGTGATAAGAATCTATAATACACCAAGGATTATAATCAAATCGACCTTAATTTGTTTTGTTTTAGTTGATGTGGAGGCATATCTATTAGAGATATGGGCTCGAATCCACTGGGACGTATATGAACCTTCCACTGGAAAAGGTGTTCATGCTATCCGGGATTGAGATTTGAGTTTGATTTCATAGATTTGTTTGGGGATGTATCAAAGATAAGAGTTTGGTTGATTTCTTGATTTAACTCCACTAGGAGTTGGTTTATTTCCAGGGGAGGTTGATTTTAAATTAGAATTGTTTGCTTGACTTGTTTATATATTATTTTGGGCTCCACTATGGAGAAGGGTGTGATTTAACTCCACTGGGAAAAATCATATTGGGTTTAATTTACTCTGAATTAATGTATGGACCTTGTCGGTGTGTGATGGACATTTTATGAAGCAGTTATATCTTGACCTACCTCTGGTTTACAAATCCAAAGGGATAATATACTAGTTGTAGGGTAGAGCTAGCCAACCTAAGGGGTTATCTTTCGATGTGCAAAAGCTATGCTAAGAAGAAGGCATAGTAGACTTACATCTTCAAAAGCAAGGAACAACCACTAGGGTGACCTGTTGGATGCACAACAAATCAAACCTGACCTAGGGAGACTACTGAGTGAATGTTGCTGCGGACTTATGTCAACTCAAAGTAGTAGGATTAATTTTATCTTAATTTCATGATTTGATATGGTTTATTTGGTTTAGTTCATTTTAATTGAGGCATATCTAGGGATGTGAGCTCGGTCAAATTTGATAGATTTAATTTATGGACCATGTCAGTGTGTGATGGACCCACCAAGAAAGGGCTATATCAAACTTGTTTTATCTCAAATTTACAAATCCAAAGGGATAGTCTACTGGCTGTGGGGTAGAGCTAGCCAACCTAAGGGGTTTCCTTTCAGTGTGCAATGGTTGTGCTAGGAAGAAGATGTAGCAGACTTACATCTTTAAAGTAGGGAATAACCATTGGGGTGACATATTAATAGCACAACAAATCAAACCCGACTTAGGGGCAGCTATTGAGTGAATGTCATTGAAGACTTATATTAACTCAAGAGTAGTTAGGTTATTTCTATAGAGCATTTGGCTGACACTGCCCTAAAGATAGGATGCCTACTTGGGAATAGGTACCTCTAAGGGTTTCCTACTAAACCACAAGTGAATATAAATTTTATTTATATGTTTACATTGTTGGTGGAGGACCACACTAAGAGGGGGCTATGTCATCCTTGACCTATCTTAGATTTACTAGACCAAGGAAGAATCTGCACATCCATAGGATAGATTCTCCAACCACAGGGGTGGTTACTAGGAATGGGGAATTATCTAATTTGATAGTAACCCGGGTAGTGTCTAATTAATGTCACAAAGGATGTGATCCAAATATAGTGCTCACAAGGGAGGTGTTGCTAGGGGCATTATCTTGAGCCATGGAAAGGAAAGCCTATAAGTGTACGGTGGCCTACTCTAGAAAAAAGCATAGCAGACTTACATCTACCATGAATAGTGTATCCTAAGGTGCGAGAACCAACCAACCTATGGTGTATTCATTAGCATGAGTGGTGTATTCGTCAGCATGGTGAGAACCAATCAACCTAAGGTGCCTGTCAATGTACAATGATCAATTTGGAAGGAAAGCATGTAGGCTTAAAACTTTCAAGTGAAATTGATCATCAGGATAGTTTATCATCAATGGGACAGATGCTATTTGACCTAGAGTGACTACTAAACGGGGAGCCCCGAGGAACGATTGCACCTAGACTTGAAGCAATCATGAGGGAAGGAGCCACTAGGGGACTTATCCTAAACCTCAAATATACTCGAATTAATTAATGCATGAAGGATAATCTAAGAAGAAAGTGTAGCAGACTCATATCTTATTAAACGAAGCTAATATGAGGTAGATTATCAGCCACACAGTAAGGCCTACCAAACTAACATGGTGCTCATTGATGTGTAGTGGCCATGTAAGGAAGGAAAGCATAGCAGACTTACATCTTCCAAAGCAAGAAGACCACTGGGGTGACACACTAGTATGGTAGCATGTCAGCTCAACCAAGAGAAGCTAATGAGTGAGTGCCATTGGGGGCATTATCTCAACTCAGAGTATCCTGAGATGAAATATATTTGTTTATTTTATATATTTATGTGTATTTTGTGTTTGTATTGTGTCAATAAAAGATAGGATGTCACTCGAGTTCCTTACACCTATCGCAAACACATCATTACAGATTCTCAAAAAAGAATACTTTCAACATAGAAGAGATCAAATTAGAAGTGCAATTTTCATTGATGATAATTATTTTCAAATATGATTTATAATATTTTTTTAAGTAGAGACCATAGATTGGAAGCATTGGGCCCTCTCTTTTATGATTAATAAACTGATAAGATTCTCCTTGGTAGGCTTTCTTTATTTCAAAAGGGCCTCACAATAAGTTGGTCCGTCCAAGAGCTTTCTTTATTTGGAAAAGTAGTCAATAGCAGCTAAGATGAACTGATGACCCTTGAAAGAAGGAGGATCAATCGAACCCACTATGTGCATTAACAAAGGAAATAATACCAGGTAATTCTAGGATGTAAAATGTTGGGTGGTTGGTGTAGAACCACATCGTGTATTTGATATTGGTGGCATCGCTTAGCTATGTCCATGCAATCTTTGATCATCGATGGCTAGTAGTATCTTAATCTCTTTATCTTGGCTTTCATCTACAGACCGAATTAGTTTGCTTCACATAATCCTGAGTGTACCTCAGTCACAATCTTATGGGCTTCATGCTTATCTAAATAATGTAACCACATATGATTGAAAGATTGTCGATACAAGACACCATCCACAAAAGCATTGGAAAGTTCTCTCTGCTTCATCTGATGGGCTTGGGACTTCTCCTGAGGTAGTTTGCTTTTATTTAGGTAATCCATGAATGGTTGCCTACAATCTAAGTCCTCGTCCTTCTTTGCAATGGTAACCTCCCCTTAAAAATGTACTTTTTGATGAGTTTAATATCAATAAGGGATAAGACCTATCTATTTTAGACTTTTATTGATATGGACTCATCCTCCGGCATGCCAACTCCTTAGTAAGCTTGACTAAAGCATATGCTACAACATTCTCTCCTTCAGGAATCTTATAAATGATAACCTCTAGGATTTGGGCCAATACCTCCATGGTATACTTATGGTAGTGATGGAACTTAGACTTTATAACCTTATAGGATCCAATAATTTGGTTGATAACTAGATGGGAATCAAGATGTTAATGCTATTGATGCTTAGAGTAATACTAACTCGATTGGCAATAAGATTTCATATTGACTTGTTGGTGCAATGATTGAAAAAATGATATGACAATCTCATCACATCAAAGTACAGACTTAAGAGAACTATTCCAACTCCTATCTTTCCTAGAATAGTAGATTGTGGTTCTTATACTCTTTTAGAGGAAGCCGCAACATCAAACTACATCTCCCAATGGTGAATGCTAGTATCCCATAAGTTCATGATTTGTTCATCGAGGTGATCATCACTAAGTGGAGAGTCAGGGGGTGTGTCGCTAAGAATGCTAGTGCTTGTCCTTTCACCGCACGGAGGGGTACAAAGGTAATGTTAATTTATGAGAGGATCATGGACCTTTATGCCAACCATCTAGATAGTGTCAGTTTTATCAGGAGATACTATAGTGGATTGATCCTAGAGATTTAGTTCACCTTATAAGGAAGCATGTAGTGATGTAGCTTTTAGGATGGGAAGATTAAAGCTAGGCAATGCTTCTCAATGAGTGGATAATTAGCCTCAATAGGGATTAGATGATGGTCAGAGTGTGTTTTTCCTTCCCTTCATCATTATCTAAACAAAACACCAAGAGTCTTCTAACATAAGGTAAAGTTTGAGCGCTTTCCGGATAGGGCTACTAGAATTGGCAGCATCATCTGGTAATGCTTGATGTCTTCAAAGGCATGCTCACACTTGTCATCCCACTTGAACCTGGCAACCTTTTGGACAAGTGCTGAGAATGGGTGACATCTTATTGATAGGTTAGATATAAAATGTATTAGATATGCGATCCACCCTTAGAATGATCTGAGTTGAGTTAAATTTTAGGGGGTGGAATTTCTAATATTATCTTATTCTTTTCCGGATCGATTTTAATTGTCTGGTGTCGAACAATAAATCCAAGGAATTTCTTTGAAGCTACTCTCAAGTAAATGAGATGGTATTCCTTTTCTCTACTTTAACCATGAGATCATCGACCTAGCACTCGACTTGATGATGAATGAGTTCGTTGAAAGTTTGTGTCATAGCCCACTGGTTTGTAGCATCAGCATTTTTAAGGTTGAAAGGCATGACCATATAGCAATAGCTTTTGATCAGAGTTCTAAAAGTAGTGTCTCTTTCATCTTTAGGGGCCATCTTTATTTGGTTATATCTAGATGAGCCATCCATGAAAGAGAAGACTGCATGAGATGAGGAAATATCCACCATCAGCTCTGGGATTGGTAGTGGAAATTGTCTTTTGGACATGCCTTATTTAAATCCCTAAAATAGACGCATATGTAAATTTGGCCATTATGTTTCTTAATTGGGATGAAACTGGCTAATTAGGTATGGTATTTTTCATCCTGGGTGAAGCCAACATTGATCAATTTCTTGACTTCATAAATGACATATTATTCTATGTCTAATCACATACATCTAGGAGCTTGCTTGATAGGGTTAGCACTAGACTCTATTGCTAGTTTATGGATTGCTATGTCAAGAACCAATCTAGGAATCTCTTAATAACTCCATGAAAAGTAGTCCTTAAACTCAATCAATAGCCTAACTAAGTCATTGGTTTTAATTTCATTCAACAAAGAACCGATGTTGTCAGGCGTGGATCTTCTTCAATTCCTAAGTTGATTTCCTTGAGCTCGTCGATGGTTGACTTAATCTCTTCTTTGAACTCTAGCATTGCATCTTTGACTTTAAAATCATCTGGATCATCTAAATTTTCTAAGCACAGCTCCTCATATGAGTTAATATGATTAGAAAAGAGCTTATCATATTCCAAATGATTGGTGATGATTAAGCAGCAATCATAATCATCGACTAGAACCATTGTACGAAATCCTAGTCTCGATCTTGATTGAGAGCTTTTGCATTTCTTCTTCCATATTCTTTTGAAAGTAGTCCATATTCTAAGTCTTCACACTGTGGATGACTTAGAACTTCCTACCATCAAGCTCCTCAACTTTTGAGAGGAAAGTGGGGTTAGAGCTAACGTTCCCAACTGATGCCTAACTATTTCATATTTACACTTGGAAATATTTATGCTTGGATTTAGAGCCCGATCTTCATCAATATCTAGCTTAAATGTCACCTCCAAGGGAATCTACTGCTGAGAAGAGTTGGCTAGTGTGCTAACTATATAAGACTCACTCTTTGAACTATATTCTACGTCTATATGATAGTGTGTGTACTCTTGGTAGCTAGGACATATCTTCTCTTGGGTGGCCAATAAGAAGGTTTTCCACCCCTAGGACTACCTCAGAACTGGCCTCTTCCTCTATCTAGTGGAGGTTAGGTTTTCATACCCATATGTTTAAATTGGTAACAAATTTTGGGAGGAATCTAATGTCAGGCTCTAGTTCCTCCTCCAAGTCTATTTCCTCTCCCTTTTATTTTCTTTTTCATTTTCTATTTTCTTTTCTTTTTTCTTTTTCTCTATCTTTTTTTTCTTTTTCTTTATTTTTAAACTTTGGCCAAGTTCATGAGAATAGACTTGTTAATTTTGTGGAGGTAGTAAGCCGCATCCTCATATATGTTAACCTGAACTATAAATCACTTGAGATCTCTTTGACATAAGAGATCCCACCTCTCACAAACTTCATACACAATGTAAAGAGGATGGAACTATGTTGTTCTCATGTATCCATGGTTCCAAGCAAAGCATTGAAAGATGTATTTGAGTCTATAATATGAAACTTGGCTTTGGTCTTCCAATCATCTATCTCTAAGGGCAACACTATGGAGCCTAAGGCCTGTTGACCTCACTTTTGGAGTGCGAATTCAATATTCCCATCTTAGAATTAGGTTTCTTCTAGAAACTAGGACTTCCCTAGTCATAAGACACTTCAAATAATTAGGTAAATACTTAACCTAAGCCTAAAGACTTAGAAGGGTTAACCATAGGACTAGGTTATCCTTTAAAGATTATGATAATCCACCTATCCAACCATTGAATTCCAATCCATGTTCACCTTCTAAAACCAAACCTCAAGTTCAATTCAAACATCAAATTCAAATCCAAATCCAAACCCAAATTTCAAAGCCAAATGATTGAAGCCAATGATCAAATCCAAACTTCAAACCCCTCTTAAGCCATATGACCTATCCCATGGACTTAGCCAAATCTTAATCCAAGTCAATCCAAAATAAATTTATTTTTTGATAATCAATTTATATCTTCAATCATCTTCTTAAATATAAATCAAATCTACATTCAAATGATCAAAACTAAATCAAACTAAATCTAATTAAATCAAAACCCTTTCCTAAGCCATATGACCTATCCCATGAACTTAGCCAAATCTTAATCCAAATTAAGCCAAAATCAATTGATTTTTTCACAAATCAATCATATTTTCATAATCTAACAAATTTAAATGAAATATACATTTAATCAACAAACTAAATCAAACCAAATCAAAATCCAAACTTAAGCCACAAGACCCAACTCCATTGACTTAGCCAAATTCCTTCATTCCAAAACCCAAACTCAATTGATTTTCTCATGAATCAATCATACCTTAAATCATATACATAAATATAAATGAAATTTATAATAATCAAGCAAAACCAAAATCAACCCAAGTCAAACCCAACTTAACCCTTTTGACTTGAAATGTTCAAATGAACCAAAACCCATTTGACCCAAGCCAATTGCAATTGAATTTATATATCAATCCCAAATCCATATATAAACTCAACTAAATCAAACTCAACCCAAAATCAAATAACTAAACCAATTGGTCCACTTGACCCAAAGTGGCCAATTTGACCTATTTGAGCCAAGTTATAATCCTACCCAAATTGGATTGAACCAAGCCCATCAAAATATCCCATCATGATTGTTGATCACCTTGGTTGATCAATTATCACAAATTGGGTCAAATGAAGTCAACTTGGACTTTTGACCAAGTCAACCCCTTACCCCATATGAACCCAAACAAGCCAAATTGTAACCTAAGCTAAATCCCTTGAAACCAATGATTCATACCAAATCAAAATCAATATTTGAATATGACTTGACCTTCAATTGAGTCAAACCAAACCCAATTGGTGCTATTGACCCAAGTTGACCCAAATTGACCTAAAAGACCAAATTGAGTCAAAAAAATATAAACTAAATTGATTGCAACCAATGGCTCAAGTTCATTCTAAATTGATTGTTGAACTTGACCAAAGCTCTGATTAGACCCAATTGAACCCAATTGACGTACTTAGCCCAAAGTGACCTAAAGGCTCAAGTTGGCCTAAATTAAAATCAAATCCAAATTAATTGAAACCAAAGCTACAATCATCTTCAATTGGTCAGCTAAACCCAAACCAACCCAACCCAAGCAATTTGGCCAATTTGGTCAAATTAGTGAACTTAACCATTTGACCCAAATGAATTCAAATGAGCCAAAATAAAATCTAAGAAACTAAACCAAACCAATTGAACCCAAACATCTCAAATGATCATATGAACTTGACCTCTTGGTTTTATCAATTTGACCAATTCCAATTGGTCAACTTGACCCAACATAATAAAATTTGACCTAAATGAGTCAAATTGAGCCAAACCTAACCAAATCAACTCCAATTGACTTGAAATTTGGGATAACCCACTTTTGGCTCATTTTAAGTCTGCCCAAATCAAATCCAAAGCCAAATGATCATTCATCTCTTGGATCAAGGGCATCACATGAGACAAATCACCCATGTAAGTGCTCATTTCCATTCTTTGGCCACTTGGTACTCTTTCAATGGTCCACCTAGGCACCTAAGACACTGCCCAACTTGACCCAAGGGTTGTTGGGTTGGCCATGATCCATGGGAGGTGAAATCACCTCACCCTCCCCATTGGAGCATTTGAAACCCATAGGACACCCATGATTCCTCTTTGGCAGTCACCTCCGCACCTTCAACCAACCAACCCGAGCAAACTCACCTCCCCCCTGCCACCCACGACTCTCTGAGATGGATCGATGGCCACTAGAATCTAAACCCGATCCCACCATTTGATCAAGATGAAAGGGGGCATACACCCTCTCATTTCCACTGAAACACACACAAAAAACATTCCTTAGAGCCCTAGCTACCCAGGATGAGCCGTTAGAGCCATTCTCTAAGCTCCCATGCTCATTCCTCAATCAAAAAATGCCATTCCTGTCCATCCTGGAATAGGACACTCCCATTTTTGACTTAACTTCCCCATTTCTCCATCAAACTCACATTAACTTTGCACACACCTTCCTTAGGCCTCGTCAAGCAAGAATGAATCATCTCCCAAACTTCCTGAGCATCAGAGGTGGGACTTCGATCAAAGCTGAGCTCCAAACTATTAGTTCATGGCCTTTCAAGCGAACATCAAGGAATTGATCCAATTTCCACTCAATAGGGCTTCGCCTCCAATAGATGAAGCTTCTTAATCATTCGAGCCACCAATCTTGAGCTTTGATGAGGTATGCTTCCAAAATCGATCCTTAGGCAAAAATGGGTTGGAGCTTTTAGAAGAAAACTTGCATCTCATTTGACTTTGACTGTTGGATCCCCTCCAATTGATGTCGTGAAGGTGTGGGATCCATTTGGAGTTAATCTAAGCTTGGGTAAGCCCAGATCAAGTGAACAATGGTGGACGGACTCCATTCTCGCTCTGTCGCATGACGTTAGATCACGCACCATCCATTTTGCATGATCGAAATGGACGATCATGATTATATCTGCTAGATCGATCTAATTTAATCTATTAAGTTATGAGATTAATCGTAGCCGTCTGATCTTAGATTGGATGATGAATGAGAAAGTGCATCCCGCATGCATAGGCGAGTTGGATAAGTTTTAAGTAGCCAATCCCACGGCCATGTGGAAAGCCGCGTGCATAGCGCATGGCACCAATAGGATTAGGCTTTAATTAGCTTATTAATCATTTTTAATGGCTGAAACTTCTAAAATTATAAAAAATCATAGAGAAATAAAAAGAAATGCAAATAAATACTCATTTTAAAGGTATTTGTTAGAGGAGAATTAATTAAAATGATCTTAACTAATTTTGAATAGTAATTAAGGTTTAATTATAAAATTAATTAGCATTACTTATTAATTACTTGAGCAATTAATCCCATTATGTGGGTTAATTTAATGGGATGACCTCTGTCTCCCATGATTTTCTTGGGATTTATTGGTCACTTAATTAGGAAAATTGACTAATTAAACCTTAATTACTCTTTTAAGTTAATTAATGATTAATTAATACCATGAACAGTAATAAATTGGTTAATTAAGTTTATTAGTAATTGTTCAATAGTAAGTGAATTAAGGAATATGGTTGGGCCCCTTTCACTAAGTTCATTTCACCCTTTTTTTAAAAATGAAATTAATTTAGATTTAACTGATTAATTAAATCGCTTAATCAAATTGAAATCATAATCACATCAGGACTTAATTAGTTAAATCACGGGGTAGATCTTTAGGTGTTTAATGACCTAAAGGAGTTTAATGAAATTATGGTTAGTCCACATGTGTGGGAATAAGAGTAATTAATTAAGTCCCTTTATCAAATTAACTATTAATCATGAGCCAATTGCATTAGGCCACTTTTATTTCCTTTGATCATTGCAAGTTTATTTTCCATGCATATCATGTTGGCTCATTATTTAGTTAATTACTTTAAGGTGACATAGGTAAGGGTAATTAATTCATCTAATTAAGGGTTCAACTTAATTACCCCATAAAATCAACTTAATTATATTTCTTTAAATTAAATCAAATCACTAATGTGGGAATGGGTTTAAAACAACAAGTGATGGTTTCTCTTCTCTTCTTTAAATCAAATCAAATCCAAAACTTAATTAATAAAGAAGCTTCGATTTGCTTTAAATAATTTTATTTGATTTTATTGTCCTTAAGAACTAGTTTGGTTGAATGAATCAGATGCTCATATTTGATTGTCCTCTTTGCAATCATGTTAAATTTGGTATGTCATTTGAATTGATGCATCCATCTTTTCAAAATCAAGTAAAATAAAATGGATTTCCTTTATGTAAGCTTGCATGTGTTGATTTAATTTAATATATGTGTGGCTATTATCACTATTAATTCCAAACATATTTTTAAAAGCTTATAGATGAATAATAATATGTGTAATGATGCTAGTTATAAATACATAAGAAATGCATGTGCTTATAGCTTAAGTGTATGAATGTTGAGTTCTCTTACCTTTATTCATGTTTTGATTTATATAAGATTGAATGCTAATGGGTATATAGTCTAGACATCCCGGGAACACAAGGCTTTAGCTAGCCCTAAGGAGGTCATTTGATTACCTCACTTCCTTGGTTTGTTACTTGGTTGATGAAATCAAAAAGAAGAAATGTTGAATTTGAATTTGTTCTCTCTTAAAAAAAACCAAAACAAAACCCTAACAAAAACCTAAACATAAACCAAAACCACAAACCCTAAACCCTAAACCCTAAATCATAAACCCTAAAAACCTAAACCTAAACTAAATAAAACCTAAAAATAAAATAAATAAAAAAACCTAAACCTAAATAAAATAAAAAAATAAAATAAAATAAAACTTAAACTTAAACCCCAAACCTAAAAATAAAATAAAAAATAAAATTAAAATTAAAATAAATAAATAAAAAAATCTAAATGAAACTAAAATAAAATAACCTAAATAAAACCTAAATAAAGAAAGCGTAAAATAATAATAAAAATAAACCTAAAATAAAATAAAACTTAATAAAATGTAAACCTAAAAATAAACCAAAAAATCATATGTAGTATACATATCCTTAATGAGGATATAACCAATATTAACTCCTCGTTCTAGAACTCTCCAAAGAACATCTCTCACACTTTATGTTGTCTAAATCAATAAATATCATATGTAGATCCTCCCTCTTGCTTCTCCATTAAACCTCTTAACAAATGTATAGCATCCATAAGATCTACCTAGCATGAAACCAAACTAATTGTGAGATACTTTTGTATCACATCACATATGTATTACTCTCTCTATAATTTTAATGACATTAACTTATTTTCCTATAATTTGCACACTCTTGTGCATCACCTTATTCTTAAAACACCAAATAACACTTCATCATGGACATCTTTTTTAAAATAACATTAAAAGATGTGTAAGAAAAGATCTCCTGTTTCCACACTTTGGAATATCATCAGGTCTTTTTCACATTTCATTTCTTTAAAGCTTCACTGGTTACTAATATGTTGATAAAATAAAATCATATTAAGTTTAAAATCAATCGTGCTGATCCTTCATTGAAAAGTTTATCAAAATACCTCATCACTATTTTTTCCTTTTTAAGAAAGCACTTTTATTTTTTCAAATACCCCATGAACTAGGTCTTTACTTCTCCTATCTCTTTGGTTGGCTAACTTATGCATACATATTTCACCTTCTTTTGTATCTAATTTATTACATAAATCACTAAACGCTAAATTTTTAGCATCTTATATTGCTTTCTTAGAATCTCTACAGGCCACTTTATATCTTTCCCAATTATTCAAGTTTTTACATCTAAAATAAGTTTTATAACAATGCTTTTTATTTTTTTATCTTTTCTTGCACACTCTGACTCTACCACCAACTATTTTTATTAAAAGCAACTTTTCCTTTTGATTTTCCAAGCACATTTTTAGCAACTTGCTTAATTTCACTTGCTACTTTTTACCACATAACATTAGCTTCTTTATGAACATCCCAAATTCTATGCTCTTGTAGGTTGCTCTTAAAAATATTTTTATTTATTTTCTTTAAGTGTCCCATCTAATCCTAAGATAATAATTTGATTTATTTTTTCTCTTACAATCTTTCATCTTAAAATCTAAATAACAATCGTTGGGTACTTAAACTTTCACTTGGAATGACCTTATAATCTTTACAATCTAAGCGATCTATTTTTTTATAGAAAATAATCAATCTGTGTTTTACTAGATCCATTTTTATAAGTAATAATATGTTCATCTCTTTTCTTAAATAAAGTATTAGCAACTACAAAATTATAAGCTAAGGAAAAATCTAATATAGTTCTACCTTTTTCATTAGTCACTCTAAATCCATAACCACCATGAATACTTCTATAATCTTCTAGGTCTACCAACATGTCCATTTAAATCTCCTCAAATAAATACTTTTTTCTTAAAGAGGTATCTTTTGTATTAATCCCTCTAATTCATTCTAAAATTTTTCTTTTGAGTTTACATCCAAACCTACTTGAGAATAAACACTTATAACATTGATAATCTTAGTATCAAATAATCATTAAAGCTATAATTTTACCACCATATCTATTAATATTTATAACATTATCCTTCAAACTTTTATCTATAATCACACACCATTTCTAGTTCAACTTCTACATGAATACCAAAGTTTAAAACCTAAACTATCAATCTCCTTGGCCTTTTCCCCAACACATTTAGTTTCTTGAACACAAAAAATATTTATCTTTCTATGAACCATAACATCTATTAATTCCATTAATTTACTTGTAAGAGTACCTATATTCCAAGATCCTAACCTAATTCTAGTTTCACGGACTAACTTCTTTGCTCGTCCATAATGGCAACCCTTGATTATTTAACACTGCACCCTGCGTCGATTATGCGGCACATTTTTCCAATGTATTCAAGCCATACGCATTAAAAGGGATGCCTAGCATTAACACAATGATTTAAAGGATTCACGTCATGATTATTTCATAAGTTTTACATAGCTATCATTTATACTCATAACCCTCCACTTTTCACATCAGGTTGAAGGGTGGCAAAGGCAGTGTTAAACCCTAAACCCTAAACCCTAATCCCAAAAAAAATCTTAAGTCCCAAACCCTAAACCCTAAAAAGCTAAAAACCTAAACCTAAATTAAATAAAACATAAAATAAAGTAAATAGAAAAACCTAAATCAAAATAAAATAAAAAAATAAAATAAAAATAAAACATAAATTAAAACCTAAACCTAAACATAAAAAATAAAATACCTAAATAAAATAAAAGCTAAATGTAAAATAAAAATAAAATAAACCTAAAATAAAATAAAATAAAAATTAAACAAAAACCTAAACCTAAACAATAAACATAAAAATAAATAAAAAATAAAATTTAATCACTAAACTAAAAAAAAACTAAACCAAAAATAAAAATAAAATAAACATAAACCAAAATTAAAATAAATTAAACTAAAATAAATAAAACCTAAACCTAAACGTAAAATAATAAAATAAAATTAAACTAAAAATAAACCTAAACCTAAACTAAAAAATAAAACCTAAAATGAAAACCTAAAACCTAAACCAAAAAAAAATAAGATAAAAACCTAAACCTAAACCTAAAAATAAAAAATAAAACCTAAAACTAAATAATAAAATTAAAATAAAACTAAACTAAAAAATAAACATAAGCCTAAACCTAAACCTAAAAAATAAAATAAAATAAAAATCCTAAACTAAAATAAATAAACTAAACTAAATAAAAATAAAAAATAAACCTAAAAAAAATATAAAATAAACTAAATAAGCTAAATGAACCTAAACCTACTAGTTTACTTAATTTAAAAAAAAAAAATCGAAACCCTAAATCCTAAACCATAAACACTAAATCCTAAACCCTAAACCCTAAACACTAAACACTAAAAACTAAACCCTACCCTAAACTGTCTAAACCCTAAACCACACTAAACAAATCATAAACCTAAACCAGACCCTACCCTGACCCTAAACCTAAACCTACTGACACACCTACCAAACCCAGGCCACAAACCTGACCTGTCCTAAACTGAAGCCCTAAATCTACCACAACCACAAAGGCCTAACCTGATTCTACCTAATCTAACCTGGACCTGGTAACCCTAAACCCTAAACCTAAACCACAAAACCCTAAACCCTAAAGCTAAACCAAACCAAAACCAAACCTAACTCCAAACAAAACCCTAAACCCAAACCCAACCCACCCTAAAACCCTAACCCTAAACCCTAAACCTTAAACCTTAAAACCCTAAACCCAAAACCCTAAACTTAAACCCTAAACCCTAAAACCCTGAACCATTCAGATCTATGTTGGTGGTACTTATCTTATAAGGGATTGGTGGCATCCCTTTATCATTCAGATCTATGTTGTTTTCTTTTTTATGTGTATGTGGCTATATTTTGGGCATGTAGGTACTAAAGACCATATGAATTCCTCCTAAGGGCATCTTTTCCATATCAGGTATGTGGGCTATGATGGCTGGGATGATTTCACTCATCATTTGGCTGGTAGTAACACTTGTGATGTAACCCTTCATTAGAAGTTTGGATGCTCATGTTTGTATCTGCCTCAATTTTGTGTGACTGAGCCTGAGCCCATTCTCACACACTATCCTATAATTCTCTCTTACAATTCTACTTTTACTTTTACTTTTATTTTGTTCTGTACCAATTTAATTATGCTAACTTTTTCTTTTAGATGCATGTAGAATCTGTGTTGTTTTCTTGTTGGCTTCTTTTCTGATGGAGGCATAGGTTACTCTCATCCTCAAGAGCTTATGATGAAGATGGTCCAAAGGCTTTTCTTTTTTATCAATTTATATAAGTTACTTTCCTTTCCCTTTTGCTTTATTTTGATTGTACTTAGACAAAGGATTTACTCTCTAAGCTATTTTTGTAGCTCTTTGAGCAGTAGTTCTTGAATTTATCCCCTCTTAAGGACCATGTAACCTCTTTCTTATGGCAATAAAATTCCCCTATATGGGGTTCCAAAAAAAAAAACCCTAAAACCTTGAACCATAATCCCTAAACCCTAAATCCTAAACCATTAACCATAAACCCTAAACCCTAAACCCTAAACCCTAAACCCTAAAAACCTAAACTAAATCAAACCTAAAAATAAAATAAATAAAAAAACCTTAACCTAAATAAAATAAATACCTAAACTAAATCATAAACCTAAACTTAAACCTAAACTTAAAAATAAAATAAAATAAAAAATAAAAAATAAAAACTAAACTAAAATAAAATAAATAAAAACTTAAACTAAACTAAAAATAAAAAATTTTAAAAAAATCAAAATAAAAATCATATAGAAAATCAAAATAAACATAAATTAAAAATAAAATAAACCTAAAATAAAATAAAATAAATACTAAATAAATACTTAAACCTTAAAAATAAACCTAAAAATCAAAAATATAACCAAAACCTAAAATAAATAAAATAAACATAAACATAAACCTAAACAAAAATAAACTAAACTAAAATAAATAAAACCTAAAACCTAAACCCTAAACATTAAACCCTAAAACCCCAAACATTAAACACCAAACCCTAAATCCTAAACCCTAAACCCTAAACCCTAAAAATAAAAACCTAAACTAAATAAACCCTAAAAATAAAATAAATAAAAATACCTAAACCTAAATAAAATAAATAAATAAAATATAATAAAAAATAAAAAATAAACTAAAATAAAATAATAAACTAAATAAACTAAATAAAAATAAATAAAAATAATAAGCTAAAATAAAAATATAAAATAAAATAAAATAAATAAAATAAAATTAACTAAAATAAAACTAAACTAAAAAAAAAAACTTAAACCTAAACCTAAACCTAAACACAAACCTCAAATAAACTAAAATAAACTAAACTAAATAAAACCTAAAATATAATTAATAAAACATAAAACCTCAAATAAAATAAAATAAAAATAACCAAAACTAAACTTAAACTTAAACCTAAACTAAACCTAATAAAATAAAATAAAATAAAATAAACTAAACTAATAAACTAAATAAAAAATAAAATACACTAAAATAAAACCTAAAAATAAATAAACCTAAATTAAAATAAAATAAATAAAACTAAATAAAATGAAACAAACCTAAAAAACTTAAAAAAATAAAAACTTAAATCCAAATGAACAAAATAAAATAAACATAAACCTAAACTAAAATCCTAAGATCTCTCCATACCCAACTTAAAGGCCCTAAACCTGAACTAAAGGCCCATAAACTACCTAAACTGAGGCTACTAGACTGGGCTCTGGGCCACTGGGCCTCTTGCCTAAACTGCCTACCCTCCTGGGCCACAAACTCCAAACCACTGGGCCTAAACCTAACCATGGGCCCTGGGCCCTAAACCACCACCACTGAGCCTAACTTATACCACAACCTAAAACCTAACTGATCCACTGAGCCACTGAGCCTAAAAAAACCTAAAACCAACTAAATAAAACCTAAAATTGCCATTAAATAAATCAAAATAGATAAAATAAAATAAAATAAAATAAAATAAAATAAACTAAAACCAACTAAACCTAAAAAATAAAATTAAATAAAATTAATCTTAAACAAAATAAAATAAATTAAACTTAAAATAAAAAACTAAAAAATAAATTAAAACTAAAAATAAAACCTAAATAAAATAAAACCTAAACATAAAATAAAAATAAACCTAAAATAAAATAAACTAAAACTAAATAAAATCTAAACCTAAACAATAAACCAAAAAATAAAACCTAAAAATAAATAAAAAATAAAACCTAATCCCTAAACTAAAAAAAACTTAAATCTAAAATAAAATTAAAATAAACCTAAACCTAAACTAAAATAAACTAAACTAAAATAAAATAAACCTAAACCTAAACTAAAATAAACTAAACTAAAATAAATAAAACCTAAACCTAAACATAAACCTAAACTAAATAAAATACAATTTACTAAAAATAAACCTAAACCTAAAGTAAAAAAATAAACCTAAAAATAAACATAAAAGAAAAACCTAAAACCTAAACCTACAAAAAATTAAAATAATAGGCTAAATCTAAAAAAAAAAAAACCTATAAAATAAAATAAAAATAAATTAAAAATAAACATAAACCTAAGCTAAACCTAAAATAAACTAAAATAAAATTGAAACTAAAATAAATAAACTTTTGGAAATAAACTAAACTAAATAAAAGTAAGAAATAAACATAAATAAAATATAAAAAAAAATAAACTAAATAAATTTAAACATACTGTTTGCTTAATTTAAAAACCCTAAAACCCTACACTAAATCCTAAACCCTAAACCCTAAACCCTAACTGACCCTACCACACAAAACCAGATCTTAAACCCTAACCTCCCTAACTGACCTAAAACCATGCTAAAACTACCCTAAATTGGGACTAACAAATAAAATCCTAAACCTAAAAAACTATGTGACCAAACCTAAACCTAAGTATTAAATCAACCTAAACCTAAATTTAAATCTAAATAAATAAACTAAAAAATAAACTTAAATAAACCTAAATAAATTAAGTAAATAAACCTAAACCTAAACCTAAACTAAATAAACCTAAAACTAAAATAAAAATAAAAACCTAACCCTAAACCTAAACCTAAAAACTAAAAAAAACCTAAAACTAAATAGAACTAAATAAATAAAAATAAAAATAAAAACCTAAACCTAAACCTAAACCTAAATAAATAAACTAAATAAAATAAACAAAAATAAATAAATAAATAAATAAAATAAAACCTAAACCTAAAGCTAAACCTAAACCTAAACTAAACTAAGTAAACCTAAACCTAAAATCCACAAATCTAAAACCTAAACCTAAACCTAAACTAGGCTGAAACCTAAACTAAACCTAAATTTAAACAAAACTAAAAACTAAAACTAAAAAAACTAAAACCTAAAAATGTGAACCTGGCTAAACTAAATGAACATAAACCTAAACCAAAAGCTTAAAATAAACCTAAAACCTAAACTGAAACTAAATAAATAAAATAAAATATAAATTAATAAAAAATAAACCTAAACTAAAACCTAATCCTAAATAAACCTAAATCTAAAACTAAAACCAAACCTAAACTAAAATAAAATAAAATAAAAATAAACTTAAAATAAAGACCTAAATAAAGTAAATTAAAATAAAAACCTAAATCTAAAAAATTAAAATCAAGCCTAAGCCTAAAACTAAACTTAAGCTAAAATCTAAATAAGCAAACCTAAACCTAAACTTAAAGTAAAATAAATAAAAATAAATAAATAAAAATAAAAAATAAAAAACTAAAAACTAAAATAAACTAATAAAACCTAAACCTAAACCTAAACCTAAAAAAATAAATTAAACTAAATAAAATAAACAAAACCTAAACCTAAACTAAAATAAATAAAATTTAAGACTAAACCTTAACCTAAACCTAAACCTAAACCTAAATAATAAAACCTAAACCTAAATTAAATAAACAAACAAATAAATAAAATAAAATAAACTAAATAAACCCTAAACCTAAACTAAATAAAATAAGTAAATAAACTAAACCCAAATACCTAAACTAAACCTAAAGCTAAATAAAAACCTAAACCTAAACCTACCAACTAAACCTAAACCTAAACTAAACCTAAACTAAACCTATGCCTGTACCTAAAATAAATATAAAATAAACCTAAACTAAATAAAATGAGTAAACATAAAACCTAAGACCCTAGGCTGTGCTAAACCTAAAAGCCTAAACCTAAAACCTAAACCTAAACCTAAACATAAACCTAAAATAAACTAAAATAAATAAAATAAACCTAAACTAAACTAAAGCATAAACCAAACAATAAAACCTAAATGTAAAATAAAAAAACTAAACCTAAACCTAAACCTAAATAAACCTAAACTAAAGTAAACTAAACTAAAAATAAAACCTAAATCTAAACCTAAATAGATAATAAATAAAAACCTAAACCTAAACCTAAAATAAAAAACCTAAAACCTAAACCTAAATAAATAAAATAAAACTAAAATAAAAGTAAAACCTAAACCTAAACCTAAAATAAAAACATAAGCTAAAATATAATAAATAAATAAACCTAAACCTAAATAAACTAAAACTAAATAAACCTAAACCTAAACCTGAACCTAAAAATAAAAACCTAAACCTAAACCTAAACTAAAAATAAAACCTAAATTTAAATAAACTAAAAACAAAAATAAATTAATCAAATAAATTAAATAAAACATTTTTCCTCTGATTGGTGGATTGCTGGTAGCTCCTTGGTTTTTGTTGATTTTTTATTTTCTCCTTCGTGGTGATTGCTTGATCTATGGGGGTTGGAGGGGACTTTTCTTGCCTCTGGCCTATTTTCTCTCCTTCCTCATTTATTGCTGGTGGTTGGGTGGTCCTCCTTGGTTTTTTCTCCCTTTGTTGTTTGTCTGGCTGGGTGGTTACCACTTATACTTTTTGGTTTTTTTGATGATATCTATGAGGGTTTTGGATATGTCTACTATTATTTTTTTCCACTTATTTTGGGTTCTATTTTGGGTTAGCCTTTTATTTTGGCTGGCCACCCCCCCTTTCGATATTGGATCCTCTACCGCTGTGGTTTGTTGTTGAGTGGTAGCTGTTGGTCTCTTCAAGATTTGATTAGCTTTGGCATTTTCAACACTTTTGGTTATTTCTCCTAGTTTCTATTGGGGATTCCTGTTGGTTGGCTATTTTCTCTTTTGATTGGCATGAGGATAGCTGCTTTGTGGTTTCTTCCTTTTTGACCTGGTTATGGTTGATTTTATTGGTGGCTGATACCTGTGGCTTTCTATCACTACTTGTTGGATTGATGGCATCCTTTTCTCTACTTGGGTTGGTCTGGTGTCTACTAATGGCTAGTTGTGGCTCTCCCTTACTTTGAGATTTGATGTCTATTTTAATGATGGTTGTTGTTATTTTTTATTTTGTTTTATTCTCTTTCTTGGCTATTGTATTAGTTGTTGTTATGCATCTGAATTGGCTTGTCCCTTTGAATTCTTCGTTGCAAGAGTGGCTCACATCCGACCTTCTTGTATCTTTTAGGTGGTTTGATTTGTGATTGGTCTGTTATGGTTTTGGTTGGTAGTTTGGCTATTGGTTGACTGATGGCCAGCTATTTCTTTATTTGTTAATGCAAGTTTTGGAATCTTTTAGGCTGCTTATTTTTGATGTTGGCTTATATCAGGTACGATGGCTATAATTGCCCTGATGTTACCCATATCTTCTCTTTGGTTGGTAGCATTGCATATGAATGTAACCCTTCTTAGGAAGTTTGGATGCTCATATGGATTATTGCCCTATGAGGTGAACTTAATTGAGCTTGAGCATTTTCTTTCTCATCTCTCTCTAATTGATTTCTTTATCCTTATTCTTGTTAGCTAAACCTAAACTAAATAAAACCTAAAAATAAAATAAATAAAAAACTTAAACTTAAATAAAATAAAATAAAATAAAAACCTAAATTAAAACCTAAACCTATACCTAAACTTAAAAATAAAATAAAATAAAATAAAAACTAAAAACTAAATTAAAATAAAATAAATAAAATCCTAAACTAAACAAAAAAATAAAATAAACCAAGAAATAAAACCTAAACATAAAATAAAAAAATCAACCTAAAATAAAATAAAATGAAAACTAAATAAAAACCTAAACCTAAATAATAAACCTAAAAAAACCTAAAAATAAATAAAAAATAAAACCTAGACTCTAAACTAAAAAAAAAACTAAACCTAAAATAAAAATAAAAGAAAACTTAAACCAAACTAAAATAAACAAAACCTAGACCTAAACCTAAAATAAACTAAACCTAAACCTAGACTAAATAAACTAAAATAAACTAAAAATAAACCTAAACCTAAACTAAAAATTAAAACCTAAAACTAAACCTAAAATAAAAAAAACCTAAACCAAAAGAGTAAAATAAAACATAAACCAAAACCTAAAATAAAAATAAAACCTAAACTTAAAAATAAAATAAAAATAAAACTAAAAAATAAACATGAACCTAAACTAAACATAAAAATAAACTAAAATAAAACCTGGTAAAATAAATAAATAAATATAAATTTAAAATAAACCTAAATATATGTATAAGATAAACTAAATAAATGTAAACCTGCTTGCTTTTGGTTTAAAACTCTACCCTAAACCTAAACCCTATCCAGGCCCTAAACTGACACTGACCCACTGATCACACCCTAAACCACCTGACCTGGGCCCTCCACAAACCCATACTCCACCCTAAAACTAATCCTACTGACCTAAACCCTAAACCTGATCATAAACCCTAACCCTGGCCACTGTGGCCACTCACAGGCTTGCTACAAACCTGAGGCCCAGATCTGGGCCCTGGGCTCTCCTAAACCCTAAGATCCTAAAAACCCTAAACCTAAAACCTAAAACCTGGACTGGCCCTAAATGCTGACCCAGGCCACCAAACCCTAAACTTTAAACCATACAAACTCTAAATCTTACCCAAAACCTAAAACTTAAACCATAAATAAACCTAAAACAAAATAAATAAATAAACATAAACCTAAATAAAATAAAACTTAAACTAAACCTAAACTAAACCAAAACCTAAACCTAAGCCTAAATAAAATAAGATAATAAAAACTAAATTAAAATAAAATAAAAACTAAAATAAACTAAGAAAATAAAATAAACCTGAATAAAACCTAAATAAAATAAAACTAAACATAAAATATAAATAAAATGATAAAAATAAAATAAAAACTAAATAAAACCTAAACAAAATATAAACCTAAAAAATTAAACCTAAAACTAAAAAAAATAAGACTAAACCTAAACTAAAGAACCAAAAAAAATAAAATAACATAAAATAAATATAAACCTAAACTAAAATAAATTAAACTAAAATAAATAAAACCTAAAACCCTAAACCCTAAAACCCTAAACCATAAATACAAAATCTTAAACCCTAAAACTTAAAATCCTCAAAGCCTAAACCTAAACTAAATAAAACCTAAAAATAAAATAAATAAAAAACATAAACCGAAATAAAATCAAAAAATAAAATAAAAAATAAAAACCTAAACTAAAACCTAAACCTAAACTTAAACAAAAACATAAAAATAACATAAAATAAAATATAAAAACTAAACAAAAACAAAATAAATAAAAATCTAAACTATACAAAAAAAATTAAAATAAAAAATAAAATAAACCTAAACATAAAATAAATATATAATAAACCAAAATAAAATAAAATATAAACTTAAACCTATATAATAAACCTAAAAATAAAACCTAGTAAATAAAAAATAAAACCAAAACCCTAAACTAAAAAAATCCTAAACCTAAAATAAAAATAAAAGAAAATTTAAACCTAAACTAAAATAAATAAAACCTAGACCTAAACTTAAATTAAAATAAACCTAAACCTAGACTAAATAAAATAAAATAAACTAAAAAAAACCTAAACCTAAACTATAAATTGAAACCTAAAACTAAACCTAAAATAAAAATAAAACTAAACTAAAAAAATGAACATAAAAGTAAACCTAAACCTAAAAAATAAACTAAAATAAAAAACCTAAATAAAAATAAATAAACAAAAAATAAACTAAACTAAACTAAATTTAAAAAATAAACCTAAATATAAATATAAAATAACTAAATAATTAAACCTGCCGGTTTCTTTTAATTTTTTTTTTAAAAGCCCTAAACCCTAAACCCTAAACCATTAACACTAAATCCTAAACCATAAACCTAAACCCCCAGACCCTAACCAAACTCCCTGACCTGACCCTACCCTAGCCTATACTACCAATGCCTTAATCCCTGAGCCCCATCCTTGTCTTTAAACCCTAGGCCCTGTAAACTGTGAATCCTAAACCTAAACCCAAACCTAATCCTAACTCTAAACCTAACCCTGGCAGAAACCTGGGCTTTCCCTGAGCCACTAAACTGACCCACACCTAAACAAACCTGAGCCCTGAGCCATACCTAAACCACCTATGACCCTAAAGGCTAAAACTGACAAAACCTAAACTAAAAATCCACAAAGCTTACTAGGCTCCATAATCTGAGCCTCAGGCCATGGGCCTGACCCTACCCCAAACTGCTAACCCAAACATGATCCTGAGCACAAATCCTGGGCCACAGGCCTGGGCTCTAAACCCTGATCCCTACTTTACCACGGACCTACCCCCACTGGACCACAAACCTCTGGGCTCAGACCCAGGCCTGGGCTCCAACTCATCCTAAACCTGGGCCATGAGCCTGGGCTCACCTTAACCTGAGGCTCTCTATAAACCTAAACAAATAAATAAATAAAATAAACCTAAATAAAACTAAACTAAACTAAAATAAGAAAAAATAAAAGAAGAAAATAAAAACTAAATTAAAATAAAATAAATAAAAACCTAAAATAAATCTAAAAGTAATAAACCTAAATAACATATAAACTAAACGTAAAATAAAAAATAAAATAATGCAAAAATAAAATAGAATAAAATAAAACTAAATATAAACCTAAAAATCAAACCAAAAAATAAATAAATAAATAAGACCTAAAGCCTAAACTAAAAAAAAAACTTAAACATAAAATAAATAGCATAAAATAAACATAAACCTAAACTAAAACAAACTAAACTAAAATAAATATAACCTAAACCCTAAACCCTAAAGCCTAAACTCTAAACCCTAAATACAAAACTCTAAACTCCAAACCCTAA
The DNA here is from genome assembly GCA_021442155.1 of Cymbidium sinense. NCBI lineage: Eukaryota > Viridiplantae > Streptophyta > Magnoliopsida > Asparagales > Orchidaceae > Cymbidium > Cymbidium sinense. The sequence continues at coordinate 152,627 of JAKCPB010000619.1, forward strand.
AAAGCCAAAAGCCTAAACCTAAAGTAAATAATACTTTAAAATAAAATAAATAAATAAACTTAAACCAAAATAAAATAAATAAAATAAAATAAAATTTAAAAACCTAAACTAAAACCTAAAATTAAACCCAAACATAAAAAAATAAAATAAAAAGAAAAACTAAAGTAAAACAAAATAAATCAAAAACTAAACTAAACTGAAAAAATGAAATAAACCAAAAAAAATAAAATTTAAATATAAAATAAAAATAAAATAAACTAAAAATAAAATAAATAAAAACAAAATAAAAACCTAAACCCCAGAAATAAACCTAAAATTAAAACCTAAAAATAAATAAATAAAATAAAATCTAAATACTAACCTAAAATAAAAATAAAATAAACATAAGCCTAAACTAAAAAAATAAATCTTAAACCTAAACCTAAAATAAACTAAACCTAAACCTAAACTAAATAAAATAAAATAAACAAAAGATAGACCTAAACCAGAACTAAAAAAGAAAACTTAAAATAAAAACCTAAACCTAAACATAAAAAAATAAAATAAAAACCAAAACCTAAACCTAAAAATAGAAAATAAAACCTAAACCTAAAATTTAAAATAAAAATTTAGCACAACTAATAAATAAACCTAAATGTAAACATAAACCTAAAAAATAAACTAAAATAAAAAACCTAAACTAAAATAAATAAACTAAACTAAATAAAAATAAAAACTAAACCTAAATAAAAATAAAAAATAATGTAAACTAAAATAAATAAATAATATACTAAATATACTAAATATATTAAATAAATTTAAACCTACCAGTTTACTTAATTTTAAGATAAAAAAACCTTAAACCCTAAACCTTAAACCTACAACCCTAAACCTTAAACCATAAAAACAAAAACCCTAAAATGCTAAACCTTAAACCCTAAAAACTAATACTAAACCCTAAACCCTAAACCCCAAACCCTAAACCTAAACTTAAAGTAACTAAATAAATTAAAAAATAATCTTAAACCCTAAAATGTAATAAACCTAAACAGAAACCTAAACCCTAAGAATGGCCAGAACCATGATGGAAAGAACATCATCATAAACCAAGCTCAATCTAGATCTGGCAGTGGAGGTAAAGGTGGCAGTTATTGCAATGGTGGTGGGGGATCTGGAGGTGCTGGTGGACATGGAAGTGTTGGTCATAGTAGTGGTGGTTTTGGAGGCTGGAGGAGTGATGGAGGTTACATTCGTGGTGGTGGCGTAGGGAGAGATTGGGGATATGATGGTGGATCTTGCTACTCAAGAGGCCGAGGTGGTTTTGATTGGAACTAGAGAGATTGAAGAACGGCTGATCCGATCTACTACTTATGGAACTGTGTCTTTATAATAAAGAAAGTTCTAATTATCTAGAGTTTTTGATTTGCTCTATGAGTGCTAATTTTTTATTTATGTCATCACTAGTGTCTTAGAAAACTTGGTGTGTTACTTGGTTGATGATATCAAAAGAAGGAATGTTCAATTTTAATTTATTCTCTGATAAAAAAATCGAAAACTGAAAACCCTAAACTAAAACCTGAACCCTAAACCTAAAACATAAACCCTAAACTATAAACCATAAAAACACTAAACCCTAATCCCTAAACTCTAAAACCCTAAACCCTAGATAATAAATGATAAAACCTAAACCCTAAACCCTAAACCCTAAACCCTAAACCCTAAACCCCAAACCCTAAACCCTAAACCCTAAACTAACACTAAATAATAAACCCTAAACCCTAAAAAGCTAAAAACCTAAATTGAAACTAAATAAAACCTAAAATAAAATAAATAAATAAAACTAAAACCAAAATAAAAATAAAATAAAATAAAATAAAACTAAAACCTAAACCTAAACCTAAAAAAAATCAAAACTAAACTAAAATAAAATAAATAAAAATGAAAACTAAAGAAAAAAATAAAAAGCCTAAATAAAATAAAAACTAAACCTAAAATAAAAATAAAATAAACCTAAAATAAAATAAGATAAAAATTAAAAATAAAAATAAAATGAAATAAAAATAAAAAATAAAATAAACTAAAATAAATAAAAATAAACTAAATAAACCTAAACCTACTAGTTTGCTTAACATAAAAAAGAAATCAAAATCAAAAAAACCCTAACCCTAAACCCTAAAATTAACCTGAAACCCTAAACTTACAACACTAAACCCTAAACCTTAAAATTTAAATCCTAAACACTAAACCCTAAACCCTAAACCCCAAAATTACCGTAAACCCTAAACCTTAAAGCCTAAACCCTAAACCATAAAAGCATAAACCCTAAATCCCTAAATCATAAACCCTAAACCCTAAACCATAAACCATGATCACAAACCCTAAGCCTAACCATAAGTAACTAAATATATTAAAAAATAAACCTAAACCCTAAAACCTAATAACCTTAAAACTAAACCTAAACCTTATGAACAGGTTGAACTTAGACGACAGGGACATTACTATCAACCAGGCTTAGTCCAGATCTGGCTATTGATGTGAAGGTGGAGGTAATGGTTATCGTAGTGGTGGTGGGAGATTTGGAAGTGCTTGTGGATATGGAGGTGGTGGTTGGAGCAGTGGTGGTTATGGAGGTGGGAGGAGCAATGGAGGTTACAACCATGGTGGTGGTAGTGGGAGAGATCAGGGATGTGCTGATGGATCCCTCTACTCAAGTGGCCGGGGTGGTTCTGATGGGAACTGGAGAAATTGAAGAATGGCCGATCCGATATGCTACTTATGGAACTATGTCTTTACAATAGAGATAGTTCCAGTTATCTAGTGTTTTTGATTTTCTCTATGCATGCTCATTTTTTATCTATGTCGTCATTTGTGTCTTAGAAAACTTGGTGTGTTACTTGGTTGATGAAATCAAAAAGAAGAAATGTTGTATTTGAATTTGTTCTCTGTTAAAAAAAAAACCAAAAACCCTAAACCCTAATCCTGACAATTTGCTAGAGCCTTTTGTTGTGCTGGCTGAATCTTTATTGATCCTTTTGGATTGAATTTTTTTTTATTTTTGGTGGTTGGTGGCTACCTTTGGCTCCCTTTTGTGTGGTTATTTTATCTTCTAGTGATTTGCACTGGCTGCAGCTTATGTTTCCATCAATTGAAGGTTTCATTTCTAAGCTATTTAGTCATTTGTGGTTGCTCACCCTAGTTTGGATTGGTGCCTACTTATTGTTGGGACTTTCACTTGAGAAATCCTATCTTGGTTTTGTTGGTTGTTTCTCAAATAATTGTCATTGGTCTAGTGCTTGCTGATGGCTGGTTCTGGTTTTCCCTAGTTTGGAGCTTGGATGGGTATTTGGTTAATGGCTATTATTAGTGTTCTGACTTTGTTCTAGATTCTTTCTGGGTTATTGTGATTAGTCTGTTGGGGATTTTGTTTGGTGGTTTAGCTACTAGCTAGTTGCTGGCCAATTGCTCTTAGTTTAATGGTACTAGATCTGGAACTCTATGGATTGTTGGCCTTGGATGTTTGCTTATATCTGGTATGCTCGCTATGATGGCTTTGATGTTACTCAGCTCTTCTTTCTAGTTGGTAGCATTACATATGATTGTAACCCTTCTTTATGAAGTTTCAATGTTCATAAATATTGTTGCCCCTTGAGATGATCCTAATTGAGCCTGAGCCTTCTCTTTCTCAGCTCTCACTCCTTTTCCTCTCTTTATCCTTATCCTTTTTAGCTATGACTTTTTCCTTTGTAGTGTTTTGTAGATTTCTTTTACTTGTTAGAACTTTACGGAGGGAATGGTCATCGCTCAGTCAACCCAAGTGTTGTTGATGTGGATCTTGTTTATCTTGCTTCCTCAAAGGAATCATGAACTACTGCTGACTCATCCTTTTATTATTTTGAGGATTTGTTTAGTCTTAATCTATGTCATTTTCTCTTAGGCTTTTTAGGCGCTGTATCTGCTCTTTTGTTTACTTTTCTTTTTCTAATGTACTTAGATGGGGGTTTTGCTCTTAATGTTTCTTATAGCTCTGAGAGCAGTAGAATTTTGAAGCTTTACCCCTTTTAAGGACATTGTATCTTTTCCTTTTATTGTAATAAAATTCTTAACTTTCTTCCAAAAAAACCCCCAAAACCCTAAACCCTAAACCCTAAATAACCCTAAACCCTCAAACCCTCAAATCAAAACCTAAAACCCAAAACCCTAAATCCTAAACCCTAAAACCCTAAACCCTAAACTAACCCTAAACCCTTAAGCCTAAACACTAAACCATAAACCCTAACCTTAAACCCTAAACCCTAAAAGTATAAAACCTAAAATCCTAAACCCTATACCTTAAACCCTAAACCTTAAAACCTAAACTATAACCCTAAACCCTAAACCCTAAACCCTAAACTCTAAACCCTAAAACCCCAAACCCTAAACTTAAACCTAAAGTAAGTAAATAAATTAAAAAATAAACCTAAACCCTAAAACCTAATAAATAAAAACCTACACTTAAACCCTAAGAATGGATAGAACCTTGACGGTTGGTTGATCAAAGTCAACCAGACTTAGCCTAGATATGGCGGTGGAGGTGAAGGTAGAGGTGACGGTTATCACAGTGGTGATCGGAGAATTGGAGTTATTGGTGGATATGGAGGTGGTGGTTAGAGCAATGGAGGTTGTGGAGGCAGGAGGAGTGATGAAAGTTATAGCCATGGTGGTGGTGGAAGGAGAGGTGGTGGTAGAGGGAGAGATCAGGGATATGATGGTGGATCCCGCTACAGGAGAGACCACGGTGGTTCTGATGGGAATTAGAGAAATTGAAGAACAACCGATCTAATCTACTACTTATGGAACTCTGTCCTTACAATAGAGACGGTTCTAGTTATCTAGCATTTTGGATTTGCTCTATGCCTACTCATTTTTTATCTATTTCATGGCTATGTCTTAGAAAACTTGGGGTGTTACTTGGTTGATGAAATCAAAAGGAAGAAATGTTGAATCTAAATTTATTATCTATTAAAAAAACCAAAAATCCTAAACTCTAAATTAAAACTTGAACCCTAAACCCTAAACCCTAAACCCTAAACCCTAAACCCTAAACCCTAAACCCTAAACTCTAAACCCTAATCCCTAAACCCTAAAACCTATAGCTCTAAACCTTAAACCCTAACCCCCAAACCCCAAACCACACACCCCAAACCCTAAACCCTAAACCCTAAACCTTAAAAACCTAAACATAAATTAAATAAAACCAAAAAGAAAAATAAATAAATAAACCTAAACCTAAATAAAATAAAATAAAATAAAAACCTAAACTAAAACCTAAACCTAAACCTAAAAAATAATATAAAATAAACTAATAAAAATAAACTAAAATAAAATAAATAAAAACCTATACAAAACTAAAAATTAAAATAAACCTAAGAATAAAAAACCTAAATAAAATAAAAATTAAAAATAAAATAAAAATAAAATAAACCAAAAAATAAAAATAAATAAAAACCTAAACCTAAAAAGTAAACTTAAAATAAAACATAAACCCTAAACTAAAAAAAAAACCAAAAATAAAAATAAAATATAGAAAATAAAATAAACCTAAACCTAAACTAAACTAAATAAAACCTAAACCTAAACCTAAACTAAATAAAATAAAATAAACTAAAATAAACCTAAACCTGGACTAAAATAAGACCTAAAAATAAACCTAAAACCTAAACTTAAAAAATAAAATAAAAAACCTAAACCTAAAACCTAAAATAAAATAAAACCTAAATAAACTTAAACCTAAAACTAAAAAACCTAATCTAAAATGAAACCTAAAATAAATAAACTAAATAAAATAAATTTAAATAAAAATAAAATAAACTAAATAAACCTAAACCTACCCTACTTAAAACCATAAACCTAAACCTAAACTAAACCATAAACCTAAACTGACTGAACTAAACCCTAAAAACAAAACTAAAACCCTAAACCTAAACCTAAACCCCAAACCTTCCTAAACCCCTAAAACCTAAACCCTAAACCCTAAACCCTAAACCACAAACCTAAACTAAAGTAACTAAATAAATTTAAAAATAAACCTAAACCCAAAACCTAATAAAAAACCAAAACCAAACCTAAACCCTAAGAATGTCTTCTTCTAATGGGGTCATGATTATTTCGTTAAATTGCTTTGGTTTCCACAGTTTTGGTGGCTCTCTCCTCTTGTTGGTCTCCTTCTATATTGGTTTTATGTTGGTCTGGTGATTGGCAATCTTTAGAGCTTGCTTGTTTGCCTTTTTCCCTAGCCTCTTTTTTCCCTATGAGGGTTTATTGGTTGGTTGTTGGTTGATGGCTACATTTTTTGTTCCCACCTTTTGCTTTTAGTTTTGGCTATCTGGCATCATGATTATTGGTTGAGCCTAGCCATGGGCTTTATTCCTTCATGGGTTGAGTAACTCTCTCTGGAGCTGTTACCTACCATATAGTTTTTGTTCCCCATTTTTGGTGATTTTTTTGAACTTTATTTATTTTCTTTTCCTTTTCTATTATACTTAGATGGGGGTTTAGCTCTTTAGGTTTCTTGTAGCTCTAAGAGTAGTAGAACTTTTAGCTTTACCCCTATTAAGGACATTATATCTTTTCCTTTTATGGTAATAAAATTCTAACTTTCCCTCTAAAAAAAAAACTAAACCCTAAACCCTAAACCCAAAACCTACAAATAAAACCTAAAACCTACCTTAAACCCTAAACCCTAAACCATAAACTAACCCTAATCCCTAAACACAAAACCATAAACCCTAAACCCTAAAAACTTAAATACCTAAACCTAAACTTAAGGAAACCTAAACTTAAGGAAACCTAAAAATAAAATAAATAAAAAACCTAAAGCTAACCAAAATAAAAAAATAAAATAAAATAAAATAAAAACCTAAACTAAAACCTAAACCGAAACCTAAAGCAAAAAATAAAATAAAATAAATAAAAACTTAAACTAAACTAAAAGAGAAAATAAAGTTAAAAATAAAAACCTTAAATGAAATAAAACCTAAAATAAAATAAATAAATAAATAAAACCTAAACCTAGAAAATAAACCTAACAATCAACCTAAAATAAATAAAAATAAAACCTAAACCCTAAACATAAAAAAAGAACTTAAACTTAAAATAAAAATAAAATTAACAAAATAAAATAAACTTAAACAAAAATAAACTAAACTAAAATAAAGAAAACATAAACCTAAACCTAAACGCTAAACTAAAACTTAAATCCTAAACACCATAAACCATAAACCCTAAACCCTAACCCTAAAACCCTAAACCTAAACACTAAACCCTAAACCTAAATCCCAAACCTCACTAAACCTTCTACAAACCCTGACCTAACCCTATTGTAAACCTTAAACCTTAAACCCAAATCTAAACCCCAACTAACCCTAAACCCTAAACCCAAACTATCCTTAAACCTAACCTTAAACCATAAACATGTCATTGGGATCCAAAGATTGACCTAATCCTAACAAAGTTATGGTAGCTAAAGAAAATATATTCAAGAGACTTTCCTTGACTATTAGATTTGAATACCTAAAACCTAACCCTAAATCATATTATAATACCATATATTAGTATAATGTAACATCATATATTTGAGTAGGTAGTGATGTGTTTTTGGATGTTATAAAATGTTTTAAAATGTTTTAGTATATTATGGTATTGTGCTCTATAGTCTATATTAATGTAAATCACGAAATATTGATTTAATAAAGCAGATGATGAAATTTGTTAAATTTGAAGTGGGCATTAGGATGTAGTACCAAAGGTGTGCTATGGCACTTGTAGTCTAAAAAGTAAGATTTTATGTTCAAAATAAATATTATATGTTATAGCTAAGCCTAAACCTAAATAATAATAAATTAAATTAAATTAAAAACCTAAATTATAACCTAAACCTAAAAATAAAATAAAATAAAAAATAAAATGAAAAAATAAAAATAAAATAAATAATAACCTAAACTAAACTAAAAAAACAAAATAATATTAAAATAAACCTAAATAAACTAAACTAAAATAAAATAAAATAATATTAAAATAAACCTAAGAATAAAAAACCTAAATAAAATAAAAACTAAACATAAATAATATTAAAATAAACCTAAAATAAAAACTAAATAAAAACATAAATGTAAAAAATAAACCTTAAAATAATTAAAAATAAAACATAAACCTTAAACTAAAAAAAACTAAACCTAATAATAATAATAAAATAAATAAAATAAAATAAACCTAAACCTAAACTAAAATAAACTAAACTAAATTAAATAAAAATAAACCTAAACCTAAAATAAACTAAACCGAAACGTAAACCTAAACTAAATAAAATAAAATAAACTAGAAATAAACCTAAACATAAATTAAAAAATAAAACTTAAAAATAAACCAAAAATAAAAACCTAAAACCTAAACCTAAAAAATAAAATATAAACCTAAACCTAAACTAAAAATAAAAAATTAAGCCAAAATCATAAACCCTAAACCCTAAACCATAAACCCTAAAACCTACAACCCTAAACCAAAACCCTAAACCCCAAACACTCAACCATAAATCCTAAACCCTAAAACCCAAACCCTAAACCATAAATACTTAAATAAATAGATAAACTTAAACCTAAATAAAATAAAAATGCAACCTAAAACCTAAACCTTGAAAGAAAAAAAACTAAAAAATAAAAAACTAAACTAAAATAAAATAAATAAATACCTTAACTAAACTAAAAAAATAAAATAAACATAAAAATATAAAATCTAAATAAAATAAAAACTTAACATAAAATTAAAATAAAGTAAACCTAAAATAAAAAATAAAAAAAAACTAATTTAAAAGCTAAACCTAAATAATAAACCTAAAAAATATAACTAAACATAAAAATAAAACCTAAACCTAAAATAAATAAAATAAAATAAACCTAAACCAAAACTAAAATAAATTAAACTAAAATAAATACAACCAAAACCTAAACCTAAAATAAACTAAACCTAAACCCTAAGCTAAATAAAAGAAAATAAACTAAAAATAAACCTAAACCAAAACTAAATAATAATACCTAAAAATAAAACTAAAATAAAAACCTAAAACATAAACCTAAAAAAATAAAATAGAAACATAAAACTAAACCTAAAAATAAAAATTAAAACCTAAACTTAAAAGATAAAATAAAAATAAAACTAAGCCAAAACCTAAACCTAAAGGATAAATTAAAATAAATAAACAAAAAATAAATAAACTAAACTAAATAAAAAAAATTAAACCTAAATAAAAATAAAAAATTAACCTAAAAACCTAAACCTAAACAAAATAAAACCTAAAAATAAAATAAATAAAAAAACCTAAACCTAAATAAAATAAAGAAGTAAAATAAAAACAAAACCTAACCTAAAACCTAAACTTAAACCTAAACCTAAAAATAAAATAAAATAAAATAAATTTAAATAAATAAATAAAAACCAAAACTAAAATAGAAAATAAAATAAACCTATGAATAAAAAAATCTAATTAAAATAAAAGCTAAACTTAAAATAAAAATAACATAAAATTAAAATAAACCTAAAATAAAGACTAAATAGAAACCTAAACCTAAAAAAATAAACCTAAAAATAAAACCTAATCCATAAACTAAAAAAACAAACCTAAACCTAATATTAAAATTAAATAAACAAAATAAAATAAACCTAAACCAAAACTAAAATAAACTAAACCTCAACCTAAACCTAAACTAAATCAAATAAAATAAACTAAAAATAAACCTAAGCCTAAACTAAAAAATAAAACCTAAAACCTAAAAAAATAAAATAAAAACCTAAAGCTTAAAATAAAAAATAAAACCCAAACCTAAAAAATAAAATAAAAATAAAACTAAATTAAAAAATATCTAAAGCCTAAACCTAAACCTAAAAAATAAACTAAAATTAAATCATAAACTAAAATAAATAAACCTAAAATAAAAACATAATCCTGACCCTAAACTCTAACTACTTACTACCACAACTCAACCCACCCTACCCTTCTAAACCCTACCACAAATCCTACCAACCCTAAATCATCACATGAACCCCAGGCCACAACCCTAAACCTAAACCTAAACCACAAAACCTAAAACCTAAACTAAATAAACTTAAAATAAAATGAATAAATAAACTATCGAAATAAATAAAATAAAATAAAATGTAAAAACATAAACTTAAAATAACCCTAAAATAAAATAAAAATTAAAAAAAACTAAATAAAATAAAATATCTAAACTAAACTTTAAAAATAAAATAAATCAAAATGAAAACCTAAATAAAATTAACATAAAATAAAAATAAAATAAAACAAAATAAAATAAAATAAAACTAAATAAAATCCTAAACTTCAAAATAAACCTAAAATAGAACCAAAATAAATAAAAAATAAAATGTATGCTATAAATAAAAAAAAACCTAAACTTAAACAAACCTAAACTAATAAAATAAACCTAAAATAAACCTAAAACTACCTAAAAAAAATAAAATAAAACCTAAACCTAAACCTAAATAAAATAAAACCAAACCTAAAAAAAAGAAATAAACTAAACTAAAAATATGCATAAACCTAAACCTAAACTAAATTATAATTAAAACCTAAACTAAAGAAATAATCTAAACTAAATGAAATAAAATAAACCTAAATAAATGAATAAAATAAACTAAATAAATAAAAACAAAATAAACCTAAACTGCCAATGAATTTTAAAAAAAATAATCCAACCTAAATAACTTACACCTAAAAAATGAGAAATAACCCTAAACCCTAAATTAAAACTAAACTAAACACTAAATAAACCCTAATAATGCTGACCCTAAACCCTAGGCACTGACTACTAACCATAAACCACAAAAAAAATACCTTCTAAATGGCCCTGACCTAACTGAGCCTAAACCCTGGCTCCTCACTCTAGGCCCTAAAGCTACACTGACCCTGGGCCACTGGGCTTTTGCCTGGGCTCTAAACCCTAACCACAGGCTGAGCACCTGAGACAAATAAATCTGAGCTGACTAAACCTAGGCCAATAATAAAAAACCTAAATAAATAAAAAGAAATAAAAATAAAACCAAAAACTAAACCTACTAAAGATAAATATAAAACCTAAACTAAACTAAAAAGATAAACCAAAATAAAATAAACTAAATGTAATAAAATAAAATAAACTTAATAAATAAAATAAACCAAAAATAAACCTAAAATAAATAAAATAAAACCTAAAACTAAAATAAACCAAAACCTAAAATAAAAATAAATAAATAAAATAAAATTAACCTAAACTTAACTAAAATAAACTAAACTAAAAAATAAAATAAAACCTAAACCTAAACCTAAAATAAAATAAAATAAAAATAAACCTAAACCTATATTAGAAAATAAAACCACAAAATAAACTTAAAAAAAATCTAAAACCTAAACCTAAAAATAAAATAAAACCTTAACATGAACCTAAAATTAAAATAAACTTAAACTAAAATAAAAATAATACTCAAATAAAAAAAATAAACATAATGCTAAAAATAAATTAAAATAAAAACTTAAACTATAATAAATGAACCTAAAATAAAATAAATTAAACTAAATAAAATAAAAATAAACCTAAAATTAAAAAAATCAACCTAAATAGAAAAATAAAACAAACTCAAATAAATAAAAAATAAACTAAATAAACTCCTACCACTAAATAAACCCTAAACAAACCTAAACCCTAAACTAACCCAAATGATCCATAAACTAACCCTAAAATAGAATGGGCAAAACCTTGATGGCAAGAAAATCACCGTTAACAAGGCTCAGTCTACATCTAGTAGTGGAAGCAAAGTCGGTGGTGGTAGTTATAATAGTGGTGGTGGGAGATCTGGAGGTGTTGGTGGATATGGAGGTGGTGGTGGAGTTATGGTTATAAAGGGGAAAGCGATGGGTTACAGTGGTGGTAGCAGAGGGAGTGAGGGATATGATGGTGAATCACCTACAAAGTAGTGGTGTGACGTGGTGAAAGCGAAAAATGACCAATCGATCTGCTTATGGAACAATGTCTTTATAGTTGACGGTTCTACTTATCTAGGGTTTTGATTTCATGGGTGCTTTTTTGATCTATGTAGGCTGTGTAATCAGCTAGTTGATGAAATCAACAAGAAGAAATGTTGAATATGAATTTGTTCTTTGTTAAAAAAAATCTTAAACCCTAAATCCTAAACCCTAAACCCTAAACCTAAAACCTAAACCCTGAACCCTAAAACTTAAAACTAAAAAAAATAAAAAAAAAAGTAAACACAATTAAAAAATAAACCTAAACCAAAAAAACAAACTAAAATAATTAAACTAAACTAAATAAAATAAAAAAAACCAATGATACATAATGAAATAAATTCAAATAAATAAAACTAAACTAAGTAAAGTAAACCTAAACTACCCATTTACTTAATTTTAAAAACCTAAACTGATCCTAACCCTAAACCCTATGCCTAAAATAAAAAAAACTAAACCCTACCTTAAACCCTAAACCCAAAACCATACCTAAAAACCCTAAACCTAAAAAAAAACCTAAACTAAACCAACCTATTGTACCCTAAACCTAAACTTAAACTAAATTAAACCTAAAAATAAAATGAAAATAAACCTAAAACCTAAATAAATAAAATAAAATAAAACCTAAACTAACCTAAACCTAACCTTAAAATAAAATAAAATAAAAAAAATAAAACTAAACCAAAAATAAAATAAATAAAATCTAAACTACTAAAATAATTAAATTTGGTGAAAAATAAAAATTGAACGTATTATAAAAATAAAATAATCCTAAAATAAAATAAAATGAAAACTAACTAACCTAAACCTAAAAATAAATAAAAAATAAAATAAAACTCTAAACTAAACAAAAAAACCTAAACCTAAAATAATCAAAATAAACTAAATCTAAAATAAACTAAAACTAAAATAAAATAATTAAAATGAAATAAACTAAACCTAAACCCTAAAGTATATAAAATAAAATAAACTAAAAATAAACAAAAACCAAAACTAAAAAATAAAACAAAAAAATAAATGTAAAATAAAATCCTAAAACCTAAACCAAAAAAATTAAAATAAAAATCTAAACTCTAAACCTAAACCAATAAAAAAAATTAAACTAAGCTAAAAAATAATCATAAACAAAGCTAAAACTAAAAATAGAACATAAACTAAAATAAATAAACATAAAATAAATAATCTAAACCAAATAAAGAAAAACAAAAAATAAAAATAAAATAAACTAAAATAAATAAAAAATAAAATAAATAAAATGACCTACCCATTTAATTTAAAATAAATAAATAAATCCAAAAACTAACCCACACCTAAACTAAACTATACCCAATCCTACCACCACTTCTCCATAAATAAACCCCACTCCCTAAACCTAAACCTTAAATGCTAAACCATACCAAACTACCTAAATCATAAAGCATACCCACTGTAACCTCACTGACCCTAAACTGCTAGACCCAAGGCCCACCCTGACTCTAAAGATCAGACCCTAAAGCCTAAAGCCTAAACTCTAAAACCTAAAAACCTAAAAACCTAAACCTAAACTAAATAAAACCTAATAAGAAAATAAATTAAAAAACCTAAACCTAAATAAAATTTAAAAAATAATATAAAATAAAAACCTAAACTAAAACCTAAACCTAAACTTAAAAATAAAAAATAAAATAAAATAAAATAAAATAAAATAAAACCCTAAACTAAAATAAAATAAACTTTAGATAAAATAAAACTAAATGTAAAATAAAATTAAAATAAACCTAAAATATAAATAAAAATAAATAAACCCTAAAAAAATAAACATAAAATAAACTAATAAAATAAACCTAAAATAAACCTAAACCTAAACCTAAAAATAAAATAAAACCTAAACCTAAAAATAAAATAAAACCAAACCTAAAATAAATGAAAATAAAACTAAACTAAAAATGTGCATAAACTTAAACCTAAACCTAAATAAACTAAAATAAAACCTAAACTAAAATAATCTAAACTAAATGAAAATAAAAATCTAAATAAAATAAATAAATAAACTAAATAAAATAAAAACAAAATAAACCTAACCCTTTATGAATTTTAAATAAAAATCCAACCACAAAAATACTGACCACACCCTACCAAAAGAGCTCCCTAAACCCTAAATGACCCTGGCCCTGACCTAAACTAAACCCTACTGATGTTAAACCCTAAACCCTACACTAAACTAACCTCCATAACCCTAAATAAAGGCATAAACCCTAAACCCTAAAAAACCCTAAACCTGAGCCATAAACCCTACTCCTCACTCTACCACACTAAACCTAGGCCCTGAGCCACTGACCTTTCCCTGGGCTCTGATCCTAAACACTAAACCCTAAAGCTGAACCAAGGCCACAAAAAAATCTAAACCTAAACTAAACAACCTATAATGATAAATAAAACCTGAGCTTAAATAATGAAAATAATAAGATAAAACCAAAACTAAACCCTAAACCTAAACATAAATAAAATAAATAAAACCTAAACTAAACTAAAAGATAAACCTTAGATAAAATAAACTAAATGTAAAATAAAATAAAATAAACCTAAATATAATAAATAAATAAAACCTAAACCAAAATAAACCTAAAAATAAAATAAATAACCTAAACCCTTAACTAAAGAAAACCTAAAATAAAAATAAAATAAATAAAATAAAATTAACCTAAACTTAAACTAAAATAAACTAAACTAAAATAAATAAAACCTAAACCTAAACCTAAACGAAATAAAATAAAATAAACTAAAAATAAACCTAAACCTATATTAGAAAATAATACCATAAAATAAACCTAAAATAAAAATCTAAAACCTAAACCTAAAAAAATAAAACAAAAACCTTAACATGAACCTAAAATTAAAAATAAAACTTAAACTTTAAAAATAAAATAAAAATAATACTCAACTAAAAAATAAACATAATGCTAAAAAATAAATTAAAATAAAAAACTTAAACTATAATAAATGAACCTAAAATAAATAAATTAAACTAAATAAAAATAAAAAATAAACCTAAATAGAAAAATTAAAAAAATCAACCTAAATAGAAAAAATAAAATAAACTCAAATAAATAAAAAAATAAACTAAATAAACCTGTAACCCTAAACCCTAAATCCCAAACCCTAAACCCTAAACTAACCCAAAATGATAAACCTTAAACTAACCCTAAACCCTAAGAATGGGCAAAACCTTGATGGCAAGAAAATCACCGTTAACAAGGCTCAGTCTACATCTAGTAGTGGAGGCAAAGTCGGTGGTGGTAGTTATAATAGTGGTGGTGGGAGATCTGGAGGTGTTGGTGGATATGGAGGTGGTGGTCTGAGTTGTGGAAGTTATAGAGGCAGGAGAAACGATGGAGGTTATAGCCGTGGTGGTAGCAGAGGGAGAGTTCGGGGATATGATGGTGAATCCTGCTACTCGAGAAGTAGTGGTCGGTCTGACGTGAATTGGAGAAAGTGAAGAATGACCAATCCGATCTGTTGCTTATGGAACAATGTCTTTATAGTTGAGACGGTTCTACTTATCTAGGGTTTTTGATTTGCTGTATGGGTGCTTGTTTTGATCTATGTCGTGGCTTGTGTCTTAGTAATCTTCGGTGCTAATTAGTTGATGAAATCAAAAGAAGAAATGTTGAATATGAATTTGTTCTATGTTAAAAAAAACCTTAAACCCTAAATCCAAACTACTAAACCCTAAACCTAAACCTAAACCACAACCCACAAAACCTAAAACTAAAAAAAATAAAAAAAAAAGTAAACTCAATTAAAACATAAACCTAAACCAAAAAAACAAACTAAAATAATTAAACTAAACTAAATAAAAATAAAAAAAACCAATGAAAAATACATAATGAAATAAATTCAAATAAATAAAAACTAAACTAAGTAAACCTAAACCTACCCATTTACTTAATTTTAAAAAAAAAAACCTAAACTCTGAATCCTAAACCCTAAACCCTATGCCCTAAACACTAAAGCTAATCCTAAACCCTATACCTTAAACCCTAAACCTAAAACCATAAATCTACAACCCTAAACCCTAAACCCCAACCCTAAATAAAATAAACCAACCCTAAAGTAAACCATAAAACCTAAACTTAAACTAAATTAAACCTAAAAATAAAATGAATAAATAAACCTAAACCTAAATAAATAAAATAAAATAAAAACCTAAACCTAAACCTAAACATAACCTTAAAAATAAAATAAAATAAAAAATAAAAACCAAACCAAAATAAAATAAATAAAAATCTAAACTAAACTAAAATAATTAAATTTAGTGAAAATAAAATTGACTATAAAATAAAATAATCCTAAAATAAAATAAAATGAAATGAAACTAACTAACCTAAACCTAAAAATAAATAAAAAATAAAACCAAAACTCTAAACTAAACAAAAAAACTAAACCTAAAATAAACAAAATAAACCTAAATCTAAACCTAAACTAAAATAAACTAAACTAAAATAATTAAAACCTAAAATAAACTAAACCTAAACCCTAAAGTATATAAAATAAAATAAACTAAAAATAAACAAAAACCAAAACTAAAATAACAAAATAAAATAAAAAATAAAATCCTAAACCTAAACCTAAAAAATTAAAATAAAAATCTAAACTTAAACCTAAACCAATAAAAAAAATTAAACTAAGCTAAAAAATAATCATAAACCAAAACCTAAACCTAAAAAAAACTAAAATAAAACATAAACTAAAATAAATAAACATAAAATAAATAATCTAAACCAAATAAAAGAAAAAACAAATAAAAAATAAAAAATAAAATAAACTAAAATAAATAAAAAATAAACTAAATAAAACTAAACCTACCCATTTCTTGATTTAAATAAATAAAAAAACAAATCTAAACCTAAACCCACCCCTGCACTTACACTCCAATCCCACCCCAATACCTAAACCCATCCTAAACCTAACCCAACCCTACTAAATGCTCCATAAAACCAAACCTCACTAAATCATAAAGCACCCTAAACCCTCCTAATCTCACTAAACCCTAGCTAAGCTTAAAGGCTACCACTGATCCCCAGGAAAACTCTAAACTCTAACCACCCTAAACTATAAACCCTAAACCTAAAACCTAAACCTAAATTAAATACTATAAGAAAATAAATTAAAACCTAAACCTAAATAAAATTTAAAAAATATATAAAATAAAACTAAACCTAAACTTAAAATAAAATAAAATAAAATAAAAATAAAATAAAATAAATAAAGCTAAACTAAACTAAAAATAAAATAAACTAGAATAAAATAAAACTAAATGTAAAAAATAAAATAAAATATAAAATAAAGATAAAATAAAATAAATAAAACTATACCTAAAAATAAACCTAAAATAAATAAAAAAATAAAACTAAACCCTTAACTAAAGAAAACCTAAACCTAAAAAAATAAAATAAATAAAATAAAATTAACCTAAACCTAAACTAAAAATAAATTAAAATAAATAAAACCTAAACCTAAGCCTAAACCTAAACTAAATAAAATAAAATAAACTAAAAACAATCCTGAACCTAAATTAAGAAATAATACCTCAAAATAAACCTAAAATAAAAACCTAAATCCTAAACCTAAAAAAATAAAAAAAACCTAAACCTAAACCTAAAATTAAAAATAAAACTTAAAACTCAAAAATTAAATAAAAATAAAAATAAAACTCAACTAAAAAATAAACCTTAACCTAAAAAATAAACTAAAATAAAAAACCTAAACTATAATAAATGAACCTAAAATAAATAAACCAAGCTAAATAAAGAAAAGAACCTAAATAAAATAATAAAATAAACTCAAATAAATAAAAAATAAACTAAATAAACCTGCAATCATAAACCCTAAACTTCAAACCCTAAGCCCTAAACCCTAAACCCTAAACTAACCCTAAACACAAAACCATATACTAACCCTAAACCTTAAGAATGGGCAGAACCTTGACGACAGGAACATCTCCGTCAACAAGGCTCAGTCTAGATTTGGTAGAGGAGGCAAAGTTGGAGGTGGCGATTATCACAATGGCGGTGGGGGAACTGGAGGTGGTGGTCAGAGTAGTGGAAGCTATGGAGGTGGGAGGAACAATGGAGGTTACAGCCATGGTGGTGGCGGAGGGAGTTGATATGACTGGATCAGCTAGGCTGATGGATCGGGTGGGAATTGGAGAAACTAAAGAATGACCAATCCGATCTACCGCTTACGAAATAATTTCTTTACATTTTAGATGGTTCTACTTATCTAGGGTTTTTGATTTACTCTACGGGTGCTCGTTTTTGATCTATGATGTCGCTTGTGTCTTAGAAAACTTGGGGTGCTACTTGGTTGATGAAATCAAAAAGAAGAAATGTAGAATATGAATTTGTTTTATGTTAAAAAAAACCTTTACCCTAAACTAACCTAAACCTAAACCTAAACTAAAACCCAAAACATGGACCTAAAAAAAATAAAATAAAATATAAAACTCAACTAAAAAAATAAACTAAAAAAAAAAATACTAAAATAAATAAACTAAATTAAATAAAAATAAAAAAAATAAACCTAAAATACATAATGAAATAAACTCAAATAAATAAATATAAATTAAATAAACTAAACCTCTTCTTACTTAATAAATTAACCTAAACTCTAAATCCTAAACCTACCTTAAACCCTAAAACACTAAAAAATCCTGAGCCTTAAACTACCTAAACATAGCCCTAGGCCCCTAAACTGTGAGCCACTAAACCCTAAACCATAAAACTTACCCAAACCACAACCATGACCCTACCATAAACTAAACCCTAAACTAGGCCAAACTAAATGATCCATGAGAAAACTCTCTAATTAATACTTATGTGACCTAATCTCTATCCTAAATCTCTAAATCTTAACTAAAACCTAAATCTTATGCCTCCCTCTAAATCATCTACTGATATTATCAAACTAAACCCTGAGTAAACCACACTACCCTGATCCTAAAACCCTAACTCTCTATAACCCTACTTCAAACCTAACCTAAATATCCTATAAGATATAAACTTAAACCTAAAAGATAATATAAAATCTACTAAAACCTCTTGCCTAAATATAAATAATATTATAAAACCAAATGACTAAATATAAAACCTAAATAAATAAAATAAAATAAAATACCTAAATAAATGACCAAAACTAAAGTAAAACCTAAACCTAAAAAATAAACCTTAAACCCTAAATCCTAAACTCTAAACCCTAAAATTAACCATAAACCCTAAACCCTAAACATACAACCCTAAACTTACAACCCTAAACCCTATAAAAACCCAGTTAACTCTAAACCCTAAACCCTAATCCCTAAACCCTAAATTCTTAAACCCTAAACCCCAAACCCTAAACCTAAACCTATAAAATCTTAAAACCTATACCTAAACACCAAACCCTAAACCCAAAACTAACTCTGAACTCTAAACCCTAAGAATGGAAAAAACCTTGATGGTAGGAACATGACCATCAACTAGGATCAATCTAGATCTAGTGGTTGAGGTGAAGGCAGTGGCAACGATTATCACAGTGTTGGTATGAATTCTAGAGGTGCTGCTGGATATGGAGGTGGTGGTCAGAGTAGTGGTGGTTATGGAGGTGAGAGGAGTGATGGAGGTTAGTGATAGATATGATAATCCGCTACTAGAGGTGGTGGTTTTGATTTGAACTGGAGAAATTAAAAAAATGGTTGTTGATAACTTATAGGCGTGTCTTTACGGTAGATGGTTTTCTTATCTAGGGTTTTTGATTTTCTTTATGGGTGTTTATTTTTTATCTATGCCAACGCTTGTGTCTTAAAAAACTTGGGGTGCTACTTGGTTGATGAAATCAAAAAGAAGAAATATTGAATTTGAATTTATTCTCTATTAAAAACCTCAAATCCTAAACTATAAATCCTAAACTAAAACCTAAACCCTAAATATAAACCATAAACCCTAAATCCTAAACATTAAAAACCCTAAACCCTAAACACTAAACTATAAACCTTAAACCTTAAACCCTAAACCCTAAACCCTAAACTTTAAACCCTAAGCCCTAAACTCTAAAGCCTAAAACCATGAACCCCAAAACAAATAAACAAACCACAAATAAAAAATAATAAACCCTAAACCCTAAACCCCAAACCCTAAACCTTAAATGCTAAACCCTAAAATAACCCTAAACCCTCATCCTAAAACTAACCCTAAACCCAAAACCAACACTAAATCTTGAATAAAGATGTCGTTAGGACTAGATCTAAAGAATGAGCTAATTCTAACATAGTTATGGTAGCTAAAGAAAATCTCTTCAAGAGACTTTCCCTTGACTATTAGATATTTGAATACCTATACCCTAAACCTAAACATATTATTATACCATATATTATAGTATAATGTAGCATCATATATTTGAGCATGTAGTGGTGTGTTTTTGGATGTTATAAGATGTTTTAAAATGTTTTAATATATTATGGCATAGTTCCCTATAGTTTATATTAATAGAAATCATGAAAATATTGATTTAATAAATTAGATAATGAAATTTATTAAATTTGAAGTGGGAGTTAGATTGTAGTACTAAAGGTATGCTATTATATTGTTCTATGCATTTTAAATTCTTTCAATATTTTACAATCATGTAGTGAGTCTACAGCATTATTTATGAAAATGTTGATTTAGTGTTTAAAATGGTGGAATTTGAATTCATAATAGGTAGAGCATGGCATCATAATATATTATTTCAATTTAAAATATGTAAGTGATACTGACTAAAATATATAGTTTTTTAATTAGTTAGACTAATTTTATGATTTTTATCTTAAGCAATCCCATGTGATTTACAATATAATATAATATAATATGTTTAGTGTATTATAATATAGGATGCCATAACATAGTGTAGCATCATGCATTATAGCATACTATTATGTATTACTACTTATTATTTTGCATATTTTAGCTTATTATAGTATGATGTAGTAGAGTTTGTACTAGTATAATTCATAAAAATAGTGATGTATAAGCTGAGATTATGTGATTTAGCCAGATATAAAGTAAGCTTTAAGGAACATCATTAGGGGTGTGTGATGGTGTGTCATTTAATCAAAAGAATGGAATTTTGCATCCAAAATAAATGTTCATTTTTCAACCAAAGTTTATAAATTTATTGCTTAAAGTGATTCATTTTAAGGTATAATGTAAGATAATATATTATATGAAAGCATATTAAAATATAATGTACATAACAATAACTTCACATATATATGTATGTGGTGGTGTTACTAAATGTTATTGTACATTTTAATATGTTTTACTTTTATTATAATACATTTGGTCAAAACTCACAAAAATGTTAATTTGAAGGTTGAGATGGAAGAATTTGGCCAAATTCACATCATAAACCAAGAAGCAACACCAAAATTATGCTATTTTGTACCATTTCTAATAGAAAAATAATAATTTTACATCAAAAATGAAAATTATTCAAATTTTGAAAAAAATTTGTTATTTGTTCCTTTTAAGTAATTCTAATGAGGTGTAATGTTAGATGATATATTATATTATAGCAAATTATAATATAACATCGTATATTATAATAAATATAGTGTGTTAATTCGCACTATAATATGTTTAGCATGATATTGTGTAGTTAGTTTGAGCTTGCACCATCACAAATCATAAAATGTTAAGATTATGTAATTTGAACCGATACATTGTTAGGCTTTTGGTTGAAGTATTAAAGGTGTGCATAAGAGAAGAAATAAGATTTGATGAGAATTCCATGTTAAAGACATGGAGGGAGATCCTAGGGATCACACATGCATTGGACATGACATGTGAGGGTCTACATGAGGGCATAGAAGAAGAAAATTTGTTGGGGATAAGGCTTGAATTTGATTTGATTATATGATTTGTGGAAGAAGATCGCTAGGATAATATAATCTATTAAGCATTAAAATCGAATCGACTTTAATTTATTCTATTTTAATTGATGTGGAGGCACATCTGCTAGAGATATGGGCTCAAGTTCACTGGTGATTGGGTATATGAACCTTCCACTAGGGAAGCAGGTTCAAGCTATCTGCTGGGGATTGAGATTTGAGTTTGATTTCATAGGTTTATGTGGGGATGTATCTATTGGGAATAAGAGTTCATTTAAATTTCTATGATTTAGATTATACTTGAGGAGTTGGTTTAATTTGGCTCAACTAGGGAGGTTCGTTTTGAATTTGATTTGTTTGCTTGACTTATTTATATATGATTTGGGGCTCCACTATGGAGAAGAGTGTGGTTTAACTCTACCAGGAAAATCATATTAGGTCTAATTTAATCTGAGTTAATGTAAGGACCTTATTGGTGTGCGATGGACCCACTAGGAAGGGGCTATATCAGCTTTGACCTACCTCAGATTTACAAATCCAAAGGGATAGTCTACCGGCTGCGGGGTAGAGCTAGCCAACCTAAGGAGTTGCCTTTCTGTGTGCAATGACTGTTCTAGGAAAAAGGCGTAGCATACTTACATCTTCTAAAGTGAGGAACAACCACCGGGGTGACTTGTTTGATGCATTACAAATCGAATCTAACCTAGGGAAAATACTGAGTCAATGCCTCTATGGACTTATGTTAAATCAAAAGTAGTCAGGATTAATTTTATCTTAATTTCATGTGATTTGATAGGGTTTGTTTGGTATATTTTGGTTTTGAATTAAGGGAATATCCGCTGAGAATGTGAGCTCGGCCAAATTTGATAGATTTAATTTATGGACCATATCGGTGTGTGATGGACCCACTAAGAAGGGGCTATATCAAACTTGTCTAATCTCAAATTTGCAAATCCAAAGGGATAGTCTACTGGCCATGTGGTAGTGCTAGCCAACCTAAGGAGTTACCTTTTGTGTGCAGCTTGTGCTAGGAAGGAGTAGTAGACTTTATTCTAAAATAGGAACAACAAGGGTGACTTGGTAGCACATAAATAGAACCATATGACCACCCTTAAGTGAATGTTCTTTGGGGACTTATATCAGCTCAAGAGTAGTCAGACAATTCTTATAAGGAGCTTTGCTAAAATTATCCTAAAGATAGAACGCCTACTTGGGAAAATGTACCGCTAGGGGTTTCCTTTTAATCCACAAGTGATATATATTTTGTTTATATATTTGCATGGACCCTGTTGGTATGTGAGGAACCACATTAAGGATGGGCTATGTCGGCCTTAAGCTATCTTAGATTTACTAGACCAAAGGAGATTCTATGCATCCATAAAATGGATTCTCCAACCTTAGGGGTGGTTACTAAGAAAAAGAAATTGTCCAATCTGATAGTAACTCGGGTAGTGTATAAATGAGTTCATAAAAGACGTGATCCAAATATAGTGCCCACAGGGGAGATGCTACTAAGGGCATTATCTTGAGCACTGGAAAAGAAAGCCTATAGTTGTACGATTGCCAACTCAAGGAGAATGTGTAGTAGACTTACATCTACCATGAGTGGTGTATCCTAAGGTATGAGAACTAACCAACCTAAGGTGTTTCCGTCAGCATGAGTGGTGTATCCATCAGCATAGTGAGAACTAACCAACCTATGGTGCCTGTTGGTGTGCAATGATCAATCTGGAAAGAAAGTGTGTAGGATTACAACTTTCTAACTGGAACTAATCATTAGGATAGCCTATCATCGGAAGTACAGATGCTATCTAACCTAGACCAACTACTAAGTGGGGAGCTCAAAGAATGACTGGACCCAGACTTGAAGCAGTCAGGAGGGAAGGAGATGCTAGGGGACCTATTTTAAATATCAAATATACTTGACCCAGTTAGTGCAGGAAGGTTAATCCAAAAAGAATGCATACCAGACACATCCTCTTAAACGAAACCAACATGAGGCAACTTATCAGCCACGTAGTAAGGCCTACTAAACTAACAAGGCACTCATCCGTGTGTAGTAGCCACATAAGGAAGGAACGCATAGCAAACTTACATCCTCCAAAGCATGAACACCACTGGGGTGACACACTTTGTGGGTAGCACATCAGCTCAACCTAGAGCAGCTATTGAGTGAGTAATGTTGGGGGCATTATCTTAACTCAAGGTAGCCCAAGATAAAAGATATGTGTTTATTTTATATATTTCTGAGTAGTTTGTGTTTGTGTTGTATCAATGAAGGATAGGATGCCACCCGAGTTTCTTACACCTACCCTAAACACATCGTGGTAGATTCACAAACATGAATACTTTCAATATGGAAGAGATTGAATTCAAAATGGAATTTTTATTAATGATAATTATTTTTGAACATAATTTATAATATTTCTTTAAGTAGAGCACATTGATTGGAAGCATTGGGCGCTCTCTCTTATCATTAATAAGCTTATAAGATCTTCCTTGATAGGGATTATCTCTACCAAAGGGCCTTCCCAAGTGGGTTCAAACTTGCCTCCCATCTTACGATGTGCAACAATCGATCTCATTAGAACTAAAATAAGCACTTCTACTTGAAAAGTTCTAGGATGGACCAACTTGTTGTGAGCTTGAATCATTTTAGCTTTATACAACTTGAGGTTTTTGCATGCCTGCAGGCATCTCTCCTCTAAACCTTTAAGCTTTTCTAACCTCAACTTGGCATTTTACTCTATTGTGATTTTGCTACCCATAGTTATCCTTAGTGATGGGAGTTGGACTTCTAATGGTAGAATAGCTTAGGACCCATACACTAAGGAGAAAAGAATATTTTGGGTTGGAGTTCTATATGTGATGCAATAGGCCCACAAAGGCTTCAACTAACTATTCATGCCACTATCTCTTGTTGTTGTTAAGTGTCTTCTTTAGTATTTGGATGAGATTTTTGTTGAAGGCTTCTTCTAAGCTATTTGCCCTCAAGTAGTTGATGGTAAAATATCACCAATCTATGTTGTGTCTCCAAGAAAATTTGTTGATCTCGGTGCTCTTGAATGCAGTACCATTATCAAATATAATTCTTCAAGGCACTCCAAATCTTTATACGATATGGTTCTAAAAATTGGAGCACATCTTTGGTGTGACCTCTCTAGCAATCACCTTCCAATTTGGAAAAGTATTGTAGCTAAGATGAACCGATGACCCTTCGAAGAAGGAGGATCAATCAGACCCACTATGCTAGTACCCCAACACTTGAATGGCAATGAGGCCAATGTAGAATGTAAAATGTTGGGTGGTTAGTGTAGGACCACACCGTGAAATTGACATTGGTGGCATCACCTAGCCGTATCCATGCAATCTTTGATCATCGATGGGTAGTAGTATCCTAGTCTCTTGATCTTAGTTTTAATCTTTTGATAGATTGGCTGGCTCCATAATCGACTTCCCAAAACCGCGATCTTATGAGCTTGTGCTTGTCTAAATAATGTAACAACATGTGATCAAAGAATCGCTGGTACAAGACACCATCCATAAGAGCATAGGAAAGTGATATTTTCTTCATCTACTGGGCTTGGGACTTCTCTTGAGGTAGCTTTCCTTTATTTATGTAATCCATGAAAGGTTTCCTGCAATCTAACTCCTTATCCTTCTTAGCAATGACAACATCCCCTTCAAGAAAGTACTTTTTGATGAGTTCAATATCAATAAAGGATAAGACTTATCTATTTTGGACCTTTATTGATATGGACTCATCCTACAAACATGTCAACTCATTGGCACACTTCGCTAAATCATACGCTACAACATTCTCTCCTCGAGAAATCTTATAAATGGTAACAGATTTGGGCCAAAATCTCTATGGTGTACTTGTGGTAGTGATGGTGCTTGGGCTTTATAACCTTATAGGACACAACAATTTGGTTGATAACTAATTAAGAATCCCTGAAGATGTTGATGTTATAGATGCTTAAAGTAACGTCTAACTCTAGACTGGCAAGCTGAGACTCATATTCAGCTTCATTATTGGTGCAAGGATTGGACAGATGATATGAGAATCTCATCACATCAATGTTCAGAGTTAAGAAAACTATTCCTACCCTTGCCATTCCTAGAATAGTAAATTATGGCTCTTCTCCTCTTTCAGAGGAAGCCGCACCATCAAAGTACATCTCCCAATGGTGAATGCTAGTATCCCCTATGTTCATGATTTGTTCATCGGGGAGATCATCACTAAGCGGAGACTCAGTATGAAGTGGGTGTTATGCTAAGAAATCTGCTAGCATTTGTCCTTTCACCACATGGAGGTGTACAAAGGTAATGTTAAACTATAAGAGGATAATGGACCATCGTGCCAACCGTTCAGATAGCATCGGCCATCTCATGAGATACTATAGTGGATTGATCCTAGAGATTAAGTTCACCTAATGAGGAAGCATGTAGTGCTATAGCTTTTGGGATGCAAAGATTAAAGCTAGGCAATGCTTCTCATTGGGTGGATAATTAGCCTCGATAAGTATTAGATGATGGCTAAGGTAGTACAGTGCATTTTCCTTCCCTTCATCATTGGCTTTAGCCAATAAAGCATCAAGAGAGTCATCTAACGCAGAAGTGTAAAGTATGAGTGGCTTTCCCGGGATTGGGCTACTAGAATTGACGATATCATCAGGTAATGCTTGATGTCTTTGAAGGCAACCTCCCACTTGTCATCCCACTTAAACTTGGCATCCTTTTTGACAAGTGCTGAGAATGGCTAACTTCTTCCCGATAGGTTGGATATAAAGCATCTTAGATACTCCAACCACCATTAGAATGATTTGAGTTGAGTTAAACTTTTAGGGGGTGGCATTTCTAATATCGCCTTGATCTTCTCCAGATTGATTTTGATTCCCTTGTGTTAGACAATAAACCCAAGGAATTTTTGTGAAGTTACTCTGAATGCATAGTTTAGGGGGTTCATTTTGAGGTTAAATTATATTAACTATTTGAAAACTACTCTCAAGTCAAATAGATGGTCTTTCTTTTCTCTACTTTTGACCATGAGATCATTAACATAGCACTCAACTTGATGGTGAATGAGTTATTCAAAGATTGGAGTAATGGCCCGCTGCTATTTAGCACTGACATTTTTAAGGCTAAAAGGCATGACTGTATAGTAATAGATTCTGATCGGGGGTTCTAAAAGTAGTATTTCTTTCATCTTCATGGGCCATCTTTATTTGGTTATAACCAGATAATCCATCCATGAAAGAGAAGATTGCATGAGATGAGGCAATGTCCACCGTCAGCTCCGAGATTGGTAGTGAAAATTGACCTTTTGGACATGCCTTATTTAAATCCCTAAAATCGATGCATATGTGAATTTTTCATTCTTTTTCTTAACTGGGATGATGTTGATTAACCAGGTAGAGTACTTTTCTTCTTGGATGAAGCCAGCATCGATCAATTTCTTGACTTCATAAATGACATGTTATTCTATGTGTAATTGCATGCGTCTAGGAGCTTGCTTGATATAATTAGTTGTAGGTTCTATTGCTAATTTATAGACTGTTACGTCAAGAGCCAATCCAGGCATCACTTCATAACTCCATGCAAAGTAGTCTTTAAACTCAATCAATAGCCTAATAAAGTCATTGGTTTTAATTTCATTTAACAAAGAACTAATGTATGTCGGGCGTGGAACTTTTTTAATTTCTAAGTTGATTTCTTTGAGCTCATCAATGGTTGACTTGATCTCTTCCTTGAACTCTGGTGGTGCATCTTTGACTTCAAAATCATTTGGATCATCTGAAGTTTTTAAGCACAATTCCTCATATGAGTTAATGTGATTTGAAAAGAACTATCGATTCTAAATGATTGGTGATGACTAATCATCATCATTATTTGGACCTGAATCTTGAATCTGGTCTCTTGATTGAGAGCTTTTGTGTTTATTCTTCCATATTCTTTGGAAGTAATCTAACCTGTGCTTTGACCAGGTATGTAGGATTAACTCTTTCTTTGCTAAATTATGAACACAAGGTAAGTATCACTCAAAAGGTAATACTATTAAATCTTTATATGATCATCCTCAAGTTCTACATCAATCTCTTAACTTGAGGAAGATGCTCCCAAAAGAACCTCTGAGTCTTCACACCTATGGATTAGGGGCTTCCTTAACTACCAAATTCTCAACTTTTTAAGAGAAAAGTTGGTTTAGAGCTGAGGTTCCCAATAGATGCCTAACTGTTTCACATATAGACTTGGATACACTTTTGCTTTGCTTTGGAGCCTGATCTTCATCGTTATCTGGCTCAAGTGTCACCTCTGAGGGAATCTACTACTAAGAAGAGATGGCAAGTGTGCTAACCATATAAGACTCATCTTATGAAATAGATTCTAAGTCTATATGGATAGTACTCTATTATGGGACATATCTTCTATTAGGTGGCCAATAAGGAGGTTTTCCACCCCTAGGACTGCCTCTAAATTGGCCTCTTCCTCTGCCTAGTGGAGGTCAGGTCATCCTATCCATATGTTCCAATTAAGTAATGAACTATGGGTGAAATTTAATGTTAGGCTTCACTTCCTCCTCCAAGTCTATTTTGGCTCCCTTTTATTTTCTTTTTCATTATCTCTTTTCTTTTCTTTTTTTTTTCTTTTTTTAAAATTTTTAAACTTTGGCCAAATTCACGAGAATAGACTTATTGATTTTGAGGGAGGTAGTAAGCTGCATCCTCATATATTCTGACCTCATGAATTATAAATGGTTTGAGATCTCCATTGACACAGTAGACAATCCCACCTCTCATGAACTTCATACAGTGATGTAGAGAGGATGGAACTATGTTGTTCTCATGTATCCATGGTCTCCCAAATAAAGCGTTGAAAGATGTATCTTAGTCTATAATGTGAAATTTGGCTTCGGTCTTCCAATCATCTATCTCCAAGGGCAACACTAATGAGTCTTCTAGATACTAAGACTTCTCTAGTCATAAGACACTTCTAGCAATTAGGTAAACACTTAACCTAAGCCTAAAGACTTAGAAGGGTTAACCATAGGATTAGGTTATGCCTTAGATAATAGGATAATCCACTTACTCTTCAACCCAAATCCAATCCATGTTCACATTCTCAAACCAAACCTCAAGTTTAATTCAAACATCAAATTTAATTCAAACATCAAATTCAAATACAAATCCAAACCCAAATTTCAAAACCAAATGATTGAAGCCCACGATTAAATTCAAACTTGAAACCCTTCCTAAGACATATGACATATCCCATGGACTTAACCAAAACTTAATCCAAATCAATCCAAAATTAATTAATTTTCTTATAATCAATTTATATCTTCAGTCATCTTTCTAAATATAAATCAAATCTACATTCAAATGATGAAAACTAAATCAAACTAAATCAAATTAATCAAAACCCTTCCAAGCCATATGACCTATCCATGGA
The DNA here is from genome assembly GCA_021442155.1 of Cymbidium sinense. NCBI lineage: Eukaryota > Viridiplantae > Streptophyta > Magnoliopsida > Asparagales > Orchidaceae > Cymbidium > Cymbidium sinense. Next base: position 181,990 of record JAKCPB010000619.1, read on the forward strand.
CTTAGCCATATTAATCCAAATAAAGTCAAAGTCAAGTGAGTTTCTCATAAATCAAACATATTTTCAATAATATTTACAAATTTAAATGAAATATACATTTAAATCATCAAAACTAAATCAAACCAAATCAAAATCCAAACTAAGCCACATTAACTCCATGGACTTAACCAAATTTGTTCATTCCAAAACCTAAATTCAATTGATTTTCTCATGAATCAATCATACCTTCAATCATATTCACAAATATAAATGAAATATATAATCATCAAGCCAAACCAAAATCAACCCAAGTCAAACCCAACTTAACCCTTTTGACTTGAAATGTTCAAATGAACCAAAACCCATTTGAACCCACACTAATTGCAATTGAATTTATATGTCAATCTCAAATCCATATATAAACTCAACTAATCAACTAAATCCAATTGGTCCACTTGACCCAAAGTGGCTAATTTTTTCTATTTGAGCCAAGTTCTAATCCTACCAAAATTGGATTGAACCAAGCCCATCAAAACCTCCCATCATGATTGTTGATCACCTTAGGTTGATCAGTTGTCCTAAATTAGGTCAAACCAAGTCAACAGGGTCATTTGACCAAGTCAACCCCTTAACCCATATAAACCCAAACTAGACAATTTTCAACCTAAGCCAAATCCATTAAAACCAATGATTCATACCAAATCAAAATCAATATTTGAATATAACTTGACCTTCAATTGAGTCAAACCAATCCCAGTTAGCCCTCTTGACCCAAGTTGACCTAAATTGTCCTAGAATACCAAATTGGGTCAAATCAAAATATAAACCATTTTGATTGCAACTAATGGCTCAAATTCATTCCAAATTGATTGGTGAACTTGACCAAAGCCATGATTGGACCCAATTGAACTTAATTGACCTACTTAGCCCAAATTGATCTAAAGGCTCAATTTGGCCTAATTCAAAATCAAATCCAAATTAATTGAAACCAAAGTATACAATCATCTTCAATTGGTCAACTAAACCCACTCCAACACCCAACCCAAGCTAATTTGGTCAAATTGGTTAACTTAGCCCATTTGACCCAAATGAATTCAAATGAGCTAAGATCAAATTTAAGCCAAACTAAACCAAACTAATTGAACCAAAACATCCCAAATGATCATATAAACTTGACTGAACCCTTGGTTTTACCCAACTTGATAGTCAAATTGAGCCAAACCTAACCAAATCAACTCCAATTGATTTGAAATTTGGGTTAACCCACTTTTAGCTCATTTTAAATTTACCGAAATCAAATCTAAAGCCAAATGATCATTCTACCCTTGGGTCAAGGGCATCACATGAGACAAATCACCCATGTACGTGGTCATTTCCATTCCTTGTTCACTTGGTACACTCCCAATGGTCCACCTAGGCAGCTAGGTCATTGCCCAACCTGACCCAAGGGGTGGTTGGGTCGACCATGACCCATTGAAGTTCTAATCACCTCACCCTACCCATTGGAGCATTTTAAACCCATAGGACACCCATGAGTCTTCCATGGCAGCTACCTCCACATCTTCAACCAACCAAACCAAGCCAACTCACCTCCTCCCTGCCACCCACAACTCCCTGAAATGGTCGGATGGCCACAAGATTGCCAAACCTGATCCCACCATCCAATCAAGATGAAGGGCACCCCCTCATTTCCACTCAAACACACACAAAAATCATTCCTCATAGCCCAAGCTACCCAAGACGAGCCACTAGAGCCATTCCCTAAGCTCTTAAGCTCATTCCTCAATCAAAAAATGCCATTCCCATCTATTCTGAAATAGGACACTCCCATTTCTGACCTAACTTCCCCATTTCTCTATCAAACTCAAATTAACTTTGCACGCACCTTCCCTAGGCCTCATCATGCAAGAATGAATTATCTCCCAAGCTTCTCGAGCACTAGAGATGGGACTTCAATCAAATTGAGTGAATATTGAGGAATTGATCCAATTATTGCTCAACAGGGCTCCATCTCCACTAGATGAAGCTTCCTCAATCATTCAAGCCTATGGTCTTGAGCTCAGGTTGGTATGCTTCCGATCCTTAGGAAAAAATGGGTTTGGACCTTAGAGAAAACTTGCATCTTGTGTAATCTTGACTATTGGATCCCCGTCGATGAAGATGTAGGATCATTTTGGAGTTGATCCAAGCTAGGGTAAGCTTCGGATCAAGTGAGCGGATAGATGGATTCTCCTCACTCACATGATGTTAGATCACACCATCATTGATCAGCGGACTATTGATGATTTGATAGATTGATCTAATTTAATCCTATAAAGCTATGGGATAATCGTAGCCATCCAATCTTAGATAGAATGGTAGCTGAGAAAGCACGTCTGCTGCCATCACGTTGGCGCTGAGTTGTATAAGTTTTAAGTAGCCAATCCCTCGGTGCCACGTTGAAAGACTGCCACATGGCGCCAGTAGGATTAGGCTTTAATTAAGCTTAACTAATCATATTTAATGATTGACACTTCTAAAAATCATAAAAAATCATAGAGAAATAAAAAATACAAATAAATACTCATTTTAAAAGTAGTTTAGAGGAGAATTAATTAAAAATAATCTTAACAAATTTTGAACAGTAATTAAAGTTTAATTAAAAAATTAATTAGCTTAAGTACGCCTTAATTACAATAGCAATTAATACTAAATTTTATAGGTTAATTTAATGGGATGACCTCTACCTCCCATGATTTTCTTGAAATTTATTACTCACTTAATTAAGAAAAGTGACTAATTAAACCTTAATAGCTCTTTTAAGTTATTTAATGATTAACTAATCCCATGAATAGTAATAAATTGGTTAATTAAGTTTATTAATCATTGTTCAATAGTAAGTGAACTAAGGAATAGGGTTGGGACCGCTTTCCCTTAGTTCATTCACCCTTTTTTAAAATTAAATTAATTAATATTTAACTAATTAATTAAATCACTTAATCAAATTGAAATTGTAATCACATCAAACCTTAATTAATTAAATCATGGGGCAGATCTTTAAGTGTTTAATAACCTAAAGGAGTTTATGGAAATTATGGTTAGTCCACATATGTGGGAAAACCATAAGATTAATTAATTAAGCCCTTTAATCTAAATAACTATTAATCATGATCCAATTGAATTAGGCATTTTATTTCATAGGATCATTGCAAGTTTATTTTCCATGAATATCATGTTTACTCATAATTATTTAGTTAATTACTTTAAGGTGACATAGGTAAGCGCAATTAATTCACTTAATTAAGGGTTCAAATTAATTAGCCCATAAAATGAACTTAATCACATTTCCTTAAATTAAATCAAATCACTAATGTGGGAATGGGTTTAAAACATCAAGTGATGATTTCTCTTCTAATCTTTTGATCAAATCAAATCCAAAACTTAATTAATAAAAAAGCTTTGGTTTGCATTATATAATCTTATTTGATTTGATTATCCTTAAGAACTAGTTTGGTTGAATGAATCACATGCTTATATTTGATTGTCCTCATTCCAATCATGTTAAATTTGGTATGTCGTTTGAATTCATGCATCTATCTTTTCAAAATCAAGTAAAATAAAATGGATTTCCTTTATGTAAGCTTTCATGTGTTGATTTAATTTAATATATGCATGGCTATTATCACTATTAAATTCAAATGTATTTTTTAAAAGCTTATTAATGAATAATAATATGTGTTATGATGCTAGCTATAAATACATAAGAAATGCATGTGCTTATAGCTTAAGTGTATGAATGTTGAATTCTCTTTCCTCTATTCAAGTTTTGATTTATATAAGATTGAATGATAATGGGTATATAGTCTGGACATCTTGGGAACATGAGTCTTTAGCTTGCCCCAACGAGGCCATTTGATTAACTCACTTTCCGGTTTTAATGACATTACCCAGATTTCATTCTTATGTATTTCAAAATTAGAATTTGGATAGAGCTTTAATTCATATATATAAATAACTCAATCAAAAATATATATAATCTTTGCATGGTTTTCTTTGCCACATTTATGTATACATCCATGCGTGTCCAAGAAAAGAAAGTATATAGTTTGGATATCCCAAGAATATGAGGCTTTAGTTAGCCCCAAGGAGGTCTTCTGATTAACTCACTTCCCTGGTTTATCAATGACACATACTTGCCTATATGTCTTTCTACATGTATATGTATATGTGATTAGTGAATGAAAATCCCATTTTACATTAAAATTCCATGCATTCATAATTGACTAAGTGGTTGAATTAATTAGCCAAATAATTTAGAGCTTACTTTTTATGTTCATGTATACGAATTTACATTTGTTTGAATGCAAATGAGTATATAGTCTGGACATCCCAAGAATACGAGACTTTAGCTCCCTCCAAGAAAGTCATTTGATTACCTCACTTCCCAGGTTTAACAACGGCACATGCCTATCTAATTTTATTCTTATGTCTTTTTTGTTTAATAATTTGGATAAAGTTTTAAATTAATATGTTTAAATAATTCAATCAAATAAAATATAAATTCTAAACATACACATACATTCATCATTTAAGTGTGCTAAAATATGTTGCATGTATCATATGCATGTTACATGTGATGGAAAGGAATGATTTAATATATGTCATGTGGTAGTAATTGAATTAAATTAATGTTATGATGCCTTTCATTTTGAATAATATTATTTAAAGTGAACCAAAACTTAAGATTAATTAAATTATTTACTAAGCCATTCACTAAAGAGAACTAAATCAAATTAATATACTTTAAAAAGTGACTAAAAGTAGGGATGAAAGAGGGCAATCATCTTTTCCTCTCTTTATAACACTTAGTTGCTAAGTGTAATCAAATGAAACAAAAGAAAACACAAATTAAATTTCTCAAATCAATTAAACTACTTCAAGTGAAATCAACCTTTCATGTTAAATTGAATCCATCTACACTTAGAAAATACAACACTAATGCCTAACAAGATTTACCACACAAGCCTTAATACACACATGAAAATTAAGTCGCCACTTCTAGCTCTGAGTTAGGATGGTGTATGATGTGATGTATGTTTTGATTTATGATGTATTATTTTAGATTAGATGTTAGAGTGTATGCTTGTGCAATGGGTAATATTAGCTTAATCATGTTTTCTAGGATTATGCTTAAGGGATGTTTAAAATAAATGTGAATATATTTTGTAGTGATTATATCCTCATGCATAATCCAATTTAGGACAGGTGGGCTTAGTTACCTATGTGTAGGGTGCTAAGTCCAAATTATAAATACAACTATTTGAGATTATATGTATATTTAGCTAACCTCTATTTTACAAGTGCAATTATATTTACTTTTTCCACATAAATGTAATTTTTGCAATAAGAATTAGGATTTGTGCTATGGGGGATTAGGATGTGCATTCGCCAGAAGGCTTTGTCTTGGGGTCAACTAGAACTCTAGATAGCTTGTATATGTCAACATTCACTGTATTGTAAAAGGCGGTTGCACTCAGTCATCTCTAAGAGTAAGTCTTCATTGCTGAATGTAACTCCTAAGATATCCTTCGAGTGGCATGCCTCCTCTTTAGCAGCCACTAGCTAAGTTAAGCATATCTCTAAATCAAGTAAGGCCTTGATTGGAGGTTACCTCATCACTTTGGATAAGACAAGGGCATCGTATATGCTTAACTTAGCTAGATACTTTCTAAGGTAAGCTAGGACATTGTAATCAACTATAGCTTGGTCCTCCATAAGTGTATCTATGGGTGGAGTATCGTATGGAGAAGTTATCTACTCACTAGAACCAATGACTTGCTTACCCTTATCATGAGGTGCTACCCTGAGAGGTAGAACTTTGCCACTACGTAAGTTGACTTCAGTGACTTCATAGAATGATGTGCTTATGAAAAGTTCTACCTTCTTATCGGGCATACCTACAACTTCTCCTATGGGATCCCCAGAGTCAGTTGGCTCCAAGTCAATCTCAAGAGGTGAACCAGATTGATTCAGAGAAGGATAGTCCGACTCTTAATCAAAAAGAAAAGGATCGTAACTACTAGAGCTATTATTTTTATTTTGACTTGGAGAGCTTCCAATATGAATAAAATCAAAAGTATCAGAAGTTGACAATATGTAAGTAAAATTAGCTTTCTTCATTAATTTCATTTTGGGTAAAGGTACATGATAAAAATCAAGTAAAGTAAGGGGAGGAAGTGATTTGGTGCCCTTATCAGTAGATACAATGCTCCTGTTGGTAGAAGTGGTGCTAGCAGAAGAGATGGTAGCTCCAATGGTGTAAGTCTCTTGGACTCAACGGTGGCTATACCGACTATCCAGAAAGTATCTAAACTCTACTTGGTTGTTACCCTCCCCGAGTTATCCTTTGTAACTAGAAAACCTTCATTGGTTTATACTATAGTCACATTATAATGAGCTCCAGCAAACCTCTTGATGAAGAGGTGCTCCTACTCAATAGAGTCTTCACCGAACCGTTGGGCAGTTCGACGTACTAGTCAAATGCAACACTTATTGACTTAAGAAAAAAGCGAAAGAGGAGTGCATTACCCAATGTTGCAACAACACTCTAAAGTGTGCAATGTTATCGTGGGTTCCCACGCCATTAAAGATCTTGAAGGATGGTGGCAAAACCTTAAAAAAAATAAAAATAAATAAAACCTAAACTAAAAGATAAACCTAAAATAAATAAAAATAAAACCTAAACCCTAAACTAAAAAAAAACCTGAACTTAAAATAAACAAAAAATAAAACTAAACCTAAACTAAAAAAAAAACCTAAAATAAAAACCTAAAACCTAAACCTAACAAGATAAAATAAAAACATAAACATAAACCAAAAAATAAAAAATAAAACCTAAACCTAAAAAATAAATTAAAATTAAAACTAAACACAAATAGACATAAACCTAGACCTAAACCTAACAAATAAATTAAAATAAAAAACTTATACTAAAATAAATTAACCTAAATAAATAAACTAAACTAAATAAAAATAAATTAACCTAAATAGAAATAAAATAAAATAAACTAAAATAAATCAAATAAACTAAATAAACTAAACTGCCAATTTCTAAATTAAAAAAAAAACCTAAACACTCCCTAGGCCTTTGCCTAATAAAAATAAATAAACTAAATAAATGTAAACCTGGGGTTTGCTTAATTAAAGACCCTACCATGATCCTTTCCTATGCTAGGCCCAAAATATAAATGACCCTAACCTGACCCTGTGCTGTGGAAAGATCCTGGATCAGACCTAGCCCTAGGCTTGCCTCTAAACTCACTGGGCTTTTAGGCTCTAGGCCCTAAATTACAGGCCCTAGGCCCTAAACCATACCCTCACTGGGCCACTCTAAATCTTATGCCACTGGGCTGAGGCCCAATCACTGGCAACTACTAAAGGCCTGGACTAGGCCAGGCCACTACCATAAAGTCTAAAACCTGAGCTAGGCCCTGAGCCCTACCTACCCTAAATAATGAGCTGATCCCTGACCCTAAAACCAATCAGGCCCCAAACCCACAAATCTAAAACTATAGCCAAATAAATAAATAAATATCTAAACCAAATATAACAAAAGAGATAAAATAAAATAAAAACATAAACTAAACCTAAACCTAGGAAAAGAAAATAAAATAAAATAAATAAAACTAAACTAAAATAAAATAAATAAAAATCTAAACCAAACTAAAACATAAAAAACCTAAATAAAATAAAAAATAAACCTAAAATAAAATTAAATTAAACAAAAAATAAAATAAATTAAAAAATAATCAAAAACCTAAAATATAATAAAGCTAAATAAAGAAATATACCTAAAACTAAAAAAAACTTAGCCTAAATATAAACCAACCTAAAATAAATAGATAAACTAAAATATACCTAAACCTACTAAAATAAAACCTAAAAATACCTAAAAGAAACCTAAAATCTACCTAAATAAAATATGAAAATCTAAACTAAACCTAAAATAAATTAAAACCAAACCTAAAAAAAAAAAAAATATACGTTAAAATAAACCAAACCTAAACAAAAACATCAAAATAAACTAAAATAAACATAAACTAAAAATAAAATAAATAAACCTAAAATAAATAAACTAAACTAAATAAAAATATAAATAAACTTAAATCAAAATAAAAAATAAAAAAACTATAATAAAAAAATAAACTAAATAAACCTAAACCTACTAGTTTACTTAATTTAAAAAAAAAAACCTTTACCCTAAACCCTAAACTCTAAACCCTAAACCCTAAACCGTAAATACTAAAACCCTAAACCCTAAACACTAGACCCTAAAAGCTACAACACTAAACCCTAAACCTTAAACCCAAACCCTAAACCATAAATCCTAAACCTTAAACCCTAAAAAAATAAAAACCTAAACCTAAACTAAATAAAACTTAAAAATAAACTAAATATATAAACCTAAACCTAAATAAAATAAAATAAAAAACTAAATGAAAACCTAAACCTAGACCTAAACCTAAACCTAATAATAAAATAAAATACAAAATTAAAGCAAAACTAAAAAATAAATAATTAAAAACATAAACTAAACTAAAAAATAAAATAATCGTGAAAATAAAAAACCTAAAGAAAATAATAAATAAATGTAAAATAAAAATAAAATATAACTGAAATAATATAAAATAAAAACTAAATAAAAACCTAAACATAAAAATTAAACATTAAAATAAATAAAAAATAAAACATAATCCCTAAACTAAAAAAAAACCTACACATAAAATAAATAAAATAAAAGAAACCTAAACCTACACTAAAATAAACTAAAATAAAATAAATAGAACCTAAACCTAAACCTAAAATAACTAAACCTAAATATTTAAGTAAATAAAATATAGAAACTAAAAATAAACATAAACTAAAAAATAAAACATTAAATAAACCTAAAATAAAAACCTAAAAGATAAACCTAAAAAATAAAATAAAAACCTAAGCCTATAACTAAAAATAAAAAATAAAACCTAAACCTAAAAAAGAAAAATAAAAATAAAACCAAACTAAATAAATAAATATAAACCTAAACCTAAACCTAAAAAATAAAGCAAAATAAAAAACCTAAAGTAAATTATATAAACCTGAAATACATAAATAAAACAAAATATAAATAAAAAATAAAATAAACTAAAATAAATAAAAATAAACTAAATAAACCTAAACCTACCGAGTTTACTTAATTAATAAAAAAACCCTAAACCCTAAACCATAAATCCTAAACCCCTAAACCCTAAACAAACCCCAACCTAAACCTTCTAAACCAAACCCTAAACTCCAAAAATGCTTAATCCTAAAGCCTAAACACTAAACCCTAAATCCCAAACTAAATAAAATAAAATAAACTAAAAATAAACATAAACCTAAACTAAAAAATAACACTTAAAAATAAACCTAAAAGAAAAACCTAAAATATAAACCTAAAAAAATAAAATAAAACCTTAAACCTAAACCTAAGGGTAAAAAATAAAATTGAAACCTAAAAAATAAAATAAAATTAAACTAAACCCTAAAATTAACCCTAAATCCTAAACTCTAAACCCTAATCCTATAACCCTAAACCCTAAACCCTAAACCCTAAACCCTAAACTCTAAACCCCAAAACCCTAAACCCTAAAACCTAAAACCCTAGACACTCAAACCTAAACCTTTACTATAAGCCCTATACCCCAAACCATAAACTCTAAACCCTAAATCCCAAAAACCTAAAAACCTAAAAATAAAAATAATAATAAAAAGACCTAAACTTAAATAAAATAAAATAAAAAGGTAAACTAAAACCTAAACCTAAACCTAAAAATAAAATAAAATAAAATATAAAAACTAAACTAAACTAAAATAAAATTAACCTAAAAAAAAACCTAAGGAAAATTAAAAGTAAATGTAAAATAAAATAAAATAAAATAAAAACCATACCTAAAAATAAACCTAGAAATAAATAAAAAATAAAACATAAACTAAAAAATAAATAAATAAAACTTAAACCTAAACTAAAATAAACTAAACCAAAATAAATAGATCCTAAACCTAAACCCTAAACTAAATAAAATAAATAAACTAAATAAAATTGAAACTAAAAAATAAACCTAAAATAAAAACCTAAAACATAAACTAAGAAAATAAAAACTTAAACCTTAACATAAAAATAAAAAAATAAAATCTAAACCTAAAAATTAAAAAAAATTAAAACTAAACTAAATAAATAAACATTCACCTTAACCTAAACCTAAAAAATAAACTTAAATAAAAACCCAAACTAAAATAAATAAACTAAACTAAATAAAAATAAAAAATATTTCTAAATAAAAATAAAAAATAAAATAAATAAAAAATAAACTAAAAACCTAAACTTACGGGTTTACTTAATTAAAAAAAATCATAAACCCTAAACCCTAAATGTTAAACCCTAAACCCTAAACCCTAAACCCTAAAAACCCTAAACCCTAAAGCCTAAACACTAAACCCTAAACCATAAACCCTAAACCCTAGACCCTAACCCTAAACCCTAGACGCTAAAACCCTAAACCCTAAACACTAAACCCTAAACCCTAAAGCCTAAAGCTCTAAACCCTAAAAACCTAAAAACTTACACCTAAACTAAGTAAAACCTAAAATTAACATAAATAAAAAACCTAAACCTAAATAAAATAAAATAAAAAATAAAATAATAATGTAAACTAAAACCTAAACCTAAACTTAAAAATAAAATAAAATAAACTAATATAATAAAATTAAAATAAAATAAATACTAACCTAAAATAAATTAAAAAAATAAAATAAACCTAAGAATAAAAAACCTAAATAAAATAAAAGATAAACATAAAATAAAATAAAATAAACCTAAAATAAAACTAAATAATTGCTTAGGCCAACCTAACTAACTAAACCTATAACCCTAAACCCTAAACTAAAACATCAACCCTAAACCCTAAACCCTTAATCCTAAATCCTAAACCACTAAACATACAACCCTCAAAAAAATACATTGGATGGTATATTATTATATGTTGAATAATTCATACTTCCTAAACAAGTAAGTGCTTCAAACCATAAACCCTAAACCCTAAATCCTAAACCCTAAACCCTAAACCCTAAAGCCTAAACACTAAACACTAAACCCTAACCACAACTCAGCTAAACACTAAACACTAAACCCTAAACCTAAACTAAATATTAACCTTAAACCCTAAATCACCCTAAACCCAAAACTCTAAACTCTAATGCCTAAAACCTAATAACTTACACTTTCTAAGACCAAAAAATAAAATAAAGAAGAAAACCTAAACCTAAATAAAATAAAATATAAAATAAAATAACAATGCAAACTAAAACCAAAAACCTAAACATAAAATAAAATAAAATAAACTAATAGATAAACTGGAATAAAAAACTATAAAATTAAATGAAGAAGATAAGAATAAATAAAAATAAAAGATAAAATAAAATAAATGTAAACCTAAATAAAATAACCCTGGTGAAACACAAATGCAACCCCTAGGCCTAAGAACTAAACCCTGAAACTAAAACCTTGAAGCCACAAACTAAAAAAGCCACAAAACCTACTAAGATAGCCTATACTTTAAAAAAAGTACATTGGATGGTATCAATTATCAATTATATTAAAATCATTTAATACTTCCTACATAGGTAAGTGCTTCAAATTATAAACCCTATACCTTAAAACCAAACCCTAAATCCTAAATGTTAAACCCTAAACCCTAAACCCTAAAATTAACCCCAAACCAAACCCAAGAAACCCTAAATCTTACACCATAAAACCCTAAACCTTAAACTCAAAATACTAAACCTAAAAAAATCCATAAACCCTAAAGCCTAAACCTAAACCCTAAAACTAAAAGAAACCCTAAAAAAAATAACCACAAACCCACTAAAACTAAAAAACCCTAAAATAAACCTAAAACTTAAACCTAATAAATTAAAACCTAAATAAATTAAATAAGAAAACATAAACCTAAATTAAGATAAAATGTAAAATAAAATAAAATGTAAACTAAAACCTCAATCTACTTTAAAATAAAATAAAATAAACTAATAAATAAAATAAAATAAATAATAATACATGAACTAAACTAAAATAAAATGTAACATAAAATGCATAAATAAATTAAATCACCTAAATGTCTTTGCTTAACTAAAACTTAGCCATATTAAACCAACCCTAAAATATTAACCCTACCCTAATGACATAAACCCTATGAACCTAAACCCTAGGCCCTGAGTAAAATATTACCCTACCCTAGACCAAAATAACCAGAGACCCTAACTAAACTACCCTACCCAAAAAAAAAACATAAACCTAAAAAAATAAAATAAATAAACTTTAAAAATGAGCTAAATCTGACCTAAAACATAAAATAAACTAAAGATAAAAACCACAAAATAAAAGATAAATAGGCTAAAATAAAATAAAACTAAGTAAACAAAATTTAAAAAATAATAAATAAAATAAAATATAGATAAATAAAATAATAAATCTGAGCCAGGTTTGTATTTTAAAATAAATAAACTAACACTTGGTTTGCTTGATTTTTTTTTAAAAAAAATACTAACTCTGAGCCAAAATCCTGGCCCTGAGCCCTACACTAACTTTGGACCATAACCACTAAACCTCCCTAACATCCCTAATAAACTGAGGAGGCCACTAAACTCCTAAGCCCTGACCAGGCCAAGACTGGAGTCTTAACTAAAATCACACCAAAAAACCCTAAAATCCACTAACTTCAACTTAAAACAAGGCAGACCTACAAAAATAAAGATAAAATAAAACTCAACTAAAAATAAAACATAACTTAAAATGTACCCTAAAGACAAAGGTGGTGGCTCTTACAAAATAAAATAAATAAAACATGACTAAAATAAAATAAAGCAAAATAAAATATACAATAAAAAGAAATAAAATAAATGATAAAATAAAACAAAATAAACTAAACATGGGTTAAAACATCTTGGTTGATAAGTTTGCTTCAATTTTTTGGAAAATCTTGACCCTAATGAGAGCCCTAAAGGCCTATTGAAGCGCAGGTACTGGGCCACTGCCAACCCCAAATTTGCTGAAATCCTAAATTCTAAGTAACAGTAAATTCCTGCGGACCAAAATACATGGACACTAGTAAATCTTGCCTAGGCAACACTAAAATCATACGCTGAGCAACCTAAAGTAACCACTAGAGCCTCTTGGGCTGCAGAACCCTAAATCATTTTACCGCAAATCTGACTTGAGCTCCATTTGGGCGCTCTTGGTCAAACCCCAAATGTGCAAAGCAGATGGGCGCACAACACCTAAGCTCAACCCGTTTTTGATTGCTCTAGATAATGACACTAAAAGAGCCCTAAAAGGGATCTCTGGAAGATACAGGCCTAGCACCCCTAGGCCACACTGATTTTACTGTCCTGACCACAACCATAAACCTAATTTAGCCACAAGTCAAAAGCCCCAGAACTATGAAAGACTCAATTAAACCTAGTAAACAACTAAATAATAAGAAATAAATTTAAACCCTAAACCTTAAACCTAAAAACACACAACCTAAACCCTAAAAAACCCAAACCTTAAACTTAATCTTAAAGTAACTAAATAAACTAAAAAAAGAAACCCTAACCTTAAAAACTAAAAAAACTAAACCTTAACCTAAACCCTAAGAATGTGTAGAACCTTGGAGAGAATATCACTCACTAATTTATTTATCACGGTGAGTGCAAGGCATTTGTTATTAAAGTTTTGGTGGGGGATCTGGAGGTGCTCGTGGATATGGTTGTAGTGGTTATGGAGGCAAGAGGAGCGATGGAGGATACAATCATGGTGGTGGCAGAGGGAGAGATTAGGGTTATGATGGTGGATCCTACTACTCTAGAGGTCGATGTAGTTCTAATAGGACCTAGAGAAACTCAATAATAATGGATCCGATCTGTTGCTTATGGAACTGTGTCTTTACAGTAGAGATGGTTTTAATTATCTAGGGTACTTGATTTGCTCTATGCGTGCTCATTTTTGATCTGTGTCATCGCTTGTGTCTTATAAAACATGGTGTGTTACAACTTAGTTGATGAAATTGAAAAGAAGAAATGTTCAATACGAATTTGTTTTGTGTTAAAAAAAACTAAAAACCCTAAATCCTAAACTAAAACCTGAACCCTAAAAATAAAACTTAAACTCTAAACCCCAAACCTTAAAAATAAAAATAATAAAATAAAAAAAAATAAAAAAAAACCATAACCCTAAATGTTAAAACATAAAACTAACCCTAAACCATAAACCCTAAAACAAAACCTAAACCACCCTAAACCCAAAACCAAAAATCCTAAACCACTGAGACCTAAACCCTAAACCCTAAAATCTAAACCCTAAACCTATAACAACCACAAACCCTAAACCCTAACTGACCTAGCCACAAACTAAATCCCAAATACAAACCCTAGGCAGAAACCCAGACCAAAACCTAAACTGCTAAACTAAATAAACTTAAAAAATAATATAAATAAAAAACCTAAACCTAAATAAAATAAAATAATAAACTAAAAACCAAAATGAAAACCTAAACTTAAACCTAAACCTAAACCTTAAAATATAATAATATATAAAATAAAAACTAAACTAAAATAAAATAAATAAATACATAAACTAAACTATAAAATAAAATAAACCTAAAACTAAATATCCAAATAAAATAAAAACAAAATAAAATAAAATAAAATAAACCTAAAATAAAATAAAATAAAACCTAAACCTAAAATAAATAAAAAATAAAACCTAAATAAACTAAAAGAATAACCTAACCTAAAATAAACAAAATAGAATAAACTAAACCTAAACTAAAATAAATAAACTAAAATAAATAAAACCTACTAAAATAAACTTAACTAAACCCTAAACTAAATAAAATAAAATAAAAAATAAACCTAAATTTAAACTAGCAAATAAAACCTAAAATAAAACCTCAAACAAGAACCAAAAAAAATTTGAAATGAAATCCTAAACCTATACCTAAAAATAAAAATTAAACCTAAACCTAAAAAATAAAATAAAAATCAAACTAAACTAAAAAATAAACATAAACCAAAACCTAAACCTAAAAGGTAAACTAAAATAAAAAAACCTGAACTAAAATAAAAAAAAACTGAAAATAAACTAAATAAAAATAAAAAATAAACATAAAAAAACAAAAGATAAAGTAAACTAAAATAAATAAAAATAAACTAAGAAACTAAGAAAACTAAACCTCTTGGTTGACTAATTTTAAAGACCCAAAATCTTAAGTGTGACCCTAGGCTCCCAAACCCCAGGCCCTACCCTATTTTTGCCTAAATCACTTACTGAACTGGCTAGGATACCACAGGCCACACAGACCTATGAGTCCTAAACTTCACTAACCCTCACAACCATGGCCACAAATCCTAAAGATCCAGGCCACACCCTAAGATCTGAACAAAGGCACATGGCTTAAACCACTGAGCTATCCAAACCATGGTGACAGCAAGGCCCTGAACCACTGAGCCACTGAGCCATAGGATGAGCCCTGGCCATTAACCTAGAGGCTTGACCTGGACACAAACCTGGGCAGAGCCTGTCTAGCCACTCAAAACCCTGAGCCACTAAATCTGATCAGGCCTTGAGCCACTAAATGTTGACTAGCCACAAACCTAAAATGGGTGGAAATCTGAGCTAGGCCTTACTAAGCTAAAGGCAGACCCCAGACACAAAACTTACCCTAAACCCATACCCTAAATCCTAAATGAGCCATAAACCCTAAACTTAAAATGTCATAAACCTAAACTTAAAATCATAAACTCTTAAATCTAAACCCTAAACCCTAAACTAATTGCGCGATGATTAATAAACTTAATTGACCAATTTCTTACTGTACATGGGATTAATTAGTCATTATTTAACTTAAAAGAGTAATTAGAGTTCAATTAGTCAATTTTTATAACTAAGTGAGCAATAAATCCCCAAAAAATAATGGGAGGTAAAGGTCATCCTATTAAATTAACCCATAAAATTTGTGATTAATTCCTCACTTAATCTGAACCTTAAACTAAAACACAGACCCTAGACCTAAAATAAACCCTAAACTAAACATGAACCACGGACCAAAACCTAAACCACAAACCCTAAATGCCTAAACCATAAACCTTAAACCTTAAACCCAAACTAAAACCTAAACCCTAAAACCACAAACTAAATCAAATAAACCAAAGCCTAAACCTTAATCTTAAACTAGAACCCAAAACCTAAACTAAAATCACAGACCTGGACACAAAACCTAAACAGGCCCTAAACCTAAAATCACAAACCCTAAACCACAAAACACAAACACTAAACCCTAAACTTTTAAACTTAAACCTGACAAACCCACACAAACTAAAACCATAGAAATCCTAAACCACAAACAAACCCTACCATAAACCAAATACTAACTTTAAACCCCAAACCACAAACCCAAACCCCAAAAAACTAAACCTAAAGTAACTAAATAAATTAAAAAATATACCTAAATCCTAAACCCAAAACCCATAACCCTAAACTCTAAACCCAAAACCCCAAACCCGAATCCTAATATTAAAGTAACTAAATAAATTAAAAAATAAACCTTAACCTTAAAACCTAATAAACCTAAACCTAAACCTAAACCTAAACCTAAACCCTAAGAATGGATAGAACCTTGATGGCTGGAACAACACTATCAACCAAGCTCATACTAGATTTAGTGGTGGAGCTGAAGGCGGCGGTTATTGTAGTGGTGGTGGGGGATCTGGAGGTGCTGGTGGATATGGAGGTGGTGGTCGGAGTAGTGGTAATTTTGGCGATGGGAGGAGCGACAGAGGTTATAGTCGTGGTTGTGATGGAGGAAGAAATTAGGGTTTTGATGGTGGATCTTGCTACTCGAGAGGCCGGGGTTGTTCTGATGGAAACTAGAGAAATTGAAGAATGGTTGATCTGATCTACTGCTTATGGAACTGTGTCTTTATAGAAGAGACGGTTCCAATTATCTAAAGTTTTTTATTTGCTCGGTGCGTGCTCATTTTTGCTCTATGTCATCGCTTAGGGCTGACAAAACTTGGTGTATTACTATTTGGTTGATGAAATCGAAAAGAAGAAATTTTGAATTTGAAGTAATTCTCTATTTAAAAAATCAAAAACCCTAAACCCTAAACTAAAACTAGAACCCTAAACCTAAAAACTAAACCCTAAACCCTAAACCCAAAACTCTACACCATAAAAATAAAAAAAAATGAAAAAATAAAAACCCAACCACATCTACTAAACCATAAACCCACAAATCTTAAACCCTAAACCCCAAGCCAACCTAAACCCAATCCAAACTACTCTAACCTAAGCTGTAATCTAAAACCATGATCCTAAAAAATAACCAAACTCTGGAACATTAGACTAAACCCTACCTAACCCCAAGCCAACCACTCTAACCTCCTGGACACAGGTAAATCATAAATATGAGCCTAAACCTAAAACCTGGATCTTACCCTAACCTCACAAACCCTGAGCCTAAAGACTACCTAACTTAGGCCATGGTAAACTGAGCCACTACCTTAAAGCTAAAACGGATCTGACCTAAACTTCCCAACCTTAAACCATACCAAAGAATCCTAAAACCAATCCTAAACACTACCCAAACCCAACCCTCAAACCCTGGACCCAAAATCATCTCTAAAACCCTAAACCTAACCATGTTTCTTAGTTCATTTACTATTAAGAAATGATTAATAAACTTAGTTAACCAATTTATTATTATTCATGGGATTAATTAATCATTAATTAACATAAAAGAGTAATTATGGTTCAATTAGTCAAGTTTTCTAATTAAGTGAGCAATAAATCTCAAGAAAATCATGAGAGGTAGAGGTCATCCCATTAAATTAACCCATAAAATTTGAGATTAATGGCTCACTTATTCTTAAACCTAAAATAAAACCTAAATCCTAAAGCTAAATCCTAAACCTTAAACCCTAAACCCTTAAAGCCCTAAACCCTAAACCTTAAAACCCTAAAATCCTAAAACCCAAATCCTAATACCTAACCATAAACCCTAAACCATAAACCCTGAACCCTAAACCCTAAACATTAAGCAAAAAACCCTAAACCTTAAAATAAAACTCATGCTTAAAGACCCTAAACTCTAAACCCAAACCTAAAAAACCCACAATTCCCAACCCTACCCAAACCCTGGCTAAATCATAAACCCTAAACTAAATGATAAAGCATAAACCCTAAACACAACCCTACAGGTAAACCACCCTAAACTATAAACTAACAACCCAAATGAAACCACAAACCCCAAATTCTAAACCTAAACCTAAAGTGACTAAATAAATTTAAAAAAAATGAAACCTCAAACCTTAAACCCTAAACCCTAACCCTAGACCTTAAATCCCAAACCCTAAACCTAATCTTAAAGTAAATAAATAAATTAAGAAATATACCTAATAAAACTAAACCTAAACATAGACCCTAAGAATGGATAGAACCTTGACAGCTAGAACATCACCGTCAATTAGGCTCAGCCTAGATCTAGAGGTGGAGGTGAAGGCGACGGTTATTATAGTGGTGGTGGGGGATCTGGAGGTACTCATGGATATGGAGGTGGTGGTCAGAGTAGTGGTGGTTATGGTGGCTGGAAGAGCCACCGAGGTTACACCAATGGTGGTGACCGAGGGAGATATCGGGGTTATGATGGTGGCTCCCGCTACTCGAGAGGCCGAGGTGGTTCTGATGGGAACTAGAGAAATTGAAGAATGACCTCCAATCTGCTTATGGAGTCTTTATAGTAGAGAGTTCTAGTTATCTTTTTATTTTTCGTCCTCATTTATCTATGTCATCACTTTTGTCTTAGAAAACTTAGTGTGTTACTACTTGGTTGATGAAATCAAAAAGAAGAAAGGCTGAATCTGAATTTATTTTCTATTAAAAAAACTAAAAACCCTAAACTAGAACTTGAACCCTAAACCAAAAACCTAAACCCAAAACCATAAATAGAAAACCCTAAACAATAAAAATAAAAAAATAAAAAAAATAAAAAAATGTAACCATAAACCCTAAACCCTAAAACTAACCCTAAACCCTAAACCCTAAACCATAACCTTAAATCCTAAACTTGAAATCCTAAAACCTAAAACCTACAACCCTAAACCCCAAACCCAAAATGCTAAACCCTAAACCCTAAACCCTAAACCCTAACCCCTAAACACTAAAAACCTAAACTTAAACTAAATAAAACCTAAAAATAAAATAATAAAATAAAAACCTAAACTAAAACCTAAACCTTAAATTAAACCTAAAAATAAAAAAAAATAAAAAAAAATAAAAACTAAACTAAAATAAAATAATTAATAATTAAATTAATGTAAAAATAAAATAATAAATAAAATAAAATATAAACTAAAATAAATTAAAAAATAAAGAAATAAATAAAACCTAAAAAATCTTAAAATAAATAAAATAAAAAATAAACCAAAACAAAATAAAATAAAAACTAAATAAAACCTAAACCAAAAAATATAAACCTAAAATAAATAAAATACAAAACTAATCCTTAAACTAAAGTAAAACTAAGCGTAAAATAAACAAAAAAAAATAAACCTAAACTATATTAAACTAAATTAAAATAAATAAAACATAAGCCTAAACTTAAAATAAATTTATCCTAAGCCCTAAATTAAATAAAATAAAATAAACTAAAAATAAACCTAAAATTAAACTAAAAATAAAACCAAAAATAAATAAATTAAACTAAAAATAAAACCTAAACATAAACCTAAAATTAAAACCTAAAACCTAAACCTAAAAATAAAATAAAAGCTGGCTAAAAAATAAAATTTAAATAAACAAAAAAATAAAATTATAAAACTAAACTAAAATAAACTGGACTGACTTTAAAATAAAATAATATAAACAACTAAAATAAATAAAGCTAAAATAAATTAAATAATAAAACATAAATGTAAATAAAATAAAATGAAATAAAATAAATACATAAAAAAATAAACTAAAATCAGTAAAAAAAAACCTAAACTCTTGGTTTAAATTAAAAAACCCATATGCCTTAAATCAAACCCAAAACCCAAATTAAACCTACCACTACTCCTGAAACCCTAAACTAAATCCAAAATCAACACTAAACCTAAACCCTAAAACAAACCAAAAACTGAAACTAAACAATATAAACCTTAAACCACAAAACCCTGACCACAATGCAAACTAACCATAAACTCTAAGCTAACCCTATACCATAAACCTTAAACCCTAAAAACCCTAAACCTTAAAGCCTAAACACAAATTGGATTGAACCAAGCCCATCAAAACCTCCCATCATAATTGTTGATCACTCTAGGTTGATCAATTATCATAAATTTGGTCAAACTAAGTCAACTTGGTCATTTGGCTAAGTCAAACCCTTAACCCATATAAACTTAAGCTAGCCAAATTGCAACATAAGCTAAATCCCTTGAAACTAATGATTCATACCAAATCAAAATCAATATTTGAATATGACTTGACCTTGGTTGAGTCAAAACCCAATTCTTGACACAAGTTGACTCAAATTGACCTAAAAGCCAAATTAGGTCAATTCAAAATATAAACCAAATTGATTGCAATCAATGGCCCAAGTTCATTCCAAATTGATTGTTGAACTTGACCAAAGCCATGATTGGACCAAATTGAACCCAATTGACCTACTTAGCCCTAGTTGACCTAAAGGTTCAAGTTGTCCTAAATCAAAACTAAATCTAAATTAATTGTAACCAAAGCCTACAATCATCTTCAATTGGTCAACTAAACCCAAACCAACACCCAACCCAAGCCAATTTGGCCAATTTGGTCAAATTGGTCAACTTAACCCATTTGACCCAAATGAATTCAAATAAGCCAAAATAAAATTTAAGCCAAACTAAACCAAAACATTTGAAATGATCTTATGAACTTGACCCAACCCTTGGTTTGACCAATTGGTCAACTTGATCCAACCTAGCCCAATTTGATCTAAATGAGTCAATTTGAGCAAAACCTATTCAAATCAACTCCAATTGACTTGAAATATGGACTAACCCACTTTTGGCTCATTTCAAATCTGCCCAAATCAAATCCAATGCCAAATGATAATTCTATTCTTGGGTCAAGGGCATCACATAAGAGAAATCACCCATGTAAGTGGTCATTTCCATTACTTGGCCACTTGGTACTCTCCCGATGGTCCATCAGGAACTGGGACACTACTTGACCCAAGATGTGGTTGGGTTGGCCATGACCCATGGGAGGTGAAATCACCTCGCCCTCCCCATTGGAGCACTTGAAACCCATAGGACACCCATGATTCCTCTTTGGCAGCCACCTCCACACTTTCAACCAACCAAGTGACAACCCACTCCCTACCACCCAAACTCCCCAGATAGATGACCACTAGAAGCCAAACTTGATCCAATCTCCAAGAGATGAAGTATACACCCCTGTTTCCACTCAAAGACACACAAAAATCATTGAACCCTAGGTACTAAGAAACTAGAGCCATTCTTAAGCTCCCAAGCTCATTCTCGATCAAAAAATGCCATTTCCGTCCATCTCAAAATAGGACACTATAATTTTTGACCAAAACTCCCCATTTCTCTATCAAACTCAAATTAACTTTGCACGCACCTTTCCTAGGTCTCGTCGAGCAATAAAAAATCATCCCAAGCTTCCCAAGCAATGGAGGTGGGACTTCGATCAAAGCTGAGCTCCAAATCATTGGTTTGTGGCCTTCTGAGTAAATGTCAAGGAATTGATCCAATTGTTGCTCAATAGGGATTCATCTCCATTAGATGAAGCTTCGTCAATCTTTTGAGCCATCAGTCTTGAGCTCCGATGAGGTTTTCTTCCAAAATTGATCTTTAGGCAAAAATGGGTTGAAGTTTTTTGAAGAAAACTTGCATATCGTGTGTTCTTGACTGTTGGATTCCCTCTGATCGATGTTTTGAAGGCATGGGATCCTTTTGGATTTGATATGGGCTTGAGTAAGCTTGGATCAAGCTAGCAATGGCGGACAAACTTCATTCTCCCTCACTCGCCTGACGTTAGATCACGCACCATCATTCCTATGAATGACGGGTCATGATTAGATCCAGATCATCGATTTAATCCTATTAAGCTATGAGATTAATCATAGCCATCAGATCTTAGATCAGATGACATACAAAAAAATTCCACCGCCAAAGCACCAGATAAGTTTTAAGTAGCCAATCCATACCACATGGAAAGTGTGCCGACAGACGAACCAATAGGATTAGGCTTTAATTAGGCTTAATCATTTTAATGGCTTAAATTTAAAAAATCATAAAAATCAAAGAGAAATAAAAAATGCAAATAAATACTCATTTTAAAGGTATATCTGAGGAGAATTAATTAAAAATGCTATTAACTAATTTTGAATAATAATTAAGGTTTAATTAAGGTTTAATTACAATATTTGTTAGCTTAATTACTCCTTCATTACTTAAGCAATTAATCCTATTTTTTATAGGTTAATTTAATGGGATGACCTTGGGATTTATTGTCCACTTAATTAGGAAAAATAACTAATTAAACCTTAACAACTCTTTTAAGTTAATTAATGATTAATTAATCCCTTAAATAGTAAAAAATTGGTTAATTAAGTTTGTTAATTATTGTTCAATAGTAAGTGAACTAATAAATAGAATCGGGACCCATTTCCCTATGTTCATTTCACCCTTTTTAAAAATAAAATTTATTAATATTTTACTAATTAATTAAATCACTTAATCAAATTAAAATCATAATCACATAAGACCCTAATTAATTAAATCATGGGTAGATCATTATGTGTTTAATAACCTAAAGAACTTTAATGAAATTATGGTTAGTTCACATGTGTGGGAAAACCATAAGAGTAATTAATTAAGTCTCTTAATCTAATTAACTATTAATCATGAATTGAGCCTCTTTTATTTCCTAGGATCATTATAAGTTTATTTTCCACATATTATGTTGGCTCATAATTAGTTAATTACTTTAAGGTAACATAGGTAAGGGTAATTAATTCATCTAGTTAAGGCTTCAACTTAATTAATCCATACAATAAACTTAATTACATTTCTTTAAATTAAATAAAATTGCCAATATGGGAATGGGTTTAAAATAAAAAGTGATGATTTATATTCTCCTCTTTAAATAAAATCAAATCCAAAACTTAATTAATAAAGAAGCTTTAGTTTACTTTAAATAATCTGATTTGATTTGATTTTCTTTAAGAACTAGTTTGGTTGTATGAACAACATGTTTATATTTGATTGCCCCCTTTCCAATCATTTTAAATTTTGTATGTCACTTGAATTCATGCATCCATCTTTTCAAAATCAAAAAATAAAATGGATTTCTTTTATGTAAGCTTGCATGTGTTGATTTAATTTAATATATGCTATTATCACTATTAAATCCAAATGTATTTTTCAAAAGATTATAAATAAATAATAATATGTGTTATGATGCTAGTTATAAATATATAAGAAATGCTTGTGCTTATAGCTTAAGTGTATGAATGTTGAGTTCCCTTTCCTCTATTCATGTGTTGATTTATATAAGATTGAATGGTAATGGGTATATAGTCTAGACATCCCAGGAACACAAGGATTTAGCTAGCCCCAAAGATGTCATTTGATTACTTCACTTCCCTAGTTTAATAATGGCACGTACCCATTTGATTTCATTCTTATGTATTTCAACATTAGAATTTGGATAAAGCTTTAATTCATATATATAAATGATTCAATCAAACAAAAAAAAAATATAATCTTTGCATGATTTTCTTTCCCTCATTTATGCATATATCCATGTGTGTCTAAGAAAAGTAAGTATAAAGTCTAGAAATTCCAAGAATACAAGGCTTTAGTTAGCCCCAAAGAGGTCATTTGATTACCTCACTTCCCTAGTTTAAAATTGGCATGTACTTGCCTATGTCTTTGTACATGTATATGTATATGTGATTAGTGAATGAAAAACCCATTTTACATTAAAATTGCATCAATTCATAATTAACTAAGTGGTTGAATTAATTAGCCATATGATTTAGAGC
Organism: Cymbidium sinense; assembly: GCA_021442155.1. Classification (NCBI taxonomy): domain Eukaryota; kingdom Viridiplantae; phylum Streptophyta; class Magnoliopsida; order Asparagales; family Orchidaceae; genus Cymbidium; species Cymbidium sinense. The sequence goes on from JAKCPB010000619.1 coordinate 206,097, forward strand.
TTACTTCCTATGTTCATGTATATGAATTTACTTATGTTTGAATGCAAATGGGTATATAGTCTAGACATCCTGAGAATACAAGGCTTTAGCTAGCTCCAAGGAGGTCATTTTATTACCTCACTGGATTTAATAACACATGCCTATTTAATTTCATTCTTACCCTTTTTGTATAAGAATTTGGATAAAGTTTTATATTAATATGTTTAAATAATTCAATCAAATAAAATATAATTTCTAAACATACACATACATCCATCATTTAAGTGTACTAAAATATGTTACATGTATATACACTTAGATTAAATCATATGCATGTTACATGTGATGGAAATGAATGATTTAATATATGTCATATGGTAGTAATTCAATTAAATTAATCTTAAGATGCCTTTCATTTTGAATTGGATTATTTTGAACCTAAACTTAGGATTAATTAAATCATTTAATAAGCCATTCACTAAAGAGAACTAAATCAAATTAATATAATTTAGAAAGTGACTTAAAGTAGGGATGAAAGAGGGAAATCCTTTTTTCCTCTCTTTATAACACTTAGTTGTTAAGTGTAATAAAATGAAACAAAAGAAAATACAAATTAAAATTCTCAAATCAATTAAACTACTTCAAGTGAAATTAACCTTTCATGTTAAATTAAATCCTTCTACACTTAGAAATATAACACTAATGCCTAACAAGACTTACCATACAATCCTTAATACACACATTAGAATTAAGTCACCACTTCTAGCTCTAAGTTAGGACGGTGTATGATGTGATGCATATTTTGTTTTATGATGTATTAGTTTAGATTGGATGTTAAGGCATATGCTTCATAGACTGGATGATAGGCCAATATTAGCCTAATCATGTTTTCTATAGGGGATTATGCTTAAGGGATGATTAAAAATAAATGTGAATGCTATTTTTATAGGTTGCTTAAATCTTTAAGCATAATTCAAGTAGTGGGCTTATTACCCATGTAGGTGTTAAGTCCAAATTATAAATATAACTTTGATTATATTTTATAATTAGCAAAACCTCTATTTTCAGGTGTAATTAGATTTACTTTTCCCACATAAATTTAATTTTTGCAATAGGAATTAGGATTAGTGCTATGGGGATTAGATGGCTGTGAGGCTTTTCTGGGTGCCTGTGATACCTTTGAAGCAAGCACCATCCAAATCAAAGATGGAACCAAATCAGATATGGATATATGAAGAAAGAAGACCCCCATTACATTTAATACAATTATAATTATTCTTTCATATTCCAGGTTGTATAAGGGTAGATCGCTTTATCTTTCTTCTTGGTTGTATGGTAATCATTGCAACCCTTTTATTCTTTCTATATAGTTTATATAATTGTTTGATGTTATGTTTACATTGTACATTAGGATGACATGCTTTTCATAGTTTCTTAAATGATTAATGCATTAATGTGTGGAGCTTACATCCTATGTTTACATTGTATATTCTATGTGCATATTAGGAGAGTGGCACATGAACTTTATTTTATAAATTTGAAGAGTCTATCACAATTTTGATCTACTCAACATGAAGATTATGATGAGACAGAGACAACAAGAATACTAATATACTATCCACCAAAATTGCAAAGAATGATGCATAAGATTAGGCTCTTAGGATAAAAATAACTTTTCTATCCAATTAATCACTCATAACTAAATTTTAAACAACTCATATCCTCATAATAAAGCTTAAGACATAAATACGATAATTAAAAGATTTAGAAACCCATTTGTTATATGGTTGCATGTTTCACATCATGCATGCATATTCTCTCTCTCTTGAATATGAAGGATCTCCATCCTTGCATGATAAAGGAATGCTTGACCTATGAGGGCATCCCTTATAGTGGAGAACACCTTCTAGCTGATTTGACCCATAACCTATTTCATCATGCATTTAGGCATAAGAAATCATAAAGCCTCTATCAAAATGATGTGTCTAAAATGAAATAAAATTTGAAAAGATTTTGCATCTAAATTAAGTCATATGCTCATACCACTCATGCTCTAGTCTCTTAGGGAGTGTGTTTAGGACTTTAGTCTCTTTCTAATGAAATAATTGCCCTGACTATCTTGTAATTTAAAAGACCAGACAACATGGTTTTAAAATCATAGGAGTTAGTCACCACCAGTAGTTATAAGTCTAAGTTGGACAATTCTTTTCTTCTGAGGTAAACCCTTATGTCCACCTATTGCTTAGATTTAGGTCATGCTTTATCATAAAAGCTCCTAGATTTAGGATCTGAGGTAGCTATTTTCTTGCCATGAGCATAAATCATCACCTCTGGCATTCCCACAACCTTGTGTTGGTGGATTATAAGCCCTAGTAATCTAATTAAATTTCAACTTAAAATATATAAATAGATTATAATGCTCAATATTCTTCTTAATATCATGAGCATTTCTTACTTATTTCATTTGGATTCCAAGAAAAAGTCTTCTCCTTGAACTTTCCCTATTGAGTTTTTAAATACAACCAATCCTCTAATAGTCTAACATTGAAATCTTTGAAGATGATAATTATCTACTTTAATCGAGAGTATTCTTAGGAAATTTCATTTCCTAAGATGTAATTAACTATGGAGGCTTGCCTCCATAGGGAACTTAAGAACCTGGTTTATTATAAACCCTAATTTATTCATTCATGTAAAGTAATGGAAAAATCTCTCCTACATTCAAAGACCCATCATGACTTAAGAGACTTTATTATGTGACTAGGTCCATTGTAGGGTGATGCCTCTATCTTTCAAGATAGTACATCATACCTCAATATTATACCGATAACCTCAAAAGTACACAATCTATGTGGTGTCCCCTCAACCTCTAAATACATCTAAAATAAACACCATAAAGGCCCTCGCCTTTTCATTGAATCCTCTCAACATTATCTTTTCTTTATAGAATTTGGAGATGTCAATCCTCAAGTAGGCAAGGGTTCTTAGACTCATAATATTGACTGATACATCGGGCTCAACTAGAACTCTAGATAGTCTATATCCGCCAACATCCACTGTAATGTAAAGAGGCAGTTGTGCTCGGTCATCCCTAGGAGTAAGTCTTCATCAATGATTGTAACTCCTAAGATGTCCTTCGAGTGGCATGCCTATCCTTTAGTAGCAGTCAGCTAGGCTAAGCATATTTCTAGTTCAAGTATGGCCTTGATTAGAGATTCCCTCATCTCTTTGGATAAGAAAATGACATCATATATTCTTATCATAGCTGTAAACTTTTTAAGGTGAGCTAGGACACTATAATCAACTCTAGCTTGGTCCTCCACAAGCATATCCATGAGTGGAGCATCCTATGGAGGGGGTATCTACTCACTGGATGCAATGACTTGCTTATCCTTATCCTGAGGTGCTACCCTAGGAGGTAGAACTTTGCCCCTATGTAGGTTGACTTCAGGGACTCTTTGGAATGATGAGCTTGTGCAAAGTTCTACCTTCTCATCAAGCATACCTATAGCTTCTCCTATGGGATCCTCATAGATTTAGTTGATTCAATGTCAATCTCAAGAGGTGAACCTGATTAATTCAGAGAACAATAGTCCAACTCTGAATCAAAAAAAATGATCAGAATTACTAGAACTATTATTTTTATTTAGACTCGTAGAGCTTTCAATAGAAATAAAATCAAGAGCATCAGAAGTTGACAATATATAAGTAGAATTTGCTTTCTTCATTAATTTCTTTTTGGGTGGAGGTACATGAGTAAGTAAAGTGGAGCAAGGGATTTAGTCCTTATCCATAGATACAATGCTCTTGCCAAGAAGAGGAGAAGAGAAGGGGTAGTAATGGTGGATGGAGTCTGGACTGAATGGTGGTCGCATTGGACTATCGCAAGTATGGTGAGTACTCACCCTCAAGTTGTCCTTTACAACAAGCAAACCTTCCTTGGTGTTGAGGTTTGAGCTACTTGCATAAAGAAAGCTTCAACTTAAAATGACCATCTTAGAGGTATAGAGATGTCCTAACCTTCTTTGGTGTTAAGAGGATTGCATCCCCAAGGATTACTCTCTAACTTGATGGTTATTCTAATAAGTAATCCTTAGGGATAACTATCTCCCAACTTATAGCTATAAATAGTCCCAAAAGTGATACAATTCTAAGACATAGCCTAACAGTAAAGAGGCAATAGCTAGGATCATCACTCTTGCCCACTTCCTCTAGCCTCTTAGGCTTTGGTAACTGAAAGTCAAGTTTCTTTAAGTGATTCTTAAATATTTTCCTAACTAACTCCCTCTTGAATGAATATGCCATTTTCAATCTATTTACAAGAGTAGGTGGAAAGTAGCTACCTGGCAATGGATATGAATACTGCTGTAGGGTAGGCTACTGAGGTGGTGGAAATTGTCATTGTGATAGCTCTATGATGATGGCGGTGTGGTGGAAGAGGAGGTGGAAAAGGAGGTTACTGAGCTCGTAGTCTCTCGTACTGAACTCTTGTTGGCTACTTCCTTCTATCCAATGACACGACTATTCCTGGCTTCTTCTCAAACACCTTATGCGCCTTAGGCTTAGATGATTGGTTAGGAAAGGGCAACTATTTGGCATCCTCTTGTAGGCTAGCTGCCTTATTGATTAATTTCTTGAATGTTTTGATGGTAAAGCCCTTAAGCATGAAGGCAACCCCATGGATATTCAGAAGAATCTCATGGCATGCTCTTGACACCAGCATTTCATGCTGGTTGTGCCACCGAGAATGTAATCAACAAGGGACTCATTGAGTTTCTATTTCTACAATGAGGTGCCTACACTCACCCTCTGTGGAGCTCCAACAAACCTCTTGATGAAGAGGTGCTCCAACTCAGCAAAAGTCTTCACCAAACTATTGGTCAGTTTGACATACCAATCAAATGCAACACCTGATAGACTGCTAATGAAAAGGGAGAAGAGGAGTGCATACCAACTAAACAAGCTCTAAACTATACAATGTGTTATCATGGGTTCCCACTACCATCAAAGATCTTGAAGGATGGTGGCACAAAACCCTAAATAAAATAATAACTAAATAAAAACCTAAAGCTTAAAAATAAAACCCAAACCCTAAACTAAAAAAAAAACCTAAACCTAAAATAATAAACAAAAACATAAACCAAAACTAAAATAAACTAAACTAAAATAGATAAAACCTAATCTTAAACCTAAAATAAACTAAACCTAAACCCTAAACTAAATAAAATAAAATAAACTAAAACTAAACATAAACCTAAATTAAAAAAAAAACTTTTAAATACACCTAAAATCTAAACCTAATGAAATAAAATTTAAACCTAAACCTAAACCTAAAAATAAAAATAAGACCTAAACCTAAAAAATAAAATAAAAATAAAAATAAAACTAAACTAAAAATAGGCATAACCCTAAACATTAACCTAAAAAATAAACTAAAATAAAAAAAACTTAAACTAAATTAAATAAACCTAAAATAAATAAATGAAATAAAATAAAAAAATAAATAAATTAAATTAAAATAAACTAAATAAAAACCTACTGGTTTAATTTTTTAAAAAACCCTAAACCAAACCTACTAACCTAAACCCTATACCCTAAATGCTAAACCCTAAATCCCAAACCCCAAACCCTAAACCTTAACTTAGTGTAACTAAATAAATAAAAAATAAACATAAACCCTAATACCTAATAAACATAAAACTAAACTTAAACACTAAGGATAAACTTATAAACATTAAATAAAAGATCCAAAACTAAAAAATTATAATTGTGGTAAGAGGTACTCGCTACTGCCGGTGGTTCTAAACTAGAGAAACTAAAGAACGTCCATCTACCACTTATGGAACTGTGTAATACAAAGAGAGATGATTCTAGTTATCTAGGGTTTTGATTTTCTAGCTCATTTTTTATCTATGTCATGTGTCTCTAAAACTTGGTGTACTTGGTTGATCAAATCAAAAGAAGAAATGTTCAATATGAATTTGTTCCCTATTAAAAAAAACCAAAAACTCGAAACCCTAAACCTAAAACTTAAACCATAAACCCTAAACCCTAAGCCTTAAACCCTAAAATCCTAAAACATAAACCCTAAACCTTAAATCCTAACCTGAGAAAAAAAACCCTAAACCCTAAACTGTAAATCCCAAAGCCTAAACCCTAAAGCCTAAACCCTAATAAGCAAAAACCTAAACCTAAACAAAATAAAACCTAAAAATAAAATAAATAAAACATAAACTAAAAATAAAATAAAAAAATAAAATAAAACTAAAATAAATAAATAAAATTAAATAAAAAAATAAGAAATAAACCTAAGTAAAAATAAATAAAATAAAATAAACTAAAATAAATAATAAATAAACTAAATAAACATAAACCTATCAGTTTACATAATTTGAAAAAGAAACTAAGCCCTAAACCCTAAACCCTAAATCTGAAATCCTAAACCCTAAACCTACAACCCTAAACCTAAACCCTAAACCCTAACCCTAAACCCTAAAACCCCAAACCCTAGACCCTAAACTAAGCCAAAACCCTAAACCCTAAACCCCAAACCCCAAACGATAAACCTTAACCTAAGGTAACTAAATAAATTAAAAAATAAATGTAAACCCTAAAACCTAATAAACCTAAAACTATACCTAAATCTTAAGAATGGGCAGAACTTTAATGGCAAGAACATTAGTGTCAAATAGGCTCTCTAGATAAAGTGGAGGCAAGGTAAAATTATAAAGGGTGGTGGGAGATCTAGAGGTACTATGGATATGGAGGTTGGAGTAGTGGTAGTTATGGAGGCGAGGTAGATGTTACAAGTGGTGGTGAGGAGAGATGGGATAAATTGATCCTAACTGAGAGGTAGTTATGATGGGAACTAGAGAAACTGAAGAATGGTCGATCCGATCTGTTGCTTGTAGAACTGTCTTTACAGTAGAGACAGTTCTAGTTATCTAAGGTTTTTGATTAGTTCTATGTGTGTTCATTTTTTATCTATGTCTTCTCTTGTGTCTTAGAAAACTTGGTGTGTTACATGGTTGATGAAACTGAAAGAAGAAAGGTTGAATCTAAATTTTTTCTTTGTTAAAAAAAATGAAAAAATCCTAAACCCTAAACTAAAACCTGAACCCTAAACCTAAAACCTAAACCCTAAACCCTAAACCATAAATCCTAAAGGCCCTAAACCCCAAACGCTAAAAACACTAAACCCTAAACCCTAAATGCAAGACACTAAATCCTAAACCCTAAACCCTAAAACTGTAAACCTTAAACCCAAAAACCCTAATACCTAAACCCAAAACTCTAAACCCCAAATTCAAAAGAAAACCAAACCCTAAAGCAAAACCTAAACCTAAACAAATAAAACCTAAAATAAGATAAATAAAAAAAATCTAAACCAAGATAAAATATAATAAAATAAAAAAAAATAACCTAAACATAAAAGTAAAAAATAAATTAAAATAAAATAACTAAAACCTAAACTAAACTAAAATAAAAGACTTAAATAAATAAAATAAACATAAAATAAAATAAAATAAACCTAAAATAAATAAAGTAAAAAATAAGAACCCAAACCTAAACAATAAACCTAAAATAAAACCTAAAATAAAAACTAAAACCTAAAGCCTAAACTAAAAATAAACCTAAAAAAATAAAAAGAAAAAACCTAAACCTAAACTAAATAAATAAACCCAAACTTAAAATTAACTAAACCTAAACCTAAACCTAAACTAAATAAAATAAAATAAACTAAAAATAAACCTAAACCTAAACTAAACCTAAACATAACCCTAAATAATAAAACTAAACTTAAACCTTAAAATAAAAAAGTAAAACCTAAACCTAAAAAATAAAATAAAAATAAAACTAAACTAAAAAATAAACCTAAACCTAAACTAAATCAAAAAAATAATGTAAAATAAAAACCCTAAACTAAAATAATTGAACCAAAAATAAATAAACTAAATTAAATAAAAATAAAAATAAACCCAAATCAAAAGAAAAAAATAAAATTAAGTAAAATAAATAAAAAATAAACTAAATAAACCTAAACCTACCAGTTTACTTAATTTAAAAAATTTTAAAAAATTAAAAATGTTAAATAAAATTAAAAAAGTTTTTAAAAAAACCCTAACCCTAATCCCTAAACCCTAAAGCTAACCATAAACTTGAAATCTAAACCCTAAAATGACAACCCGAAGCCCTAAACCCTAAACCCTAAAACCCTAAACCCTAAACCTTAAACCCTAAACCATAAACCCAACCTAAAACTAAACCCAAAACCTAACCTAAACCCTAAAACCCTAAACCCTAAACTAAATCCTAACCCTAAATCCTAAACTAAAAAACCTAACCTTAAACCTAAACCCTAAACCCTAAACCTAAACCATAAAGCTAAACCCTAAACCTAAAAAACCTAAACTAAATAAACACTAAACCTAAACCCTAAACCCTAAACCCTAAGACCTAAAATAAATCCTAAAACTAAACCCTAAATCCTAAACCCTAAAACCCTAAAACCCTAAAACCCTAAACCTTAAAACCCAAAACTAAACCCAAAAAACTAAAAAAAAAATAAATAAAAATAAACTCACTAAAAAAAATAAACTAAAGCTAAACCTAAACTAAACCTAAAAAATAAATTAAAATACAAAACCTAAACTAAAATAAATAATCCAAAATTAAATAAACTAAACGAAATAAAAATAAAAAATAAACCTAAATAAAAAATAAAATAAAATAAACTAAAATAATAAAAATAAACTAACTAAACCTAAATAAACTACCGATAAATAAAATCCTAAATCCTAACCTAAACCCTAAAACCTAAACCTAAACACTAAAAAAATAAACCTAAACCCTAAATCAAACCCTAAATCTAAAATACCTACCCTAAACCCCTAACCCTAACCCCTAAACCCTAACCCTAAACCCTAAACTCTAGAAACATAATCCATAAAACCTTAAACCATAAACCCTAAACCCTAAACCCTAAACATAAAACCCTAAACCCTAAATCCTAAACCTTAACCCGAAACTCCAAACCCCAAGCCCTAAACGTAAACATAATGAAGCTAAATAAATTAAAAAATAAACCTAAACCCTAAAACCTAATAAACCTAAACCTGAAACAAAATGCTAAGAATGGGAACTCGATAAAACATCACCATCAAAACTCTAAAACTAAATTATCATGGTGGTAAACCGTGGATATAAAGGTGGTGGTCAGTAATGGTGATTCTAGATAAGAGCCAGAAAAACTTGAGGAGATCTATAAATGGTGGATCCTAAAGTGGTCTGGTTTTGATAACTAGACAAATTGAAGAACAAATAATACTGTGCTTAATTATCTCTTTAAAAAGTTGTCTAGATGCTCATTTTATCTATGTTATCGCATGAGTCTTAGAAACCTAAAGCTACTAATTAACTAAAAGAAGAAATATTAATATCAATTTGTTTTAAAAACCAAAACCCTAAACCCTAAACTAAAACTTAAACCCTAAACCCTAAAACCTAAACACTATACCCTAAACCCTAAACCCTAAACCTTAAAATTCTAAACCCAAAACCCTAAACCCTAAAATCCTAAACCCAAAACCCTAAACCCTAAAACCTTAAACAATAAAAAATAAAACCTAAACTAAACTAAAACTAAACCTAAACCCTAAACCCTAACCTCTAACACTAACCTTAAACTCTAAACCTTAAACCCTAAATCCTAAAACTATAAACCCTAAACCCTAAACCTTAAAAACCATAAATCCTAAAGCTTAAACCCTAAACCCTAAACTAACCCTAAACCCTAAGCTACCCCTAAGCCCTAATCCATAATCCCTAATCCAAAACCCCAAAACCCTCCCTCTCTCCTCTAAGGTGATTTCTAGTGACAGATTTCCTTTCATTTTCATTGCTTGGCCAATTTTTTGATCATTCTTGATCATAATTTTGATATTTGTCTCTGATTGGCCTAATGGGTGCTTCTTTTCAATGGAGGAGCCACTGTGTAACCAGCTTTTCAAACTTGGAGCGCTACTAGCTTATTTACATGGAATTATGGATCCAAATCATCCGCTACTACTAAGTCCTTCAAGGATGCATTATCTGGTAAGAATCTTTCCCCTAATGCTTCATTGAATTTAATCTCGACCTCATTTCATGGGATGCCTGCTGTTATGTGCTCGGATCTAGATGTGGAAAATTTGGCAAAGCCTTTTGAATTTTCTTTAGTGGGTAAATTTTCCTTACACTGGCCAACTCTCGATAACATCCAATCATTTTTCAATAGCCTTAAACTTTCAGGTGTTTTCACTATCAGATTTATTAATCCTAGGCATATTTTAATTCGGCTCTCTAATGACTTAGATTATTCAAGAGTCTTTTCCCGTCACTCTTACTTTGTGTTTAATTATCAAATGCGACTTCTGAAATGGTCTCCTCTTTTTAATATAAAATAGGAATCCCCAATTGTTCCTATATGGCTAGCTCTTCCTAATATGAGAATACATTATGTTACACATCAAGTTCTCTTTACGGTTGGGGCTCTCTTTGGTCAGCCTCTTCAAATTGATCAAGCCACCACTACGAGATCACGGCCTTCTGTTGCTCATATTTTGGTTGAGATTGATATTACTAAAAAGCATCCTAAAGAAGTTTGGATCGCTCAGAAATTTGGTTATAATCAAAAGTGGAATTTGAATTATTTTTTTATACATTGTAAGATACATGGCCATGATCAATCAGTTTTGTTGCATCCTCATCTTAAAAAGAATAAAATGCCAGATCATAATCCTACTCTATCAAATGAAAAAATCAATAAATTTACTTATGTACGTAAAGTCACTCAAAATGGGAATCATCCCCTACCCCTCATTTTTTTATCCACGATTTTCCTATTGGCAACTGAGCATGTTACAAATAATGCTTAAGGTTTGTGAGGAGGCTAATGATAACTTACATTGCTTCTAATTTGGCTCCTCAAGATATACCTTGAATCATTCTAACCAACCCCTTTTGGCTAGTGAACCCGAGGAGATAAATTCTAATATTGATCCTTTGATAAAAGAGAAAAATCTAAAAACTGTTGATCCTTTGATGATGGAACAAAATCAAAAGTAATTCTAAAATGAGCATGAAATGCTATTAATGGCATCACAACCTCTCCTTCTACTACCCTTCAGTGATACACATGAAACCCTCTTTCTCACTTTAAGAAGGGAAATTACCATTAGAATGCTTTGACCGATACAGTCCTATTCTAATATCACAAATCACTCTCTGGATGGGGATACTTTGGACAAAGATAGACCTTTTCAAACTTTTTAAAAAATCCCTTAAAGCTAGAATGTTCACTAATAGCTCCACTAGAACTACTAGATCTTCTAACTCCCTTAAATAAGCCTATTTTCTTTCTTCTTGCTTTTATTTCTTTAGTTATACCTTTTCCTTTCCTCCTTTTTATTATGATCAATTTACTTATTTGGAATGTTAGGGTATTGGGACTCTCATTGTCCAAGAATATTAGTCTTTGCCAAACTCATAACATAGCCTTACTTGTTGTTATTGGACCATTCATACACTCTTCTAAGATCAACCATGTTGCTAGAACGCTTGGCTTTCAAAATTTATTTTATAATATTACCAATAAAATTAGGTGTTTTGGGAATAATCTAGTCAACATCTCTATCCTTGTTGATATTCAACAATTGGTTAATGTCCACATCTCATTGGGTGAATTTTCTGTTCTTGGTTCCTTTATTTATGCTTCTTGTAATAGAGCTGGTAGGAACATCCTTTGGGATAACTTAAGAACCTTTGCCTCCTTGGTCAACAAACCCTGGTTGGTTGGGGGTGATTTCAACACTATTCTCTTCCTGAAAGAAGGGGAGGTTGCTCCCAACATTCATTCCATGGAAGAATTTTTTAATATGATTCTTGATTGCAATCGATTGATATTGGCTTTACTGACTATTGGCATCTCTAGACTCTAGCAATGCTTGATAGGACATTTTTAATTCTCTTTGGATCAATCAATGGCCAATTACTTTGAAACATTTGAGTAGAACTTTGTCTAATCATGCTCGCTTTTGATTTCCAAAATCCCTCCAGATTATCCTCCCCACTTCTTTTAGATTCCAAAATATGTGGATCCAACACATTGATTTTATAAATGTTTTATCCATTAACCGGATGGCCCTCTTCATCCTGGATAATTTAAAGGAATGATTCACCTATGGCTTAAGCAGGCTTAAACAAAATCTAAATTGGTGGAACAAGCATCATTTTAAAATCTTTTCCAATCTCAAAAATATGGAACAATTAGTTTGTTCTCTTGAAGATGATGTTTTGATACTAAACTTGAGGAGTTGAATGCTAAAGATAACTTGGTTAAATATCAGAAAATGGAAGAAACCTACTATTGGCAAAAGGCTTCTAGCAAACATATTGTTGATGGTGATAGAAATACCAGGTACTTCCATGCTATTTTCAAAAAAAAAGAAAGCCTTAAACTCTTTTAAAAAAATTAAAATGATTGGATCATCGATAATGATATTAAAGATTCTGTCATACATCATTTTAAAAATTTATTAAACAACAACCCTTCCCTAGAAGATCTTTCCAACTCACACCTGATTCCCTCAACGATTATTAATGATGACAACCACTTGCTTAGTTTGCATCCTACGGAAGCTGAAATTGGTAATATTCTCAATAGCATGAACATTGATTCTGTTGTTGGCCCTGAAGGCTACATGACTCAATTTTTTCAGCATTATTGGCCTATTACTAAGTCTGACCTTGTTGATGTTGTTGTTGATTTTTTCGATGATAATCCTTTACCTAGATATTTTTCTAGCACTTTCATTGTTCTCATTCTGAAAATTAATAATCTTGAATCTTGGGGTGATTTCAGACCTATCAGCCTTTGCACCTTCTTTCATAAACTCATTGCTAAATTAATTGCCAATAGAATTAGTCCGCTACTACCTAAAATTATTTCACCCAACCAAACTAGCTTCGTTAAAGGTAGAGCTATATCTGATAACATTCTTCTTGCCCAAGAGCTGATTCATGACATTGATGCTTCTACCAGAGGTGGTAATATTCTTTTTCAAATTGGGCATCTCTAAAGCTTTTGACAACCTCTCTTGAAATTTCCTCTTCCAAATTCTTCATTTGTTTGGTTTTTCTGACTATTTTATCCTCCTCATTAAAAATTTCTATTACCAATGTTTGGTACTCCATTATCATGAATGGTGAGTCCCTTGGTTTTTTCCCTTCGATTCATAGTTTAAGACAAGGAGATCCCTTATCACCCTCTCTTTTTATTATTGCTGTTGAATATCTTTCGAGGAGCCTTAATGATCTTTTCAACAATAATCCAAGTTTTTTTTAGAACTCAAGGTGGTCTTCTTGTCTCTCATCTTACTGATGACTTCATAATCTTTTGCAATGTCTCTATTCATCACATTAAAACTATTAAGAATATTTAAATAAATGCAACAAAAGTGGTCTTTTCTTCTTAAGGTAAAAGTTGTTTCATTCCATCCTCTAAAATCCCTAGTAATAGGATCAACCAAATCTTGAGAATTACTAACTTTTAGCAACAACAACTTCATATTAAATATCTTGGTGCTCCTCTTTTTAAAGGTCAGAAAAGATCACATCTCTTTGATGAGCTAATTCAAAAAATCGTTAATAAAATTTTTGTTTGGGAATTTCAATTACTCTCTTTTGGCGGTAGGCTCACTTTGATTAAGAGCACCCTTAACTCCATGCCTCTATATCACATTCAAACCATTGTGCCAACCAATTCTACCATTAACAGAATTGAGAGCCTCCTTAACAAATTCTTCTGGGGTTCTAACAATTCATCTAAAAGAATGTATTAGTCCTCTTGGTATAAAAGCTGTGGCACTCTTACTGAAGGTGGTCTTGGATGTAAACCAATCAAGGAAGCTATCACTGCCTTTTCCTATAAACTTTGGTGGTATTTTAGGAGCAACAATAGTCTTTGGGCTAGTTTCAAGACTGCCAAATACTGCCAGGGTAAGCAACCTCTCATTTGCCCCTATAGAGTGGGAGACTCTCCTGTTTTGAAAAGACTTTGTTCCATCAAATGGGAAGCTAGATCATTAATATCTTGGGAGATTAACTCTGGTACCTCTTTCTTTTGGGAAGATAACTGACTGAGGTGGGTCCATTGATTTACTTTCTACCATTCCACTACGCTATTAAAGTGAACTCTTTCTGCGTAATAATATGTGGAATAATAGTAAGCTCTTGATTATATTCCTTTCTCTCTTTTAAATGAACTTACTACTATTCTTATCATTCCTAGAAATCATGATCAAATCCTTTTTAAGATTTCTCAAAATGGTGATTTCAACCTTAAAAATGTTTGGATTCATATTAAAGAAGCTCATGACCTTTCCAATGTGTTTTTCAAAATTTGGAATAACACTATTCCTATTTCTTATTCTATTCTCATATCAAAAACTTCATCCTTGACTCCTTGATGTGGGTTTTACTTACCTTCAAAATGCTAATGTTGCTTTCACATTGAGAATGTGAATCATGTTTTTGTTAACAAAGTCATTGCTTCCAAACTTTGGATTTGGTATGATGATCTCTTTAACATTGACAAATTCACTGGCTACTTAACTTTATACCAACTTCTTAAAGTTTATTTTGAAAACACTAGTAAAGGCCACATTAAAGTCATAACTTCTATCACTCTTATTTGGTTCATATGAATGGACATAAATGATGCAAAACATTGTCGGACTCCTATGAAGCACATGAGGATAATTGCTAGAATTAAAAATAAAATCCGTGACTTGTTTAATGCCACTTTAATTAACTATAATCAATTTAAAGGTTGTAAATTTGTGACCAATAAACTGGGTTTTAACTTGCTGGATCCACCCAATGGTAAGGATGACAAAATTATTTATTTGGTAAAACCTCATGCTAATACTATTAAAATTAACACTGATGGCTCTGTTTCTCAAAATGCTTCTAGCTGTGGTGGCATTTTTAGAAACCTTAATGGTAAAGTCTTATGTGCTTTTTCTTACCCTTAATACTCCCTCTGCTCCTTTTGTCTTAATGCCGGTTACAAAGCTATTGATTTGCCTTCAAAAAGGTTGGCTCAATATTTGGATTGAGGTGGATGCCTTGTTGCTGATTGATCTTTTGACTTCCACCAAAATGGGCAAATTGTACTACCTTCTAAAGTAGACTAACTCTCCTCTCAACTCTATTTTAAAATCACTCATGTATGGAAGGTAATACATGTCGATTACCTTATCAATCTGGGGATTGGATGGCAAAAAATTCTTTGAACAACTTACACTTCCTAAACATTTACGGTTAATCAATAATGGACTCCTTACCTCAAAATTAATCCATCCTATTGGACGTTACATTACCGCTTAACTGCATGATCAACTTCTATTTAGTTTTGATGATTGGATTTTAATCGATGCTAATTCCCCTTTGGTTAGTTGATCTATCTGGCCGTTGGATTACTACTAACCTTATTTGGGGTTTTACTGCTATTGTTGTTTTCACTAAAACCACTGCTTTTGGTAAGGTTTCTCTTGTTTCTGGAGGGAGATGGATTATTTTATGCTTTTCTTTGCTTAGAACTTCTTGCTATCATTATTTTATTTATGGGTCCTATTGTAATTTTCCATTATATGATTATGGCTATGTTTTTTCTCTTTTCCTTAATCTGGAAATTTGTTCATGGCCTCATGACTTTGCTGTCTTATTATGTAATTACTATAATTTTGTACAGCTTCATGGAAAGTTCAAATTTATCTATCTTTTCTCCCTTTAATAGGCCTGTGCCGCCTCCTATGCTATCTAACCTCACCTCCATTACCTGTATGGAGAGCAACTGCAATAACCTTGCTATTATTATGCTTTCCTTGGGGATGGGCTTTATTCTTGATTTCATTTCAACCTTTTCTGGTGATGTTGGCTTACCTGCCGGTCTGCTTTTCTTTATCTTGAAGGATTTTAATGATGGTTTTTTCTTAAACCCCTTTCGAGTCTATGTTTTCTCCAAGTTCCTTACTGATTTATCTTGTGGTGGGTGCAACAATTGTTTTGCTATTTTAATTGTGGCTATTGGATTATCGGGTCTTTAGTCCAAATTGATGGGTTATTTTCTCGATTGTCTTTCTTGTTTGCTCGGCCGCTATCATCTACATAATTACTTAATCTATGCTTATTTCATCTATTCTGTTGGACTTGTGCATCTGTTATCTTATGTATTATTCGAATGGGTGGTTCTATGGTCTTTAGTTATTATTTATTATCTTGGTTATTGTCGGTTATTTATTGTCTTTTTTCCGATTGTTCTTGCTAATCTCATCTCCCGAACCTATATGGAGAGACACTATTATACCCTTGTTATTATTATTTTCTCCTTCTGGGATTGGACATTCTTCTTGTCTTCTTTCGCCTTTTACTAATGTTGTTGGCTTAACTGGTGCTTTTCTTTATCTTGAAGGACTCCAATGTTGGCTCTCCTTTGAACCCCTTTTGTGCTTATGTTGTATCACTATTTTATTTTGGTTTATCTTATGGTGGGTGCAATAATGGCTTTGCTATTTTATTTATTGCCTGTGATTATGATACTACCTACTGGTTAACTAATGCTCTGTATTCTGGGTGGATGGTTTATTTTATTCTTTTGGTTGTTTGTTGTCTGTTATCTCTTGCCTTGGTTTTTCAAGATTCCAATTTTGGCTCTCCTTTGAACCCCCTAAGGGTATATGTTGTTTCTCTATTTTTTATTGGATTATCTTATGGTGGGTACAATAATTGTTTTGCTATTTTATCTATTGACTATGCAATATATATATATATATATATGGACTTTAGGGTCCTATGTCCAACAAGTTGCTTATGGGGTTTCTTGTCTTTGTTTTTGTTTGGGCTACTACTTATCACGATATGTGACTACTTAATCGCGTTGTTCTTTCCATCTTGGTTCAGTTAAACTTGTGCAGATCGATGTGATTATGCTTCTATCTACTTGGTTATAATCTTATGCACTGTTTATATTGAATGGGTGGTTCTATGGAATGCTATCTTTTGTCTCTTTGTGTTCGATCTAGATTATCGAGTTTTATGCCCAAAGATCTTATCTCTTTTACCGCCTTTATTTGGTGTTGTTTATATGGGATGCATTATTTCTTATGGTTATGGTACAACTAATATGTTGTCGCATTCTCACCTTGGTCTATTAGACTTGATCACTTGTTCTATTTTGGGTATCATTTTTTACATTTGCTTTTGTTAACTTAAATGGTTTTAATAAGGGGTTGTTAACATCTACATTGCTTATTATGATTGGGTTTCTATTCTGGACTATACTCTAGGGATGTACTCCTGGCCTAAAAGTTTCATATATGTCTCATATGTTTGGCTCATTGATTTGTTTAGCAGATTTCATTTTGTTTTTTTCTGTTCTCTTATGGTGGGTTTATGTCAGCCCTAATTATACTCTTGGCTATGGTTTTAAAAGGATTCTAGCAAAGATGGCTCATTCTCATGTATAAGGATTCTCATGCTATGGTGACTATATTGATGATAATTTTCCTACATGGGACATCTTCTTTCGCTCTTGCTATCTCCTTTCTATATTATATATGGCTTTGTTTAGGTCGTGTACTAAGGCCCATAAGACTTTCAACAAATGGTTGTTTCTTCTCACAGTTTGTAGGCTATGATGGTGATGATTTCACTTCTTCTTGGTTTGGTAGTAGCTCTTGTGATGTAAACCTTCATAAGTTTGGATGCTCATATTTTCATCTACCCAATTTGGTGTGATGAGCAAGCCTTCTTCACACTCTATAATTTTCCTCAATTTATGTTGCTCTCATTTTTACTTTCTTGTATTACTTTAACTGTTCTAATTTCTATCTCTCTTCATTTTTGCACTTCTCTTTTCTCTGTGTTTGCTCTACTAGCATGCATTCTCATCCCAAGAGCTTTGGTTGATCTATCCATTGGCTTATCTATGTTAATCACTTTGTATCTTTTGCTTTACTTTTCCTTTTAATTTGCTGGTTGTATGATGGGATTTACACTGATCAGTTTTTGAGCGTAGTAGTTTATCCCATCTTAAGGATCTTAACCCTCTTTTGTGGCAATAAAATTCCCCATATGGGGTTTCCTAAAATAAAAAAATAAAAAATAATAATAAATAATAAAAAAAATCCCCAAGCCCTAATCCCTAAACCCTAAAGCCTAAACCCTAAACCCTAAAAACCATAAACCCTAAAGCTTAAGGCCTAAACCCTAACCTTAAACCCTAAACCTCGAAACCTTAAACCCTAAACCTTAAACCCTAAATAGTAAAATCCTAAAAACCTAAAGCTAAACTAAAAAAAAGCTAAAAAAACTTAAACTTAAATAAAATATATAAATAAAATAAAATAACAATATAAACTAAAACTTAAACGTAAACATAAAAATAAAATAAAATAATCTAACAAAAATAATGTGAAATAAAATAAATAATAACCAAACCTAAACTAAAAAAATAAAATAAACTTAAGAATAAAAAACTAAATAAAATAAAAATAAAATAAACTCAAAATAAACCTAAAATAAAATAAAATAAAAACTAAATTAAAACCTAAACCAAAAAAAGTAAAACTAAAAACAAAACCTAAAAATACAAAAAAAATAAAAGTTATCCCCTAAACTAAAATAAAAAACTTAAGCCTAAAATAAAATTAAAATAAACAAAATAAAATAAACCTAACCCAAAAATAAAATAAACTAAACTAAAATAAATATAGCCTAAACCTAAACTAAATAAAATAAAATAAACTAAAATAAACCTAAACCTAAACTAAAAATAAAATTGAAAATAAACATAAATAAAACATAAACTACAAAATAAAATAAAACCTAAACCTAAACCTAAAAAAATAAAAAATAAAACCTAAACCTAAAAAATAAAAATAAAAAATAAACTCAACTAAAATAAATAAACCTTAAAACCCTAAACCATAAAGCTAAAGCTAAACCCTAAACTAAATCCTAAACCTCAAAACCTAAACCCTAAACTAAACACTAAACCCTAAATCCTAAACCAAACCTAACCCTAACCCCAAACCTAAACTAAAACCAAGCCTTATAGCCCAAATAAAAACCCTTAACCCTAACCCTCATCCCTAAACCCTAAAAGCACAAACCCTAAAACCCTAAACCATAGACCCTAAACCAAAACCCTAAACTCTAAACACTAACCTTAAACCTAAATCTAAAGTAACTAAATAAATTAAAAAATAAACTTGAACCATAAAACCTAATAAACTAAACCCTAAGAATGAGCAAAACCTTGATGGCAGGAACATGACCATCATCCTGTTAATTCTCTATGGAAAAAGTGGAGGCGGATTAAGTAGTGGGGTGATAGGTGCTATTGGATGGTGGTGAAAAGCAAATGGTTATGGAGGCGGAGGAAAATAAAAGTTACTGGTGGTGACGGAGGGAGAGATCGGGGATCTGATGGTGGATCATGCTACTCAAGAGGTCGGAGTGGTTCTGATGGGAATTGGAGAAACTAAAGAATGGTCGATCCGATCAGCTGCTTATGGAACTATATTTTTACAAGAGAGGTAGTTCTAGTTATCTAGGGTTTTGTTTTACTCTATGTGTGCTAATTTTTAATCTATGTCATCGCTTGTGTTTTAGAAAACTTGGTGTGTTACTTGGTTGATGAAATAAAAAAATGTTGAATCTGAATTTCTTCTTTATTAAAAAAACCCAAAGGCTTAAACCATAAATGAAAACTTAAACTCTAATCCTAAAACTTAAACCCTAAACCCTATACCCTAAAAACCTTCAACCCTAAACCCTAAACCCTAAACCTACAACCCTAAACCCTAAGCCCTAAACACTAAAAAACTATAAAAACTAAACCCTAAATCTAAAATCGTAAACCCTAAACCTTACCCTAACCCTAAATCATAAACCCTAAAATCTAAACCCTAAAACCCTAAATGTTAAACCTTAAACTAACCCTAAACCCAAAATCCTAAACCCTAAACCCTAAGCTAACCCTAAACCCTAAACCCTACCTTAAAAACATTAAACCTTAAAGCCTAAAGACTAAACCCTAAACCCTCAACCTTAAAACACTAAATCATAAAATCCTAAACCCTAAACCCTAAACGCTAAACTCAAAACCCAAAACACTAAACAATAAAAGCTTAAAAACCTAAACCTAAACTAAATAAAACCTAAAAATAAAATAAATAAATAAATAAAAACTAAACCTAAATAAAATAAAAAATTTAAACAAAATAAAAACAAAAACTTAAAGATAAAACTAAACCTAAAAATAAAATAAAATAAACTAATAAAAAACTAAAATAAAATAAATAATAAAATAAACTAAAAATAAAATAAACTTAAGAATGAAAATTAAATAAAATAAAAATAAACAAAAAATAAAAATAAAATAAACCTAAAATAAATCTAAAATAAAATAAAATAAAACTAAATAAAAACCTAAACCTAAAAAATAAACCTAAAAATAAATAAAAAACAAAACCTAAACCTTATATTAAAAAAAAACCTTAACCTAAAATAAAAATAAAATAAACCTAAACCTAAACTAAAAAAATGAAACCTCAAAATAAACCTAAAATAAAACCTAAAACATAAACCTAAAAATATAAAATAAAAACCTAAGCCTAAACCTAAATTAAAAAATAAAACCTAAACCTAAAAAATAAACTAAAATAAAAAACTAAACTAAAAAAATAAACCTAAAATAAATAAACTAAACTAAATAAAAATAAAAAATAGACATATATAAAAATAAAAAATAAAATAAACTATAATAAATAATAAATTAACTAAATAAACCTAAACCTTTGAGTTTACTTAATTTTAAAAAAATCCTAAGCTAACCCTAAACTTAAACCTTAAACCCTAAAAATGATGAACCCTAAAGCGTAAAGAGTAAACCCTAAACCTTAAACCCTAAACCCTAACCCTAAACCCTAAACCCTAAAACCCTAAACCTTAAAACCCCAAACCCTAAACCCCAAATCATAAAACCTAAAAACCTAAACCTAAACTAAATAAAACCTAAAAAAATATATATAAAAAACATAAACCTAAATAAAATAAAAAATAAAATAAAATAAAAAGCTAAACTAAAACATAAGCCTAAACATAAAAATAAAATAAATTAAAATA
Organism: Cymbidium sinense; assembly: GCA_021442155.1. Taxonomy (NCBI): domain Eukaryota; kingdom Viridiplantae; phylum Streptophyta; class Magnoliopsida; order Asparagales; family Orchidaceae; genus Cymbidium; species Cymbidium sinense. Next base: position 227,307 of record JAKCPB010000619.1, read on the forward strand.
ATAAAAATAAACTAAAATAAAATAAATAAAGATCTAAACAAAAGAAAAAAGTAAATAAACCTAAGAATAAAAAACTTAACTAAAGTAAAACCCAAACATAAAATAAAAATAAAATAAACCTAAAATAAAATAAAATAAAAACTAGATAAAAACCTAAACCTTAAAAAAAAACCTAAAATTAAAACCTAAAAATAAATAAAAATAAAATTTAAACACTAAATTAAAAAAACCTAAACCAAAACCTAAAATAAAAATAAAATAAATAATTTAAAATAGACCTAAATTGAAATTAAAATAAAGGAAACCTAAACCTAAAATTAAATTAAATTAAACCTAAACCTAAACTAGATAAAATAAAATAAACTAAAAATAAACTTAAACTAAAAAATAAAATGCTAATTCATAAGAATACGCAAGTAGAGAAAACTAAAAAATAAACTAAAATTAAAAACCTAAAAACTAAACCTAAAAAATCAAATAAAAACCTAAACCTAAACCTAAAAAATAAAATTAAAAAATAAGTCAATTAAAAAATAAACCTAAACCTAAAAAATCAACTAAAATAAAAAACCTAAACTAAAATCAATAAACCTAAAATTTAAAAAAACAACAAATAAAATAAAAATAAACCTAAAAATAAAATAATAAAATAAATTAAAATAAATAAAAATAAACTATGTAAACTAAATAAACCTAAACCTATCAATTTAGTTAATTAAAAAAAATCCAAAACCTAAAACCCAAAACCGTAATCCATAAACCCTAAATCCTAAACCCTAAACCCTAAACGTTAAACCCTAAAATTAACCCTAAGTCAAAAACCCAAAACTACAACCCTAAACACTAAACTTTAAACCCAAAAAAATCCTAATCCCTAAATCCTAAACTAACCCTAAACCCTAAACCTTCAACCATATAACCTTAATCCTTAACTTAAACTTTAACCCTAAACCCTAACTATTAAAACCCTAAGCCCTAATCTCTAAACTAACCCTATACCCTAAAACACTAAACCCTAAAAGTCCTAAACTGTAAAGCCTAAATCATAAATGCTAAACTATCCCTAAACCCTAAGCTAACCCTAAACCCTAAACCCTAAACTCTAAAGCTAAACACTAAACTTAAACCTAAACCTAAACACTAAAAATAATAAACCATGATGGTGGATTCCACTACTGGTGGTGAGGTTCTAATTGGAACTAAAAAGAATGGCCAACTGATCATAACATGTCTTTAAAGTAGAAATGATTTTAGTTGTCAGATTTTGGTTTGCTCATGCATGCTAATTTTTATCCATGACTTGTGTCCTAAAACTTTTAGTTGATAAAATTAAAAAGAAGAAATATTGAATCTGAATTTGTTCTTTGTTAAAAAAGACTAAAAACACTAAACCCTAATCTAAAACCTAAATCTAAACCAAAACACTAAACCTAAACTAAATCCTAATATATCTAACTCAAACCTAAACCTAAAGACCTAAACCCCCAAACCCTAAAATCCTAATCCCTAAACCCTAAACCCTAAACCCTAAACCTTAAACTCTAAACCCTAAACCAATACTTGAACCCTAAACATTAAATGCTAAACCATAAAACCTAAACCCTAAACCCTAAACTAACCTTGAACCCTAAAAATCCTAAATCATGAACCTTAAATTCTAAACTAACCCTAAACCATAATCCCTAAACCCTAAATTGTAATCCCTCAAAACCCTAAATCCTAAAGCCTAAATGTTAAACCCTAAAGCCTAAATCCTAAAGCCTAAATCCTAAGACCCTAAACCTTAAACCCGAAACCCTAAAAACATAAAAACCTAAACCTAAACTAAAAAAAGAACCTAAAAAAAACCTAAACCAAAATAAAATAATAAAATATAATAAAATAAATACATAAACCAAATAACCTAAACCTAAAAAAATAAAATAAAATAAACTAATAAAATAAACTAAACCAAAATAAATAATAACCTAAACTAAACTAAAAAGTAAAATAAACTTAAGAATAAAAAACTAAATAAAATAAAAAGCAAATGTAAAATAAAAATAAAATAAACCTAAAATAAAATAAAATAAAATAAAAACTTGATAAAAACCTAAACTTAAAAAAAAATACTTAAAAATAAACCTAAAAAATATAAAAAATTAAAACTTAAACCCTAAACAAAAAATAAAAAAAAAACCTAAAATGAAAATAATAATAAAATAAACAAAATAAAATAAACCAAAACCTTAAATAAAATAAACTAAACTAAAATTAAACCTAAATCTAAAATAACTAAATGTAAACCTAAATCTAAACTAAATGGAATAAAATAAACTAGAAATAAACCTAAACCTAAATGAAAAAATGAAACTAAAAAATAAACCTAAAACCTAAACTTAAAAAAATAAAATAAAAACCTAAATATAAACCCAAAAATAAAAAGTAAAACCTAAACCTAAAAAAGAAAATAGAAATAAAACTAAACTAAAAAAAAAATCCTAAACCCTAAACCCTCAAAACCCTAAACCCTAAAGCCTAAACACTAAACCCTAAATCCTAAACCCTAAACCCTAACACTACACCTTAAAACCCTAAACCCTAAAGCCCTAAACTTTAAACCCTAACCCTAAACTCCAAACCCTAAAAGCAGAAACCCTAAAACCCTAAATCCTAAACCCTAAACCCTAAAAATAAACCTAAAGTAACAAAATAAATTAAAAAAATAAATTGAAATCCAAAAACCTAATAAATCCTTAAGAATGGGCTAACCTTGAAAAAAATCACCATCAACCGTGCTCTAGATTTGGAGATGAAGGTAGAGGTGGCAGTTATCATCGGGGTGGCAGAGGATTTGGAGGTGCTGCTTGATATGGGGTGGTGGTAAGAGCAGTGGTGGTTATGATGGAGGGAGGAGCGACAGAGGTTATAGTCGTGTTGGTGATAGAGGGAGAGATCGGGATATGATGGTGGATCCGCTACTGAGAGGGGGTGGTTCTAATGGGAATTAGAGAATAATGGTTGGTCCGATAGCCAGGAACGTGTCTTTATAGTAGAGATGATTTTAGTTATCTAGGGTTTTTATTTTTCTCTATGCGTGCTTAACTTTTATTTATGTCATCGCTTGTGTTTTAAAAAACTTGGTGTGTTAGTTGGTTGATGAAATCAAAGAAAAGAGATGTTAAATTTGAATTTATTTTCTATTAAAAAAACTAAAACCCCTAAACCCTAAACTAAAACCTGAACCCTAAACCTAAAACCTAAACCCTAAACCCCATACCCTTAAAACCTTAAACCATAAACCATAAACCCTAAACCCTAAATAATAAACCCTAAAATCTTATTCCCTAAACCCTAAACCCTAAAACCCTAAACCTTAAACCCTAAACCAATAACATTAAACCATAAACCCTAAACCCTAAAAAATTGTAAGCCTTAACCCTAACCTTAAACCTTAAAGCTTAAACCCTAAACTCTAACCCTAAACCCTAAACCCACAACCCTAAACCCTAAACCCTAAAACACTAAATGCTAAGCCCTAAACTAACCTTAAACCATAAACCCTAAACTAACCCTAAACCCAAAGCGAATATTAAACCCTTAACATTAAACCCTAAAGCCCAAAGACTAAACCCTAAACCCTAAACACTAAACCTAAACACTAAACCTTAAGTCCCTAAATCATGAAACCCTAAACCCTAAACCCTAAAATCCTAAAAGCCTAAACCTAAACTAAATAAAACCTAAACTTAAATAAAATAAAAAAATTAAATAAAATAAAATCCTAAACTAAAATGTAAATCGAAACCTAAAAATAAAAAATAATAATAAAAATAAACTAAACTAAAATAAATAATAATCTAAACTAAACTAAAACATAAAATAAACTTAAGAATAAAAAAACTAAATAAAATAAATATAAAAATAAAATAAAAATAAAATAAACCTAAACTATACCTAAAATAAAATAAAATAAAATAAAAACTAAATAAAAATCTAAACCTAAAAAATAAACTTTTAAAAAACCTAAAAATAAATAAAAAATAAAATCTAAACCCTAAACTAAATAAGAAAACCTTAACCTAAAATAAAAACAAAATAAACCTAAACTTAAACTAAAATAAACTAAAATAAAATAAATAAAACCTAAACCTAAACTTAAGTAAACAAAAATAAAATAAATAAAACCTAAACCTTCTGAATTACTTAATTTAAAAAAAAAACCAAAAGCTAACCCTAAACCCTAAACCCTAAAGCCTAAACACTAAACACTAAATCCTAATCCCTAAACCCTAACCCAAAACCAAAAACCCTAAAACCCTAAATCATAAAACTTGAAACCCTAAACCCTAAACCCTAAACCCTAAACCTTAAAAACCTAAAAACCTAAACCTAAACTAAATAAAACCTAAAATAAAATATATAAAAAACATAAACCTAAATAAAATAAAATATAAAGTAAAATATAAACTTAAACTAAAACCTAAACCTTAACCTAAAAATAAGATAAAATAATATAATAAAATAATCCAAAATAAAATAAATAAAAACTTAAACAAAATAAAAAAATAAAATAAACCTAAGAATAAAAAACCTAACTAAAATAAAAACTAAGTGTAAAATAAAAATAAAATAAACCTAAAATAAAATAAAATAAAAACTAAACAAAAATCTAAACCTAAAAAATAAACCTAAAATTAAAACCTAATAATAAATAATAAATAAAACATAAACCCTAAACTAAAAAAACCTAAAACTAAAATAAAAATAAAATAAACCTAAACCTAAACTAAAATAAATAAAACCAAAACCAAAACCTAAAATAAACTAAACTTAAACTTAAACCTAAATTAAATTAAATAAAATAAATTAAAAATAAACCGAAATTAAAAAATAAAATCATAAAATAAATAAAAAATAAAAACCTAAAAATTAAACCAAAAACAATAAAATAAAAACCTAAACCGAAACCTAAAAATAAAAAAATAAAATCTAAACCCAAAAAATAAAAAAAATAAGAAGCTCAACTAAAAAATAAACCTAAACCCAAAAAATAAAAAATAAAAAAATTAAACTAAAATAAATAATCCTAAAATAAATAAACAAAACTAAGTAAAAATAAAAAAGAAACCTAAATAAAAGTGAAAAATAAACTACAATAAAAAAACCATATTAACCTAAACATACCAATTTACTTAATTTTCTTAAAAAAAACCCTAAACCCTAAATTGGTGGGTTTAGGTTACTATAGTAAGCTAGCCCTAAACCCTAAACCCTAAGATAACCCTAAAGCCTATACGCTAAACCCTAAACCCTCAAAACCCTAAACCCTAAAGCGTAAACACTAAACCTTAAACCCAAAACCCTAACCTTAAACCATAAACCCTAAAATGCTAAACCAAAAACCCTAACCTTAAACCTTAAACCCTAAAAGCATAAACCATAAAACCCTAAACCCTAACCCTAAACCCCAAACCCTAAACCTGAACCTAAAGTAACTAAATAAATAAACAAATTTTAAAAAAATAATAAATTAAAAAAATAAACCTAAACCCTAAAACCTAATAAACTTAAACCTTAAGAATGGGTAGAATATAATGGGTAGAACCTATTGGTGGGAGGGAGAGATGGGATATGATGGTGGATCCCGCAACTTGAGAGGCCGGGATGGTTCTAATGGGAATTGGAGAAACTGAAGAATGATCGATACGATTTATTGCTTATGTAATTGTGTTTTTATAGTAGAGACGGTTCTGTTTATCTAAGGTTTTTTATTTGCTCCATGCATGCTCATTTTTTATTTATGCCATCGCTTGTGTCTTTGAAAACTTGGTGTGTTACTTTATTTATGGAATAACAAAGAAGAAATGTTGTATCTGAATTTATACACTATTAAGAAAATCCAAAAACATTAAACCCTAAACTAAAACCTAAACCTTAGACCTGAAACCTAAACCCTAAATCGTAAATCCTAAACCTTAGAAACCATAAAGCCTAAACCCTGAACTTTAAATCCTAAAACCCTAAATCCTAAACCCTAAACCTTAAAACTTAAACCCTAAATGTTAAACCATAAACCCTAAACCCTGAATCCTGAACCCTAAACCTTAAACTTTAAACACTCAACTAACCCCAAACCTTAAACCCTAAAAAGCTAAAAAGCTAAACCTAAATTAAATAATACCTAAAAATAAAATAAATAAATAAACCTAAACCAAATTATAAAAAAAACCTAAACTTAAACCTAAACCTAGAAAGAAAATAAAATTAAAAATAAGAGCTAAACTAAAATAAAATAAATAAAAACCTAAACTAAATAAAAAATTAAGAAACCAACAACAGCAATAACAAGCCTTTAACCCAATGTGGGTCAACTATGAATCCTTCATCTCAAGATTATGTGTCATATTCTCATTTAATTCAAGTATACTAAGGTCAATTTTTATACATCTTAACAATGACTTTTTAGGTATACCTTTACCTTTCTTAATATAAGGAAAATCTAATGCATCTACTCTCTTAACCGAGTCATTGGACGATGGACACTTTATTTGGCCAAACCATCTAAGGAGACTCTCTCTAATCTTATCTTCCACTAGGGCTACTCCAATGTTTTCTCGATCATACTCATTTCACATTTTATCTCTAAGAGTAAAGCTACTCATCCACCTGAGCATCCTCATCTCTGCAACACTTGTTCTCATGCTCCTCTTTTATTGGCCAACATTTTGCACCATAAATCATTGTAGGACTTACCACCATCTTATAAAATTTTCCCTTATGTTTAAGTGGTACTTTTCTATCACACAACAGGATAGATGCATTCCTCCACTTCAACCATCCAACTTGAATATTTCTAATAACATCACCATCTATTTTACCATCATTTTGAATAATAAAATCTAAAAATTTGAATCATTCAGTCTTTTTAATGAGTTGTCCACCTAATGTCACAACACTACCACCATAATTCTACGACTGAAATTACACTCCATATATTTAGTTTTAGATCTACTTAAATGAAAACCTTTAGACTCTAAGGTTGACCTTCATAATTCAAGTTTCTCTTGGACTCCCTCTCTAGTCTTATCAACAAGAAGAATGTCATCAGCTAAAATCATATACCAAGGTACAACTTCTTGTAAATGCCTAATAAGAGCATCCATAACTAAAACAAAAGATAAGGGCTTAAAGCTAATCCTTGATGTAATCCAACTGAAATAGGAAAATATTTTATCAATCGTCCTTGTGTTTGGACACAAGTAAAAGCTTTAGTATACATATTCTTAATGACTAGAAAATAACCAATGTTAACTGCTTTATTTTCTATAACTCTACAAAGAACATCTCTTGAAACTTTATCATAAGCTTTCTCTAAATCAATAAATATCATATGTAGATCCTCTTTGCTTTCTCTATGCTTTTCCATCAAACCACTTAATAAATGTTTAACATCCATAATAGATCCACCTGGCATAAAACCAAACTGATTTTGAAACCTTTATATCATAAACTTAAGCTCAATACTCTCTCCATAATTTTAATGTGTGACACATTAACTTAATTCCTATAATTTGCACACTCTCCCCTTTATTCCTAAATATAAATAAACAAACTTTTTCCACTCATCTAGCATCTTTAATATTTAAAATAACATTAAAAAGATTTGTAAGCCAAGAAATTCCTTGATCTCCTAAACATTTCCACCCTTCTATTGGAATATCATCAGGCCCTTTTATTTTTCCACATTTCATATTTTTTTAAAGCTTCTCTAACTTCATATTTACAAATATGAAGATAAAAACAAAATTCTCTATTTTTGTTTAAGGTATTAAGGTTGCAAAAATCAATCATATTTTCTGATCCTTCATTGAAAAGTTTATCAAAATACCTCATCCACCTATTTTTAATATCCTTTTCTAAGAAAAGCACTTTATGATTTTCATCCTTAATACACCTTAGTTGAGCTAGATCTTTACTTCTCTTATCTCTTTGGTTAGCTAACTTATACATACATCTTTCACCTTCTTTGATATCTAATATATTATTTAAATCACTAAAAGCTAAATTTTTTGCATCATATATTGCTTTCTTAGAATCTTTACGTGCCACTTTATATTTTTTCCAATTTTCTGACTTTTTACATCTAAACCAAGTTTTATAACAACACGTCTTATTTTTTATCTTTTCTTGCACATTCTGACTCCACCACCAACTATTTTAATTAAAAGAAGCTTTTCCTTTTGATTCTCCAAGCACATTTTTAGCCACTTGCTTAATTTCACTTGCTACTTTTTCCCATATAACATTAACTTTCTTATGAACATCCTAAATTCTAATCTCTTATCTTGTTGTTGAAAATATTTTTTAGTGTTCTTTAAGTGTCCCCATCTAATCTAGCACAATAATTTGATTTATTTTTATCTAAAATCTAAACTACGTTGTATTTAAACTTTCACTTAGAATGACCTTACAATCTTTAAATCTAAATAATCTATTTTTATTAACAGAAAATAATCAATCTATGTTTTACTAGATCTTTTTATAAGTAATAATATACTCATCTCTTTTCTTAAATAAAGTATTAGCAACTACAAAATCATAGGCTAAAGCAAAATCTAATATAGTCCTATCTTCTTCATTAGCAAAATCCATAACCACCATGAATACTTTTAAAATCTTCTACCACTCTACCAACATGTCTATTTAAATCGACTCCAATAAATACTTTTCTTCAAGAGGTATCTTCTATATTAATCCTCTAATTCATTACAAAATTTTTCTTTAGTGCACATCCAAACCTACTAAATAAACACTTATATCATTAATAATCTAAATCAACAATAATCTTTAAAGTTATAATTCTATCTCTGCATCTATTAATATTTATAACATTATCCTTCAAACTTTTATCTATAATCACACCTACGTCATTCCTAATTCGACTTCTACCTGAATACCAAAGTTTAAAACCTAAACTATCAATATCCTTGGTTTTCTCCCCAATGAATTTAGTTAATTAAACACATAAAATTTTTATCTTCCTGTGAACCATAATATATATTAATTCCATTAGTAAACCTGTAAGACTAACTTCTTTGAACTCCATAATTTAACCTTGCTTATTAAACAACGTATGCTATGCAACATCCCTTGCACATTTCATCAGATGCCATACATTATGTCATTTCCCTGGGACACCCTAACATTAACATAATGTTTTAAAGGATTCATGTCATGATTATTTCAAAATGTTTTACATAAATAAAATTAAAACTAAACCTAAAATATAAATAAAATACACCTAAAATAAAATAAAATAAAAACATAACTTAAAAAATAAACTTAAAAATAATACCTAAAAATAAATAAAAAAATAAAATCTAAACCTAAAATAAAAATAAAAGAAACTAAACTAAAATAAATAAAACCAAAACCTAAACCTAAAATAAACTAAACCTAAACCTAAAAGCTAAATGTACTAAAATAATCTAAAAATAAACCTAAACTTAAACTAAAAAATAAAACAAAAAAATAAACCTAAAATAGAAATCTAAAACCTAAACCTATAAAAAGTAAAATAAAACCCTAAACCTAAACCTAAAAACAAAAAAATAAAACATAAACCTAAAAAATAAAAGAAAAATAAAACTAAACCTAAACCTAAACAAAACTAAAATAGAAAGCTTAAACTAAAATAAATAAACATTAAATAAATAAACTAAACTAATTAAAAATAAAAATAAAACATAAATAAAAATAAAAAAATAAAATAAACCAAAATAAATAAAAAATAAACTAATTAAATTTAATAAACCTAAACCTACGAGTTTACTTATTTTTTTTAAAAGAACCTTAACCCTCAACCCTAAACCTTAAAACAAACCCTATACCCTAAACCCTCAACAACAAACCCTCAACCCTAAACCTTAAAACCCTAAACCCTAAACCCTAAACCATAAACCAAAAATCCTAAACCGTAAAACCCAAACCTAAAAACCCTAAAACCTAAACCACAAACCATAAAAACCTAAAAACCTAAACCTAAACTAAATAATACCTAAAAATAAAATAAATAAAAAAGCCTAAACAAAAATAAAATAAAAATATTAAAGAAAATAAAAACCTAAACTAAAACTTAAACCTAAACCTAAACATAAAAATAAAATAAATGAAACAAATAAAAACTAAACTAAACTAAAATAAATAAAAACCTAAACAAAATTAAAAAAATAAAATAAATCGTTAAAAACCTAAATAAAATAAAAACTACGTAAAATAAAAATAAAATAAACCAAAAATAAAATAAAATAAAACTAAATAAAATCTTAAACTTAAAAAATAAATCTAAAAACAAACACTAAAAAAACCCTAAACCCTAAACCAAAAAAAACCCTAAACCTAAAATAAATAAAATAAAATACACATAAACCTAAACTAAAACAAACTAAACTAAAATAAATAAAACCTAAACCTAAACCTAAATTAAACTAAACTTGAACCCTAAACTAAATAAAATAAAATAAGCTAAAAATAAACCAAAACCTAAACTAAAAAAGAAAACCTAGAAATAAACCTAAAATAAAAACCTAAGACCTAAACCTAGAAAATTAAAATAAAAACCTAAACCTAAATCTAAAAATAAAAAAAAAACCTAAACCTAAAAAATTCAACTAAACTAAAAAATAAGCATAAACCTAAACCTAAAAAATAAACTAAAATAAAAGACCTAAACTAAAATAAACAAAACTAAATTTAATAAACTAAACAAAATAAAAAAGTAAACATAAATAAAAAAATAAAATAAACTAAAATAAAAAAAAGTAAACTAAATAAACTAAATGTACCTAAACCTATTTGTTTACTTAATTTTTTTTTTAAAACCCCTAAACCCTAAACCCCAAAACCATAAACCTTAAAACTATCCCTGAACCCTAAACTCTAAACCTACAACCCTAAACCCTAAAAAAAATTTAACTAAACACCTAAACCTAAACATAAAAATAAAAAATAAAACGTAAACCCAAAAAATAAAATAAAAATAAAACTAAACTTAGAAAATAAACACAAACCTAAAGCTAAACCTAAACAATAAACTAAAATAAATAAACCTAAAATAAAAAATACACTAAATTAATATAAAATAAACCTAAATAAAAATAAAAAATAAAATATCATGAAATAAATCGTAAACCCTAAACCCACCTTAAACCTTAAAGTTTAAACCCTAAACCTTAAACCCTAAACCTACAACCCTAAACCCTAAACCCTAAACCCTAAAACCCTAAGCCCTAAACCATAGACCCTAAAAAATAAACCCAAAAACCCGAAACCCTAAACCTTAAACCATAAACCCTAAAAATTGAACCCTAAAACCCTAAACCCTAAACTCTAAACCATAAACCAATAACCATAATTTCTAAAATTTATAACAGTAAGCCCTAAACCCTAAATCTTAAAAACCTAAACCTAAACTAAAGAAAACCTAAAAATAAAATAAATAAATAAACTAAAACTTAAATAAAATAAAAAATAAAATAAAATAAAAACCTAAACTTAAAGCTAAACCTAAAAATAAAATAAAATAAAAACTAAAAATAAACTAAAATAAAAGATAATAACCCAAAATAAACGAAAAAATAAGTTAAACCAAAAAATAAAACCAAAATAAAATAAAACTAAACATAAAATAAAAAATAAAATAAATCTAAAATCAAATAAAATAAAATTAAATAAAAACCTAAACCTAAAATAAATAAAAAAATAAACCTAAACCAAAACTAAAAAAAAACCTTAACCTAAAATAAATAAAATAAAATAAACCTAAGCCTAAATTAAAATAAACTAAACTAAAATAAATAAAACCTAAACCATAAACTAAATAAAATAAAATAAACTAAAAATAAACATAAACCTAAACTAAAAAATAAAACCTAAAAATAAACCTAAAATAAAAACCTAAAAGCTAAACCTAAAAATACAAAATAAAACTAAAACCTAAAAAATAAAACTAAACTAAAAGGTAAACATAAACCTAAACCTAAACGTAAAAAGTAAACTAAAAAAAAACCTAAATTAAAATAAATAAACTAATTTAAATAAAATAAAAAATAAAACTAAAACATAATATTAAATAAAATAAACTAAAATAAATTAAAATAAACTAAATAAACCTAATAAACCTAAACCTACCAGTTTACTTTTTTCTTTTAAAAAAAAAATCCTAAACCCTAAACCTTAAACCTTAAATCTTATACCCTAAACCCTAAACCTTAAAACTAACCTTAAACCTACAACCCTAAAAAGCAATAAACCCTAAACCTTAAATTATAATCCCTAAACCTTAAACCCTAAACCCTAACCCTAACCCTAAACCCTAAACCCTAAAACCTTAAACACTACACCCTAAACCCCAAACTAACCCTAAACCCTAAACCCTAAATCCTTAAAACCTTAAACCCTAAACCCTATGCTAACCCTAAACCTTAAACCCTAAACCCTAAACCTAAATCCTAAACCCTAAAACCCTAAACTATAAAGCCTAAACACTAAACCCTAAACCCTTACACTATACCCTAAGCCCTAAAATCCTAAACCCTAAAACTTTAAGCCTTAAACTCTAAATCCTAAGACCTAAAAACCTAAAGACCTAAACCAAAACTAAATAAAACTTAAAAATAAAATAAATAAATAAACATAAACCTAAATAAAATATAAAAATAAAATAAAATAAAAATCTAAACTAAAACATAATCCTAAATCTAAAAATAAAATAAAATAAAAAACAAAAATAAACTAAAATAAAATAAAGAAAAACCTAAACTAAACTAAAAATAAAATATAAATATAAATAAAAAAACTTAATAAAATAAAAACTAAACGTAAAATAAAAATAAAATGAACCTAAAATAAAATAAATACTAAATAAATACCTAAAACTTAACAATAAACCTAAAAATAAAACCTAAAAAATAAAAAATAAAACTGAAACCCTAAACTAAAAAAAAAACCAAAACCTAGAATAAAATTAAAATAAACAAAATAAAATAATCCTAAACCTCAACTAAAATAAAGTACACTAAAATAAATAAAACCTAAACCTAAACCTAAAATAAGCTAAACCTAAGCTGAAACCTAAACTAAATAAAATAAAATAAACTAAAAATAAATTTAAATTGAAATTAAAAAATTAAAACCTAAAAGTAAACCTAAAATAAAAACCTAAAACTTAAACCTAAAAAAATAAAATAAAAATGCCAACCAAAACTTAAAAATAAATGATAAAACCTAAACCTAAAAAATAAAATAAAAATAAAACTCAACTAAAAAAATAAACATAAACATAAAAAAATAAACTAAAATAAAAAACCTAAAATAAAATAAATAAACTTAAAATAAATAAAAAAATATAAACATAAATAAAAATAAAAAATAAAATAAACTAAAATAAATAAAGAATAAATTAAATAAACTAAATAAACCTAAACCTACGGGATTACTTAATTAAAAAAAACCCTAAACCTTAAATCCTAAACCCAAAACCCTCAAGCTTAAACCCTACACCCTAAAACTAACCATAAACCGTAAACCTTAAACCTACAACCCTAAACCTACAACCCTAAACCCTAAACCTTAAACCTTAAACCTTAAACCCTAAAAAACCCTAAACCCTAAAAGCATAAACCCTAAACCCTAAACCCTAAACCCTGAACCCTAAAACCTAACCCTAACTCTAAACCATTAACCCACAACTCAAAACCCTAAACCTAAATCCTAAACCCTAAACCCTAATGCTAAAAACCTAAATTGTAAACTAACCCTAAACCCTAAGCTAATCCTAAACCCTAAACCCTAAAGCCTAAACACTAAACAGTAAACCTTAAACCCTAAAACCCTACACCCTAAACCCTAAAACCTAAAACCTAAACCCTAAACCCTAAAAACCTAACGCCTAAACTTAATAATAAAATAAATAAAATAACCTAAACCTAAATAAAATAAAAAAAATTAAATAAAATAAAAACCTAAACTAAAATGTAAACCTAAAATTAAAATAAAATAAAAAGAAAAATGAACTAAAATAAAAATTAAAGTAAACCTAAGGATAAAAATCCAAAATAAAGTAAAAATAAAATAAACCTAAAATAAAATAAAATAGAAATTAAATAAAAACTAAATCTTAAAATAAACCTAAAATAAAACCTTAAAATAAGAAAAAAAATAAAACCTAAACCCTAAACTCAAAAAAACCTAAACCTAAAATAAAATAAAATAAACAAAATAAAATAAACCTAAACCTAAACTAAAATAAACTAAACTAAAATAAATAAAACCTAAACTTAAACTTAAAATAAACTAAACCTAAACCTAAACCTAAACTAAATAAAATAAACTAAACTAAAAATAAAACTAAACTAAACTAAAAAATAAAACCTAAAAATAAACATAAACTAAAATCCTAAAACCTAAACCTGAAAAAGTAAAATTAAACCTAAATAAAAACATAAACCTAAAAATAAAAAATAAAAACTAAACCTAGAAAAAAATCAACTAAAAAATCAACCTACACATAAAAAAAAACTAAAAAAACCCTAAACTAAAATAAATTAACCTAAAATAAATAAACTAAACTAAATAAAAATATAAAATAAACTTAAATAAAAATAAAAAATAAAATAAAGTTGAATAAATAAAAAATATACTAAATAAATAAAATAAACCTAAACTTATTAGCTTAGTTAATTAAAAAAAAACTTAATCCTAAATCCTAAACCCTAAACCTACAACCCTAAACCCTAAACCCTAAATGCTAAAACCCTAAACTCTAAACTCTAAGCCCTGAACCCTAAGCCGTAAACCATAAACCCTAAACCCTAAACCATGAACCCTAAAATGCTAAAACCTACAACCCTAAATCCTAAACCCCAAATCCTAAACCCTAAATCCTAAAACCTAAACTAACTTTAAACCCTAAGAATGAGCAGAACCTTGATGGCAGGAACATCACTATCAACAAGGCTCGCCTAGATTTGCTGGAGGCAAGGTGGTTATCATCATAGTGGTGGTGGGGTTTGGAGAGGGATATGGAGGTGGTGTGGTAAATTATGGAGGTGAGAGAAGCAACAGAGGTTATAAATGTGGGGGTGGTGGAGGGACATATTAAAAATATGATGGCGGATCCCACTTCTCGAGAGGTGGGGGTGGTTCTGATGGGAACTGGAGAAACTAAAGAATGGTCAATCCAATTTGCTACCTATGGAACTGTGTCTTTATAGTAAAGATGATTCTACTTATCTAGGGATTTTTATTTGCTCT
Organism: Cymbidium sinense; assembly: GCA_021442155.1. Lineage (NCBI taxonomy): Eukaryota > Viridiplantae > Streptophyta > Magnoliopsida > Asparagales > Orchidaceae > Cymbidium > Cymbidium sinense. The sequence continues at coordinate 242,601 of JAKCPB010000619.1, forward strand.
ATGGGTGCTCATTTTTATCTATGTCATCGCTTGTGTCATAGAAAACTTCGGGTGTTACATAGTTGATGAAATCAAAAAGAAGAAATGTTGAATCTAAATTTGTTCTCTATTAAAAACAAACATTAAACCCTAAACTAAAACTTAAACCCTAAACCCTAAACCATAAACTAAAACTTAAAACCAAAACCCTGCACCCTCAAAACTAAACCATAAACCCTAAACCCTAAACCCTAAAAAATAAAAAACCTTAACCTAAACTAAATAAAATCTAAAAATAAAATAGATACAAAAACCTAAACCAAAATATAATAAAAAAATAACATAAAAGAAAAACATAAACTAAAACCTAAATGTAAACCTAAACCTAAAAACAAAATAAAAAAATGAAAACAAAACTAAAATAAAATAAATAAAAACCTAAATTAAACTAAAAAATAAAAAAAGCCAAATAAACTAAAAACTAAACCTAAAATAAAAATAAAATTAAATTAAAATAAAACTAAATAAAAACTAAATAAAAACCTAAACCTAAAAAAATAAACCTAAAAATAAAACATAAACCATAAACTAAAAAAATCCTAAACCTAAAATAAAAATAAAATAAACATAAACATAAACTAAAATAAACTAAACTAAAGTAAATAAAACCTTTACCTAAACTAAAGAAAATAAAATATACTAAAATAAGCCTAAACCTAAACTAAAAAATAAATAAACTAAACTAAATAAAAATAAAAAATAAACTTTAGTAAGAAAATAAAATAAAATAAACTGAACTAAATAAAAAATAAACTAAATGAACCTAAACCTACCTGTTTACTTCATTTAGAAAAAAAAAACCTAAACCCTAAACCCTAAAACACTTACCCCTAAACCCTTGGCCCTAAGCCCTAAACCCTAAACCCTAAACCTTAAATCCTAAAATCCTAAATGCTAAACCCTAAACCATAAACCCTAAACCCTAAAACTCTAAACCCTAAACTCTACACCCTAAACCTTAGACCCTAAAACCTACAGCCCTAAACCCTAAACCCCAAACCCTAAACCCTAAACCCTAAACCCTAAACTAACCCTAAATCATAAGAATGGGCAGAACCTTGATGTGAGGAACATCACCGTCAACTAGGCTCAGCCTAAATTTGGTAGTGGAGGTGAAGGTGGAGGCAGAGGTGAGGGTTATCATAGTGGTGGTGGGGGATCTAGAGGTGCTGGTGGATATGGAGGTAGTTGTCAGAGCAGTGATGGTTTTGGAGGCTAGAGGAGTGACAAAAATTACAGCCATGGTGGAGGCAAAAGGAGTGATTAGGGATATGATGGTGAATCCCGCTACTCGAGAGGTTGGGGTGGTTCTGCTGAGAATTGAGAAACTGAAGAATAGCCAATCCGATCTACTGCTTATGGAACTGTGTCTTTACAATAGAGATGGTTCTACTTATCTAGGTTTTTGATTTATTCTATGGGTGTTCATTTTTTATCTATGTCATCGCTTGTGTCTTAGAAAACTTGGTATGCTACTTAGTTGATGAAATTAAAAAGAAGTAATGTTGAATTAGAATTTTATCTCTATTGAAAAAAAAACCTTAAACCTTAAACCTTAAACTAAAACATAAACCCTAAACTTGAAATCTAAACTCTAAACCCTTAACCATAAACTCTAAACCCTAAAAACCCTAAACCCTAAAACCTAAACCCTAAACCTTAAACCCTAAACTCTAAACCCTAAAACCCTAAACCCTAAATTCTAAACCATAAACCCTAAAATCATAAACCCTAAACCTTAAAAACTATAACCCTAAACCTTAAACCCCAAATCCTAAACCCTAAACTAACCCTAAACCCTAACCCAAAACCCTAAATCCTAAACCTTGAATAAAGATGTCATTAGTAGTAGATCTGAAGAATGACCTAATCTTAACATTATTATGGTAGCTAAAGAAAATGTCTTCATGAGACTTTCCATTAACTATTAGAGATTTGATTACCCTAAACCCTAACCCAAAATCATATTATAATACCAAATATTGTAGTATAACGTAGCATCATATTTTTGAGCATGTAGTGATGTATTTTTCGTGGTTATAAGATGTTTTGAAATGTTTTAGTATATTATGGTATTCTATTAATATAAATCATAAAATATTGATTTAATAAATCGATGATGAAATTTGTTAAATTTGAAGTGGGAATTAAGTTGTAGTACCAAAGGTGTGCTACACCACTTGTAGTCTAAAAGTAAGATTTTATGTTCAAAATAAATATTATATTTTGTAGCATAGTATAGCATCATATATCATAATATATTATGCATTTTAAATTCTTTTAGTATTTTATAATCATGCACTCGAGCCTACACTAGCATTATTTATAAAAATCTTGATTTACACTTTAAAATTGGAATTTGGCCAAATTAATAATAGGTAGAGCATGACATCATAATATATTATTTCAATTTAAAATATGTAAGTGATATGACTAAAATATATAGTTTTTTATTTTTTAGATTAATTTTATTATTTTTTATCTTAAGCAATCCCTTGTGAAGTGATATGCAATATAATATAATATAATATGTTATAGTTTCTAATAATAAAGGATACCATAACATAGTGTAGCATCATGCATTATAGCATAATATTATGTATTACTACTTTTGTTTAGCATATTTTAGTTTGTTATAGTATGATGTAGTAGAGTTTGTACTCGTATAATTCATAAAATTACTGATTTATAAGCTAAGATGATGGGATTTGGCCAAATTTAAGTTAAGCTTTAGGGAACATCATTGGGGTATGCTATGGTGTGTCATTTAATCAAAAAAATGGAATTTTGCATCCAAAATAAATGATCTTTTTTCAACTAAATTTTATAATTTTTTGCTTAAAGTGATTCATTTTAAGGTGTAATGTAAGATAATATATTATATGAAAGCATATTAAAATATAATATACATAACAATATAACTTCACATATATATGAATGTGGTGGTGTGTTACTAAATGTTATTGTACATTTTAGTATGTTTCACTTTTGTTATAATACATTGGGTCAAAACTCACAAAAATGTTAATTTGAAAGTTAAGATGGAAGAATTTGGCCAAATTCATGGCACACACCAAGAAACAACACCAAAATTATGCTATTTTGTACTATTTCTATTAGAAAAATAATAATCTTACATCCAAAATGAACATTATTCATATATTGCAAAAATTTTGTTATTTGTTCCTTTTAAGTGATTATAATATGGTGTAATGTTAGACAATATATTATATTATAACAAATTATAATATAATATAGTGTGTTAATTCACACTAAAATATGTTTAGCATGATATTGTATAATTAGTTTGAGCTTGCACCATCTCAAATCATAAAATGTTGATTACAATGCTAAGATGATGTAATTTGAACGAATACATTATTATCCTTTTGGTTGAAGTATTAAAGGTGTGCATAAGAGAAGAAATAAGATTTGATGAGAATTCCATGTCAAGGATATGGAGGGAAATGAGGGGATCACACATGCATTGGACATGACATGTGAGGGTCCATGTCGGCATATAAGAAGAAAATCTATTGGGGATAAGGTTTGAATTTGATTTGATTATCTGATTTGTGGGAAGAAGATCTGCTGGGTATAAGAATCTATAATTCACCAGGGACTAAGATCAAATCAACTTTAATTTGTTTTGTTTTAATTGATGTGGAGGCATATCTGTGAGATGTGGATCAGTCTCGGGGATCGTGTATATGAACCTTCCACCAAGAAGGTGTTAGGCTATCTACTAGGGATTGGGATTTGATTTTGATTTCATAATTTTTTTTGGGAATGTATCCATTGGGGATAAAAGTTTAGCTGGATTTCTTTAATTTAGACTCTATTAGGGGAGTTGGTTTAATTTGGATCCACTTGGGAGTTTAGTTTTGAATTTGTTTTGTTCACTTGAAGTGTTTATATATGATTTAGGGCTCCATTGGGGAGAAGGGTGTGATTTAACTCCACTGGGGAAAATTAGATTGGGTTTAATTTAGTCTGAGTTAATGTATGGACCCTATCTGATGGACCCAGAGAAGGGGCTATATCAACCTTGATCTACTTCAGGTTTACAAATCCAAAGGGATAGTCTATCAGCTATGGAGTAGAGCTAGCCAACCTAAGTGTTTCCTTTCAGTGTGCAACAGCTATGCTAGGAAGAAGGCATAGCAGACTTACATCTTCCAAAGTGAGAAATAACTGCTGGGGTAACCTCTTGGATGCACAATAAACTAAAATTGACCTAGGGCGACTAGTGAGTGAATGCCACTGGGGACGTATGTTAACTCAAAAGTAGTCAGAATTAATTTTATCTTAATTTCTTATGATTTGATATGGTTTATTTAGTTTAGTTTGATTTTGAATTGAGGGCATATCCGCTGGGGATGTGAGCTCGATCAAATTTGATAGATTTAATTTATGGACCATGGCAGTGTGTGATGGACCCACTGAGAAGGGGCTATATCGGACTTATCCTATCTCAGATTTACAAATCCAAAGGGATAGTCTACTGGCAGTGTGCTAGGAAGAAGGTGTAGTAGACTTTCATCTTCTAAAGCAGGGAACAATAGCTAGGGTAACATGTTGGTAGCACAATAATTTGAACCAGACTTAGGGGCGACTACTGAGGGAATGTCACTAGGTACTTATATCAACTCAAGAGTAGTTAGGCGATTATTGTATGGAGTTTTGCTAACACTGCCCTAAAGATGGGATACCTGCTTAAAAAAAGGTGCCGCTAGGGGTGTTCTCTTGATCCACAAGTGAATATATATTTTGTTTATATATTTTTCATAAGCTTTATTGGTGTGTGAGGTACCACACTGAGAAGGGGCTATATTGGCCTTGACTTGTCTCAGATTTACTAGACCATGGGAGAATGTACACATCCATAGGATGGATTCTCCAACCACAGGGGTGGTTATAAGGAAAGGGGAACTATCCAATCTGATAGTAACTTGGGTAGTGTCTAAATGGGGTCATAAAGTATGTGATCCAAATATAGTGCCCACAGGGGAGATACTACTAAGGGCATTATCCTGAGCCCTGGAAAAGAAAGCCCATAGGTGTATAGTGGACAACTCAAAGAGAAAGCATATTAGACTTACATCTACCATGAGTGGTGTATCCTAAGATGAGAAAACCAACCAACCTAAGGTGCACGTTGGTGTGCAACGATCAATTTGGAAAGAAAGCATGTAAGCTTATAACTTTTCAAGCGAAACTAATCATTGGGATAGTTCATCATTAGTAGGATAGATGCTATCTGTCCTAGAGTGACTACTAAGTGGGGAGCCTTGAGGAAGAACTGGACCTAGACTTCAAGCAGTCAAAAGGGAAGGAGCCTCTAGGGGACTTATCCTAAACCTCAAATATACTCGACACAGTCAGTGCACGAAGGCTAATCCAAGAAGAAAGTATAGCAAACTCACATCCTCTTAAATGAATCCAACAAGAGTTAGCTTACCGACCATGCAGTAAGGCTTACCAAACTAACATGGTCATCATCAGTGTTCAGTGGCCAAGTAAGGAAGGAAAGCATAGTAGACTTATATCTTTGAAAGTAAGAAGAACACTGGGCTGACACACTAGCAGGGTAGGATGTCAGCCTAACCTAGAGTAGCTACTGAGTGAGTGTCACGGGGATGTTATCTCAACTCATATTAGCCCGAGATAAAAGATATGTGTTTGACATTGGTTGCATTGCCTAGTCATATCCATGCAATCTTTGATCATCGATGGCTAGTAGTATCCTAGTCTCATGATCTTTGCTTTCATCTTTAGATCGTATTGGTTGGCTACACATAATCTTGAGTGTACCTTGGTCATGATCTTATAGGCTTCTTGCTTATCTAAGAAACATAACCACATATGATCAAAAGATTGCCAGTATAAGACACCATCCATAAGAGCATAGGAAAGTGCTCTCTAGTTTACCTGATAGCCTTAGGACTTCTCTTAAGATAGTTTTCCCTTATTTAGTTAATCCATGAATGGTTGCCTCCAATCTAACTCCTCATCCTTCTTGGCAATGGCAACCTCTGCTTCAAGAGAGTACTTTTTGTTGAGTTCAACATCCATAAGGGATAAGACTTGTCTATTTTGGATCTTTATTAATATGGACTCAACCTCTGGACATGCCAACTCCTTGGTAAGCATGGTTAAAGCATACACTATGATGTTCTCTCCTCATGGAATCTTATAAATAGTAATCTCTGGGATTTAGGCTAACAACTCCATAGTGTACTTGAAGTAATTACGAAGCTTGGGCTTTATAACCTTATAGGACCCATCGATTTGGTTGATAACTAGCTGAGAATCCCCAAAGATGTTGACGTTCTCAATGCTTAGATTGATGGCTAACTCTAGACTAGCAATCAAAGCCTCATATTCACCTTCATTGTTTGTGAAAGGATTGAACGGTTGATATGAGAATCTCATAACATCATAGTCCAGAGTTAAGAGAACTATTCCTACTCCTGCCTTTCCTAGAATAGTAAATTCTGGTTCTTCATCACCATCAAAGTACATCTCTCGACAGTGAATGCTAGTATCCCCTAAGTTCATGATTTGTTCATCAAGGAGATCATCACTAAGTGGAGAGTTAGCAAGAAGTGAGAGTACTACTAAGAAATCCACTAGTGCTTGTCCTTTCACTGTACGGAGGGGTACGAAGGTAATGTAAAACTATGAGAGGATCATGGACCGTCATGCCAACTGTCCAGATAGCATCTACCATGTCATGAGATACTGTAGTGGATTGATCTTAGATATTAAGTTCACCTTATAAGGAATCATGTAGTGTTGTAGCTTTTGTTGCAAAGATTAAAGCTATGCAATGCTTCTTAATGGATGGATAATTAGCATCAACAGGGATTAGACAATGACTAAGGTAGTAGAGTGCATTTTCCTTCCCTACATCATTAGCTTGGGCCAACAAAGCACCAAGGGAGTCATCTAATGCAGTAGTATAAAGTATGAGTGGCTTGCCTGGGCTAGGGGCTGCTAAAACTGGCAGATTTCATCAAGTAATGCTTGATGTCTTCAAAGGCATGCTCACACTTGTCATCCTACTTGAACTTGACATCCTTTTTGACAACTATTGAGAATGGCTGACATCTTCAAGATATGATGGATATAAAGCATTTTAAATATGTCAACCGCCCTTAGAATGATCTGAGTTTAGTTAAACTTTTAAAGGGTGTAATTTCTAATATCTCCTTTATCTTCTCCAGATCAATTTTGATTCCCTGGTATTGAACAAAAAACCTAAGGAAGTTTCATGAATCTACTCCAAATGCACACTTCAGGGGGTTTATTTTGAGGTTAAATTATCTTAACTATTCAAAAACTACTCTCAAGTCAAAGAGATGGTTTTCTTTTTCTCCACTTTTGACCATGAGTTCATCGACATAGTACTTAACTTGATGAAGAATGAGTTCATCAAAGATTTGAGTCATAGCCTGCTGGTATGTACACTGACATTTTTAAGTCTAAAAGGCATGACTATATAGCAATAGATTTTGATTGAGGTTCTGAAAGCAGTGTTTCTTTCATCTTTAGGGGCCATCATTATTTGGTTATATCCAGGTGAGACATCTATGAAATAGAAGACTGCATGTGATGAGGCAATATCCACCATCAGCTCCGGGATTGGTAGTGAAAATTCATCTTTTGAACATGCCTTTTTAAATGCCTAAAATTAGTGCATAGGTAAATTTGGCCATTCGTTTTCTTAATTGGGATGACGCTGGCTAACCAAGTAGGGTATTTTTCTTCCTAGATGAAGCCAACATCGATCAGTTTCTTGACTTCAAAAATGACATATTGTTCTATGTCAAATTGCATGCATCTTAGAGCTTGCTTGATTGGGTTAGCAGTAGGCTCTATTTCTAGTATATGGATTGCTAAGTTGGGAGCCAATCTAAGCATCTCTTCATAACAGTCCTTAAACTCAATCAATAGCCTAACTAACTCATTTGTTTCAATTTCATTCAACAAAGAACTGATGTATGTTAGGCGTGGATCTTCTTCAATTCCTAAGTTAGTTTCCTTAGGCTCATCGATGGTTGACTTGATCTCTTCCTCAAACTCTAGCAATGCATCTTTGACTTTAAAATCATCTGGATTGTTTAAAGTTTCTAAGCACAACTCCTTATATGAATTAATGTGATTTGAAAAGAACCTATCAGATTCCAAATGATTGGTGATGACTAAGCAGTAAACGTCATCATCGACTGGACCCACTGTACTGAATCTTAGACCCGATATGATTGAGAGGTTTTGAATTTATTCTTCCATATTCTTTCAAAGTAGTCTGGCTTGTGCTTTGACCAAGTATGTAGGATTAGCCCTTTCTTTGCTAAATTAGGAACACAAGGCAAGTACTAATCAAAAGGTAATTCTATTAAATCTTTATATGATTCTTCCTCAAGTTCTATATCAACTTTTTGACTTGAGGATGATGCCCCTAAAAAGATCCTTTGACTCTTCACATCTGTGGATGACTTAGGGGCTTCCTTAACTACCAAACCATCAACTTTTAGAGAGGAAAGTGGTATTAGAGCTAAGGTTCCCAACTGATGCCTAAATGTTTCACATATAGACCTGGATACACTTATGCTTTGCTTTGGTGCCCGGTCTTCCTCTCTATCTAGATCAAGTGTCACCTCCAAGAGAATATACTACTGAGAAGAGCTGGATGGGGTTGTAACCATATAAGACTCATCATATAAACTAGATTCTAAGTCTATATGGATAGCATGTGTACTCTTAGTAACTGGGATATATCTTCTATTAGGTGGCCAATAAGGAGGTTTTCCACCACCGCAACCGCCCTCTATTTCGCATGGTGGAGGTTGGGTCGTCCCACCCATAAGTTGAATGGAGTAATGAACGTGGGTAGGAATCTAATGTCGCTCCACTTCCTCCTCCAAGTCTATTTTCGCTCCCTTTTATTTTCTTTTTCATTTTCTCTTTTCTTTTCTTTTTATTTTTCTCTTTCCTTTTCCCTTTCTTTTCCTTTTTTCTTTTTTTTTAAACTTTGGCCAAGTTTGCTAGAATAGACTTGTTGATTTTAAGGGAGGTAGTAAGCCACATCCTCATATATGCCAACCTTGTGAACTGTAAATGGCTTTAGATTTACTTTGACACAATAGGTGATCCCTCCTCTCATGAACTTCATACACTGATGTAGAGAGGATGGAACTATATTGTTCTCATGTGTCCATGGTCTTCCAAGCAAAGCGTTGAAAGATGTATCCGAGTCTATAATGTGAAACTTGGTTTCAGTCTTGCAATCATCTAGAAGACTTCTAAGTCTAAGATGATTCAACAGGCCTTAGTCTAGACACTAAGACATCTTTAGTAATAAGACACTTCAAATAATTAGGCAAACACTTAACTTAAGAATTAAAAAAGGGTTAACTGTGAGGATTAGGGATTAGGATAATCAACCTACCCTACGACCCAAATCCAATCCATGTTCACCTTCTCAAACCAAATCTCAAGTTCAATTTAAACATCAAATTCAAATCTAAATCCAAACCAAATTTCAAAACAAAATGATTGAATCCCAAGATCAAATCCAAACTGGAAACCCTTCCTAAGCCATATGACCTATCCCATGGACTTAGCCAAATCTTAATCCAAATCAATCCAAAATCAATTGATTTTCTCATAATCAATTTATATCTTCAATCATCTTTTTAAATATGAATCAAATTTACATTCAAATAATCAAAACTAAATAAAACAAAATCAAATTATATCAAAACCATTCCAAAGCTATATGACCTATCCCATGGACTTTGCCAAATATTAATTCAAATGAAGTCAAACTCAATTGATTTTTTCACAAATCAGTCATATTTTTAATCATATTCATAATTTTAAATGAAATATACATTTAAATCATCAAAACTAAATCAAACCAAAACAAAATTCAAACTTAAGCCACATGACACAACTCCAAGGACTTAGCTAAATTCCTTCATTCCAAAACCCATATTCAATTGATTTTCTCATGAATCAATCTTACCTTCAATCATATTCACAAATATAAATGAAATCTTCAATCACCAAGCCAAACCAAAATCAACCCAAGTCAAACTCAACTCAAGCCTTTTGACTTGAAATGTTCAAATTAACCAAAACCCATTTGAACCCAAGCTAATTGCAATTGAATTTATATATCAATACCAAATCCATATATAAACTCAACTAAATCAAACTCAATCCAAAATTTGGCTAAGTAAACCCAATTGGTCTACTTGACCCAAAGTGGCCAATTTGACCTATTTAAGCTAAGCTCTAATCCTACCCAATTGGATTGAACCAAGCCCATCAAAATCACCCCTCATGATTGTTGATCACCCTAGGTTGATCAATTGTGACAAATTGGGTCAAACCAAGTCAACTTGGTCATTTGACCAAGTCAACCCCTTAACCCATATTAACCCAAACTAGCCAAATTATAACCTAAACCAAGTCCAATGATTCATACCAAATCAAAATAAATATTTGAATATGACTTGACCTTCAATTGAGTCAAACCAAATCCAATTGACCCTCTTGATCCAAGTTGACCCAAATTAACCTAAAAGACCAAATTCGGTTAAATCAAAATATAAGCCAAATTGATTGCAACCAATAGCTCAAGTTCATTCCAAATTGATTGTTGAACTTGACCAAAACCATGATTGGACGCAATTGAACCCAATTAACATACTTAGCCTAAATTGACTCAAACACACACCGTCTAAACAAGATGAAGGGGTGTATACACCCCCTCATTTTCACTCAAACACACATAGGAATCATTCCTTAGAGCCATAGCTACCCAAGATGACCTGCTAGATCCATTCCATAAGCTCCCAAGCTTATTCCTCGATCGAGAAATGCCATTCCTGTCTATCCCAAAATAGGACACTCCCATTTCCGATCTAACTTCCCAATTTCTCCTTCAAACTCAAATTAACTTTATGGCCAGCTTTCCTAGGCCTCATCGAGCAAGAACGAATCATCTCCCAAGCTTCCTGAGCGACGGAGGTGGGACTTCGATCAAAGTTGATCTCCAAATCAATAGTTTGTGGCCTTTCAAGCGAACATCTAGGACTGATCCAATTACTGCTCAACATAGCTTCATCTCAACTATATGAAGCTTCCTTAATTATTTGAGCCACCGTTCTTGAGCACCAACGAGGTATGCTTCCAAAACTGATCCTTAGGCTAAAATGGATTGGAGCTTTTTAAAGAAAACTTGGATCTCATGTGATCTTGATCATTAGATTCCCTCTAATCGATGTCGTGAAGGTGTGGGATCCTTTTGAAGTTGATCTAAGCTCGGGTATGTTTGGATTAACTGAGCAATGGCAGACGGACTTCATTCTCCCTTACTCGCCTAACATTAGATCATGCACCCATTCCGTGACTTTACACGTCTCGATTAGTTACACTAGATCGATCTGATTTAATCCTACTAAGCTATGGGATTAATAATCTAAGATCGGACAGCACACAAGAAAGTGCATCCACCGTTGCCACATGAGCACCAAGTTGGATAAGTTTTAAGTAGCCAATCCCGCAGTGCCATGTGGCACCAATAGGATTAAGCTTCAGCTAGGCTTAATTAATCTTTTTAATAGTTGAAACTTCTAAAAAGCATAAAAAATCATAGAGAAATAAAACAAATGCAAATAAATACTCATTTTAAAGGTATTTTAGAGGAGAATTAATTAGAAATGATCTTAACTCATTTTGAATTGTAATTAACTTTTAATTGTAATTAATTTTTAATTAACATTTAATTACAAAATTCATTATCTTAATTACTCCTTAATTACTTGAGCAATTAATCCAAAATTTTGTGAGTTAATTTAATGGGATGACCTCTTCCTCCCACGATTTTAATGGGATTTATTGCTCGCTTAATTAGGAAATTGACTAATTAAACCTTAACTACTTTTTTAAGTTAATTAATGATTAATTAATCCCAAGAATAGCAACAAATTGGTTAATTAAGTTTATTAATCATTGTTCAACAATAAGTGAACTAAGGAATAGGGTTGGGACCCCTTTCCCTAAGTTCAATTCACCATTTTTTTAAAATGAAATTAATTAAGATTTAACTAATTAATTAAATCACTTAATCAAATTGAAGTCATAATCACATTAGACCTTAATTAATTAAATCATGGGGTAGATCTTTAAGTGTTTAATAACCTAAAGGACTTTAATGAAATTATGGTTAGTCCACAAGTGTGGGAAAACCATAAAAGTAATTAATTAAGTCCCATAATGTCTTTAACTATTAATCATGAGCCAATTGCATTAGGCCCCTTTTATTTCCTAGGATCATTATTAGTTTATTTTCCATGTATATCATGTTGGCTCATAATTTTTTAGTTAATTACTTTAAGGTGACATAGGTAAGGGTAATAAATTCATCTAATTAAGGGTTCAGCTTAATTAACCCAAAAAATCAACTTAATTATATTTCCTTAAATTAAATCAAATCATTAATGTGGGAATGGGTTTAAATCAGCAAGTGATGATTTATGTTCACCTCTTTAGATCAAATCAAATCCAAAACTTAATTAATAAAGAAGCTTTGGTTTGATTTAAATAATCTTATTTGATTTGATTATCCTTACGAACTACTTTGGTTGAATGAATCACATGCTTATATTTGATTGTCCTATTTCCAATCATGTTAAATTTGGTATGTCATTTGAATTAACGCATCATCTTTTCAAAATCAAGTAAAATAAAATGGATTTCCTCTATGTAAGCATAATGTGTTGATTTAATTTGTTATATGCATGACTATTATCACTATTAACTCTAAATGTACTTTTCAAAAGCTTATAAATAAATAATAATATGTGTTATGGTGCGAGTTATAAATACATAAGAAATGCATGTGCTTATAGCTTAAGTGTATGAATGTTGAGATCTCTTTCTTCTATTCATGTGTTGATTTATATAAGATTGAATGGTAATGGGTATATTGTCTAGACATCCCGGGAATACGAGGCATTAGATAGCCCCAAGGAGGTCATTTGATTACCTGACTTCCCTGGTTTGTTACTTGGTTGATGAAATCAAAAAAAGGAAATGTTGAATTTGAATTTGTTCTCTGTTGAAAAAAAACACCAAAAACCTTAAACCATAAACTAAAACCTGAACCCTAAACTTAAAACCTAAACCTTAAACTCTAAACCCTAAACCCTAACCCCTAAACCATCAAACCTACAATCCTAAATCCTAAACCCTAAACCCCAAACCCTAAACCCTAAACCCTAAGCCCTAAACCAAAAACCCTAAACCCAAAACCCTTAACCCTCAAAATCCAAAAACCTAAACTTAAACTAAATAAAACCTAAAAATAAAATTAATAAATAAATCTAAACCTAAATAAAATAATTTAATAAAATAAATAAAAACCTAAATTAAAACATAAGCCTAAGACTAAACCTAAACCTAAAATAAAACTAAATAAAAATAAAATAACTAAAACCAAAACTAAACTTAAAACAAAAATAAATAAACCAAAATAAAAAAAGCATAAATAAAATAAAACTAAAAAATAAAAATAAAATAAACCTCAAATAAAATAAAATAAAACCTAAACCTAAAAAAAATAAACCTACAAATAAAACCTAAAATAAATAAAAATAAAACCTAAACCCTAAACTAAAAAAATCTAAACCTAAAATAAATAAAATATAATAAAAATAAACCTAAACGAAAATAAATAAGACTAAATTAAATAAAACCTAATCCTAAACCTAAAATAAACTAAACCTAAACCCTAAACTAAATAAAATAAAACTAACTAAAAATAAACATAAAAATAAACCTAAATAAAAACTTAAAACCTAAACCTAAAAAAATAAAATAAAAACTTAAACTTAAACCTAAAAATAAAAACTTAAACTTAAACCTAAAAAATAAAATAAAAATAAAACTAAACAAAAAAATAAACATAAACCAAAAACGTAAGCCTAAAAAATAAACTAAAATAAAAACCTAAACTAAAATAAATAGTTCTAAAATAAATAAACTAAACTAAATAAAAATAAAAAAAAAAGAAAAATCAAAATTAAAAAAATAAAATAAACTAAATAAACTAAGTAAACCTAAACCTACTGGTTTACTTAAATAAAAAAGCCCCCTAAACCCTAAAATCTAAATCTTAAACCCTAAACCTTAAACCCTAAAGCTACAACCCAAAACCCAAAACCCAAAACCCAAAACCCTAAACCCTAAAACCCTAAACCCTAAACCCTAAACCCAAACTACTATAAACCCAAACTTCTAAAACCCAAAACCCTAAAGCTAAAAAACCTAAAACCCAAACCTAAACTAACCTAAACTAAACTAACCTAAACCTTAAACCCTAAACTAATCCTAAACTTTAAAGCTTAAACTCTAAATCTGAAACACTAAACCCTAAAATAACCCTAAACCCTAAGCTAACCCTAAATTTTTAACCATAAAACCCTAAACCCTAAAAACCCCAAACCCTGAACCCTAATCCCTAAAACCATAATCGATAAACCCTAAACCCTAAATCCTAAACCCTAAACGCTAAACGCTAAACATAAAAAAACCATAAACCTTAAAAAGCTAAAAACCTAAACCTAAAATAAATAAAACCTAAAAATAAAATAAAGAAAATAAAATCTAAACCAAAATAAAATAAAAATATAAACTCAAACTTAAATGTAAACCTAAACCTAAACCTAAACCTAAAAAAGAAAATAAATTAAAAATCAAAACTAAAGTAAAATAAAATAAATAATAACCTAAATTAACTTATAAAAATAAAAAAAAACTAAATTAAATAAAAACTAAACTTAAAATAAAAATAAAATAAACCTTAAATAAAATAAGATAAAAACTAAATAAAAATTTAAGCCTAAATAATAAACCTAAAAATAAATAAAAAATAAAACCTAAACCCTAAACTAAAAAAAAAAACCTAAACTTAAAATAAAAATAAAATAAACCTAAACATAAACTAAAATAAATAAAACCTAAACCAAAACCTAAAATAAATTAAATCTAAACCTAAACAAATTAAATAAAATAAACTAAAAATAAACCTAAACCTAAACTAAAAAATAAAACCACAAAATATACCAAAAATAAAAACCTAAAACCTAAACCTAAAAAAATAAAATAAAAACATAAACCTAAACCTAAAAATTAAAATAAAAATAAAACTAAACTAAAAAATAAACCTAAACCTAAACCTAATCATAAAAAATAAACTAAAATAAAAAAATCTAAACTAAATTAAATAAACCTGAAATAAATAAACTAAACTAAATAATAAGAAAAATAAAGCAAAATTAAAATAAATAATAAAATAAACTAAAATGAATAAAAAGTAAACTAAATAAACCTAAACCTACAAGTTTACTTAATTTAAATATAAAATAAATAAATAAAGTAAAATAAAAAATAAACCATAACCCTAAACATTAAAACATTCCATAAACCCTAAACTCTAAACCCTAAATCTATAACTCTAAACTCTAAAACCCTAAACCCTAAACCTTAAACGCTAAACCCTGAAACCTACAACCCTAAACCCAAAACCCCAAACCCTAAACACTAAACCCTAATACCTAAATCCTAAACCCTAAATCCTAAAACCTAAAAACTTAAACCTAAACTAAATAAACCCTATAAATAAAATAAATAAAATAAAATAAAATAAAAACCTATACCCTAAAACCTATACCCTAACCCTAAACTCTAAAACCTAAAGCCTAAACATTAAACCCTAAACCCTAAAACCTATACCCTAACCCTAAACTCTAAACCCTAAAACCCTAAACCCTTAACATTAAATCCTAAACCCTAAACCCTAAACCCTAAACCCTAACCCTAAACTCTAAACACTAAAACCCTAAACCCTAAAACCCTAAACCCTAAACCCTAAACCCTAAACCCTAAACCCTAAAAACCTAAGCCAAAATCTAAACTAAATAAATCCTGAAAATAAAATATATAAAAAAACATAAACCTAAATAAAATAAAATAAAATAAAGAACCTAAACTAAAACCTAAACCTAAAGCTAAAAATAAAATAAAATAAATTAAGATAAAATAAATAAAAACCTAAAATAAATAAATAAAATAAAATAAACCTAAGAATAAAAAACATAAATAAAATAAAGATTAAACATAAAATAAAAATAAAATAAACTTAAAATAAACCCATAATAAATCGATAATAAAATAAAATCTAAATAAAAACCTAAACTTAAAAAATAAAAAAAAATAGAACTGAAACCCTAAATAAAAAAAAAACCTAAGCCTAAAGTAAAAATAAAATAAACAAAATAAAAAAAACATAAACCTAAATTAAAATAAACTAAATTAAAATAAATAAAACCTAAACCTAAACCTAAACTAAATAAAATAAATAAATTAAAAGAAACCTAAAGCTAAACTAAAAAAACCTAAAATAAAAACCTAAAAAAATAAAATGAAATCCTAAACCTAAACCTAAAAATAAAAAATAAAACCTAAAC
Organism: Cymbidium sinense; assembly: GCA_021442155.1. Taxonomy (NCBI): domain Eukaryota; kingdom Viridiplantae; phylum Streptophyta; class Magnoliopsida; order Asparagales; family Orchidaceae; genus Cymbidium; species Cymbidium sinense. Next base: position 259,184 of record JAKCPB010000619.1, read on the forward strand.
CTAAAACATAAAATAAAAATAAAACTCAACTAAAAAATAAACTTAAACCTAAACCTAAAAAATAAACTAAAATAGAAAACCTATACTAAAATAAATAAACCTTAAAATAATTAAAAAAAGTAAATATAAATAAAAAATTAACATAAATAAAAATAAAAATAAAATAATTTAAAATAAATATAAACTAAACTAAATAAGCCTAAACCTATAGGTTTACATAATTTTTTTTAAAAAACCCTAACCCTAAATTAACTCTAAATATAAAACCCTAAACCCTAAACCCTAAACCCTAAAAACCCTTAACCCTAAATCCTAAACCCTAAAGCCTAACCCTAAACCCTAGACCATAAAAACCCTAAACCCTAAAGCCTAAACACTAAACCCTAAACATTATACCCTAAACCTAACCCTAAACCCTAAAACCTTAAACCATCAAACTCTAAACCCTAAACCCTAAACCCTAAAAACCTAAAAACTAAAACCTAAACTAAATAAAACCTAAACAAAATATACACAAAAAACCTAAACTTAAATAAAATAAAAAGATAAAATAAAATAAAAACCTAAACTAAAACTTAAACATAAACTTGAAAATAAAATAAAATAAAATAATTAAATTAAATTAAAATAAAATAAATTATATCCTAAACTAAACTAAAAATTAAAATAAACCTAAGATTAAGATAGCTATATAAAATAAAAACTAAACGTAAAATGAAAATAAAATAAACCTTAAATAAACTTAAAAGAAAATAAAATAAAAACATAAAAAACTTAAACCTAAAAATAAATAAAAAATAAAACCTAAACTTAAAATAAAAATAAAATAAATTAACCTAAACTAAAATAAACTAAACTAAAATAAATAAAACCTAAACCTAAACCTAAAGTAAACTAAACCAAAACCTACTAAATATAATAAAATAATCTAAAAATAACCCGAAACCTAAACTAAACAATAGAACCTAAAAATAAACCAAAAATAAAAACCTAAAACCTAAACCTAAGAACATAAAATAAAACACTAAAGCTAAGCCTAAAAATAAAAAATAAATCTAAACCAAAACCTAAACCAAAAAAATAAACTAAAATAAAAAACCTAAACTAAAATAAATAAGCCTTAAATAAATAAACGAAGTAAATAAAAAAATAAATGTAAATAATAAAAATAAAAGAAAATAAACTAAATAAATAAAATAAAACATAGTGTGTTACTTGGTTGATGAAATCAAAATGAAGAAATATTGAATCTGAATTAGTTCTTTATTTAAAATAGAAAAACCCAAAAACCAAAAACCCTAAACTAAAACCTAAACCCTAAACCTAAAACCTAAACCATAAACCCTAAACCCTAAACACCAAAAACCCTAAACCCTAAACCCTAAACCTTAAAACCATAAATCCTAAATCTTAAACTCACAAACCTAAACCTTAAATCATAAATCCAAAAAAATACCCAAAACCCAAAACCCAAAACTAATCCAAAACCCTAAACCCTAAAAATCTAAAAACCTAAACCTAAACTAAATAAAATCAAAAAATAAAATAAATTGAATAACCTAAATGAAAATAAAATATTAAAAAAATAAAATAAAAACATAAAATAAAACTTAAAACAAAACCTAAAATAAAATAAAATAATTAACATAAAATGAAACCTAAAATAAAATAAATAAAAAAGTAAACTAAACTAAAAATAGAAAAAAATAAAATAAAATGAAAATTAAAACTAAAATATAATTAAATAAACCTAAAATAAAATAAAATAAAAATTAAATAAAGACCTAAACCTAAAAAATAAACCTAAAAATAAAGCTTAAAAATAAATAATAAGTAAAACCTAAACAAAAAAAAAAAAAAAATTAAAAAAATCTGAATCTGAACTAAAATAAACTAAACCAATTTAAAAAAACTAAACCTAAACCTAAACCTAAACTAAATAAAATAAAATAATCTAAAAATAAATTAAAACCTAAACTAAAAAATAGAACATAAAAATCAGCCTAAAATAAAAACCTAAAACCTAAACCTAAAAAAATAAAATCTTAAAATTAAACATAAAATAAAAAATATTACCTAAACCAAAAAATAAAATAAAATTAAAACTAAACTAAAATAAACACAAACCTAAGAAACCTAAAAATAAACTATGATAAAAAAAACTAAATTAAATAAACCTAAATATATAAACCATATAAATAATAAAATTTAATCTAATAATAAAAAATAAACTAAAAAAAAAAATTAACTAAATTAATCTAAACTTACCTTAATTTTTTAAAACCCTAAACCCTATACCTAAACCCTAAATCCTAAACCCTAACTAAACCTAAACCCTAAATAATCTTAAGTAAAACCCTAAACCTAAATCAAACCTAAACTAAACTAAACCTAAACCCTAAACTAAACCCTAAACCTAAACCTTAAATCAACTAAATTAAACCTAAACCTAAACCCTAAAAAAACTCTAACCTATACCTAAACTCCTAAACATAAACCTTAACCTAACTAAACCTAACCTAAACTCAATAAACCTAACCTAAACTAAACCCTAAACTATCCTAACTAAACCCTAACCCTAAACCCAAAACTAAACTTAAACTATAAATAAACCTAACTAACCTAATGACTAAACTAAACCCTAAATCAAAACTAAAACCCTAAAGCTAAACACTATACCCAAACTCTAAACCTAAATCGCTAAACCCTAAACCAAAAAAAACATAAAACCCTATAACCCTAAAACTAAACCTTAAAACCTAAAACCTAATCTTATTACTTCGTTCAGTTACGTATTGCTAAATAAAAGAACCTAAATCTAAATAAAATAAAAAAATTAATGAAATAAAAACATAAAATAAAATATAAACCTAAAGTTAAAAATTAAATAAAATAAAAAAATATAAAACTAAAATAAAATAAATAAAAACCTAATTTAAATGAAAAAAAATAAAAAAACTTAAGAATAAAAAACCTAAACCTAAACCTAAAAATAAAAACTGAATGTAAATTAAAAATAAAATAAATAAAAATAAAATAAAAACTTAAACCTAAAAATAGAAAAAAATAAAATAAAATGAAAATTAAACTAAAATATAATTAAATAAACCTAAAATAAAATAAAATAAAAATTAAATAAAGACCTAAACCTAAAATAAACCTAAAAATAAAGCTTAAAATAAATAAATAAGTAAAACCTAAACCAAATAAAAAAAAAAAATTAAAATAATCTAACTAAATAAAAATTTAACTAAACCTAAACCTAAACCTAAACTAAATAAAATAAAATAATCTAAAATAAATTAAAACCTAAACTAAAATAGAACATAAAATCAGCCTAAAATAAAAAACCTAAAACCTAAACCTAAAAAAATAAAATCTTAAAAATTAAACATAAAAATAAAAAATATTACCTAAACCTAAAAAATAAAATAAAATTAAAACTAAACTAAAAATAAACACAAACCTAAGCCTAAACCTAAAAAAATAAACTATGATAAAAAACCTAAACTAAATTAAATAAACCTTAAATATATAAACCATATAAAATAATAAAATTTAATCTAAATAATAATAAAAAATAAACTAAAATAAAAAAAAATTAACTAAATTCTAACTACTTTGCTTTTTTTTTAAAATAAATTCTAAACTAAATCCTAACCTTAAGCCCTAAACCTTACCCTAAAATAATCTAAAATACCTAAACCTGATCATAAACCCTACCCAAACTACCTAAACCCTAAACCTAAACCCTGACCCTAAAAACCTACTAAACCTAAACTTAAACCCTAACCCAATAAATCTAAACTAAAGATTAAACAACTAAATAAGCCTAAACCTTATCATAACCTTAAACCTAATGACCTTAAACTATCCTAACCCTACCTAAACCTAAACCTCACTACCTATCTATTTTACCCTGACTAAATACTAAACTAAATCCCTATAAATTAATAACTCCCTTAAACTCTACCCTAAACTAAACTAAACTTTTCTCCCTATAAAACCTCTAAACCTTAAAATACTAACCCAAACTAAAAACAAATTAAAAATAAAACCTAAATCTAAATAAAATAAAATTAATAAACATAAATATTAAATTAAATAAAATAAATAATAAATATAAAATAAAACCTAATCTAAATGAAAATAAACTTAATAAAAAAAATAAACTAAAAAATAAAAAAAATAATGTAATTAAAAATAAAATAAATAAAATAAAAATAAAACTTAAACCTAAAAAAAAATAAACTTGAAATAAATAAATAATAACTTAAAAACTAACTAAAATAAAACCTAAACTAAAATTAACTAAACCTAAATAAAATAAACAAAACCATAAACCCTAAATCCTAAACTAAACCCAAACCCTAAACCCTAAACCCTAAACCCAAAACTTAAACATAATCCTAAACCTAAAATCTAAACCCAAACCCTAAATAAAAGCATAAATCTAAACCTAAACCCTAAGCCAAATCCTAAATCATAACCCTAAACCTAAACCCTAAAAAACTACTAACCTAGCCAAAAGCAACTAAATAAATTAAAAAATAAACCTAAACCCTAAAACTTAATAAACTAATCCAAACCTAAATCCAAGAATTAGAAGAACCTTAATGGTAGGAACATCTCTGTCCACTAGGCTTAGTGTAGATCTAACGGTGGAGGCGAAGGCGGAGGCAGCAATTATCTGAGTGGTGGTGGGGGATCTAGAGGTGCTGGTGAATATGGAGGTGGTGGTTGGCACAGTGGTGGTTATGTATGTGGGAGGAGGGAAAAAGGTTACAATCATGGTTGTGGCAGAGGGAGAGATCAGGGATATGATGGTGGATCCCGCTACTCGGCTGGGTGGTTCTAATGGGAACTAGAGAAACTAAAGAACGGTCAATCCGATCTGCTACCGATGAAACTATGTCTTTATAGTTGAGATGGTTTTAATTGTCAAGGATTTCTGATTTTCTCTATGCATGCTCAATTTTTATCTATATCGTCACTTATGTCTTAAAAAAGAAGAAATGTTGAATCTGAATTTGTTCTCTCTTAAAAAAAACCAAAAACCCTAAATACTAAATAAAACCTAAACCCTAAACTAAAAAAACCCTAAACCTAAAATAAAAAAAATTAAACTAAACTGAAATAAATAAAACCTAAACCTAAACCTAAAGAAATTGAACCTAAACCTAAAGTAGATAAAATAAAATAAACTAAAAATAAACCTAAACCTAAACTAAAATAATACCTAAAATAAACATAAAATAAAATAAAACCTAAACCTAAAAATAAAATAAAAAACATAAACCTAAATTTAAAAGAAAACCTAAACCTAGAAAATAAAATTAAAATAAACTAAACTAAAAATAAACATAAATCTTAACTAGACTTAAAATAAACTAAAATAATAAACCTAAACTAAATTAAGTAAAAATAAATAAACAAATCTAAATTAAAATAAAAATAAAATAAAATAAAATAAAAAATAAACTAAATAAACCTTCCTACTAGTTTACTTAATTTCTTTTTTTTTTTTTAAAAAAAAAAGCCCTTAAGCACTAAACTCTAAACCCTAAACCCTAAATATTAAACCTTAAACCCTAAAGCCTAAACCCTAAAAATAATGCTAAACCCTAAACTCTAAACTTACAACCCTAAACCCTAAAAAACTCTATACTCTAAACCCTAAATTTACATATGGTTTGAATGTAATGGTATATAGTCTAGATAGCCCAGGAATACGAGGGTTTAGGTATCCCCAAGGAGGTCTGTTGACCTCATTTTTAGAATGAGCTCTTAACCCCTCCATCTTAGACATAGGACTCCTCTTAGACTTTAAGAATTCCTTAGTCTTAAGAGACATCTAGTGATTAGGTGGACACTCAACTTATCCCTAAAGACATCTTAAGAGTTCCTTGATATTTTCTCATAATTTATTTATATTCTCATTTATATTCACATATATAAATAAAATATAAATTCAAACTATTCAAACTAAACTCAAAGTTCAAAATCAATTCATGAAATTTTCTTAAGTCCCTTAATTTCCTTCTTAAGGACTTAGCCAAAATCATGATCAAACCAAATCAAACTCATGAGATTCTCTCATAATTCATTTATATCCTCATTTATATTCACATATATAATTGAAATATAAATATAAATCAATCAAACCAAATTCAAAAATTCAAATCCCTACCCCAAAATTTCCCAAGTCCTTTAAAATTCTCTTTTAATGGACTTAGCCTATCATGATCAAATCACTTAAATACTTGAAATTTCCTCATGACCCATTTATATTCTCATTTATATTCACATATATAAATAAAATATAAATTTAAACAATCAAAACCAATTCCAAAATCAAACTTAAATCCCTAAAATCCTAAGCCTTTCAAGCCAAAATCTTGAACTTAGCCAAAATAATTTCAAATCAAGCCAAACTCTTGAATTTCCTTCATGATTCAATCAACCATACAATCATGAATCCATATATAAATGCAAACTTAAATCACTTAACCAAAACCCAAGTCAAAATATCACCACAAATCCTTTCATATTCTTCCTTTGAATATGAAATTGTCAAATGGATCAAAACCCATTTGACTTCAAATCACTTGCAAATGAATTTATATTTCAAATATAAGTCCATATACTTGTTCAATCAAACTCAAATCAATCTTTGACCAAGCCATTTGAGCCACTTAGGCTCACTTGACCCAAAGTGACCTAAAGTACCCTTATGAGCCAAATTCTAATCCTAACCAAATTGGATTGAATCAAACTCACCTATGCCTCTCATCATGATCAACAATCATCATGAGATGATCAACCACTCACATTGGGTCAAACTAAGTCAAATTAGGGTTTACCAAATGAACACTTAGCCCAAAATGAAACCTAACAAAGCCAAATTCCATCATAGGCCAAATTGATTGAAACCAATGATCTAGGTTCATTCATGAACTGTGTTTGAACTTGACCAAGACAAAATTTGGGCCTAACCTATCCCAATTGGCTACTTGACCCAAGTTGACCCAACTTGACCTAAAAAGTCAAAATGTGTCAAAACTTATTCTAAGTCAAATTGATTGAAACTAATGAGTCAAGTTCATTCCAAATCAGTTGTCAAACTTGTCCAATGCCTCAATTAGCCAACTTGACCAAACCTAGCCCAATTGACCTTAGACCCAACTTGACCTAATGGGGTCATGTTGAGCCAAATTCAAACTTAACCAAAATTGATTAGAAATAAAGATACCAATCCTCTCCATATAACTACCAAATAAACCTAGAACCTAAATAGGTCAAATAACAAATATAAACTTGACCCATTTAACCTAAGTGAAGTCATATGAACCAAATAAACAAATCCAAATTGAACCAAACTAAAGCCACCAAAACATTTCAAATGGTCATATGAACTTGACCCAACCTTTGGTCTGACCCAATTTGACCAATTGGTTAACTTGACCCAAGTTGACCCATTTTGGCCTAAATGGGTCAACATGAGCCAAACCTTATCAAATGAATTCTAAATCTCATGAAACTTAGCCAAACCTAGTTTCTACACATACCCAAGATATCAAAGTAGAAAAATCAACCTAAATGGCCCCAAGGCCATCCTAAGCTTTCTAAGAGCGATTTAAAATAGCTACTTCTCGATCTTCTCCATTAAAAAAATAGGGGAGCTCACTTGAACCTTCAACTTCCTATACACTCAAATCCAATCCAATTTCTCTTGCACACTCCTTCAGAGGATCAATCCAAGTGCACTCAAGCTCTCATTTGAGTTTTCAAAGCAAGGAGAGCCTCAATTATATCAAAGTTGTAAAGGAGGTGAAGTGGTGTTGGACCATAGGAAGATCCACTCAACCCTAAAACTTGAAACTTTCAACAGGGCTTCGTCTCCACTAGACAAAGCTACCTCATCAAGCTCGAGCACCGGTGATCACTTCCAATGACGTATGGAATTTTTTAACCACTTAGTATAGGGGATGTTGGTCTTTTGTGAAAGGAATTTTCAAGTCATGAGAAATCCATCGTTGGATATGCTCCTTATTAGCTTTAGATGGTGCAGGAATAATTTCATTCAAATCCAAGCTCAATAGAGCTCAGATCTCCCCTAAGATCACGGACGACCTCTATTAATCCTAAGGGAAGAACACAGGTGATCCTAGCCATCCATCTGCACATTTTGGATGGAGGACCATGATTATTCCCACATTTTAGAATTAATTATCCCATTTATAAATCGTTGGTTGATCCTTGGCCATTCAATCCTTGATCGAACGACAAGGATCAAAGTGCGCCCCACCAGAGCGCCGCCATTTGGATGTGGCATTTAAGTAAGTGGCTCATGGTGTGATGCATGTAAAGTGTGCTGACTGCTGCCACCGTGTGTCACATTGTGAGCTGAGACATTAGTTAAGGGATTTAATTAATGATTATTAATCTCTTAATTTTTAAAAATTCATATCTTCTTCAATAAAATTCAGAAAAATATGAGGTAAAATCCTAGGGAAAGATAATTCAGCCTAGAATATTTTAAAAATAATTTCAATGGATTTTAACTTATTCTTTTTTTTTTATTTTGGGTTTTAATGGAAATTATATTTTACTAATTACTTCTTAATTAATTCTTTGATTAATCCCAAACTTCTTTGGTATGTTTTAGGGGAAGACTTGTATCTCCATTAATTTTCTTGGGATTTATTTATGGCTTAATTGGGGGAACTGCAAATGTGTTTCTTAATTACCCTCCTTATGTAATTAAGAATAATTAGGGTTTCAATTAGTGTTTTAATCCATTATTAAGGTTAATTAATGTTAGAACCATTGAATAAGAGGCTTAGGAAATAATTTTGGGGTATTTCCCCTAAACTATTCCCTAAACCCCATTTTCTTTCCTTAATCCTCTCTTAATTAAGAGTTAATTCATTAATTGTCCCCTTAATTAATTTCTAAAAATCATAAAATCTTCTAGAACATAAATAATCTACTTTAGGTAAATGTTTAGGTGATTAAGAGCCTATGTCTAATTAAGGAAATAAAACCTAATTCATATGTATGAAGGGGTGTTTTGAAATTACTTAAGTTAAACCCCTTAGCCTAATTAATTTCTAAAAGTCATAAAATCTTCTAGAACTTAAATAATCTACTTTAGGTAAATGCTTAGGTGTTTAAGAGCCTATGTATAATTAAGGAAATAAAAACCCAATTCATATGTATGAAGAGGTGTTTTGAAATTACTTAAGTTAAACCCCTTAGCCTAATTAACCATTAATAATGAGCCAAATTGCATTAGGCCCTTTTTTTCCCAGGTTCATTGCAATCTTAAATTCCTTGTGAGTTTTTATGTCATCTCATAGGTTCATAATTACTTGGTTAACAATGTTAAGGTGGTGTAGGTAATGATTAGTTGTGAGTCACTATAGCACCCAAGAGGGGGGGTGTGGGGGTGAATTAGGTGATATTGAAAATTTTAAAACTTAAATCTTAAATTTTAATTTTTAGTATAAAATTAATTTTTTATTTTATAATGATGATACAATTCTTAATGCAAAAATATAAATACAAAGTAAAGAGACAATAAGCACACAATTTTTTCTGGTTGAAACCCCAAAGCGCTCGTCCACTATACCACTAGGAATCCACTAAATTCAAAATAGCTTACAAATAGGACTCACTATACGGCAGTACAACCCCACAACAATATGTACTCTCTAAAAGGGAGTACAACTCAAAATAAATTTTACAACAAGAAAAAATAAAATAATAAATTTGATAAAATAAATCTCTTACAAATATACCAAGCTATCCAATTCAAAATGATCTTACAACTTATAAATGATCACTTACAACTTAAAATTTTGGCAAGATAATATGCTCACTTAATATTGAAATAAATATCTTAAAGTGATCTTACTAAGATGTTTAAAATGATTTCAAAATAATTTATAATATTCTTTTACATAATAAAATAAATTTCAGCAAGGAATAATTTATTTTATTTTTAACAAAAAGATTCTTTCAATTAATGCTAATGATCACAAAGTACTTAAATAAAATGAGTATATGATAGATCTAAGTATGCTAGTAAGCTTTTAATTAAAAGAGAGATATAATATAAAATAATTTCAACACAATAATTTATTTTAAATGCTTAAAATATACTTCTAAAATAGATCTAAGAATAAATGATCTTTCAAAATAAGACTAATGAAGAAATATTTCAAGAAAATAAATATGTAGGAAGTTAAAATTTTGCAAGTTGAAATAGATCTTACAAACTATCACATGAGTTTATCACAAAAAAATGATTAAGAAACTTTGATGTGAAAAAAATAATGTCCAAAGACTAATCCACCAAAAGTATAAATTGGAAAGAATAAATAGATGGTGAAAATAGCATGAACAACTAAAGAATTAAAATCAAGAAAATAAACTCAAGTAATTTGAGAAGGCTTGCTTAGTTGAAGATGTTGAAGCTTCCAAACCAAGGATTTGATCTTGCAATATTTGGAGACCACTTGGAAGGAAAATCTAAGAAATTTTCTTAGATTTTGAATTTTGAATGAGGAATACTTTCATGACAAGAGAATGAGGGCTATTTATAGGCAAGAAGATCATATTTTAAAAATCTATCATGCAAACCTCATGTTATCATCTAATAATTTAATATTCAATAAAAATATAATTTATATTAAATAAATATTAAATTTAGCTGCCAAAATTTGGTTATTCACATGGGCAAGTCAAAAGTAATCAAATATGGCTCTTAATATATTCAAAGCATGTAGCATGCATTCATTATAAAAATTAGCTAATGTTTAGAAAATCATAACAAATTCAATTTTAATCAAAAGTGGGTCATGTAACCTCTTAAATTAAAGGAAAAAATCCAAGGAATCTGTTGGAGATGAAATCAGATATGAATTCTTTGATTAGAAAATGACTTTGGCTAAAATACAAAATTTTATATATTTTTGTTAATTTTGACATGAGACATTTAAAAATTATGATATAATTTATATATAATCATAAATATGTTAGTTATCTTATAACCAGCAAATTAAATTAAAATATTTAATTATATTAAGTAAATAAAATAAATAGTTTTTATCATTTATTACTTTGACAATTTTAATGTTATGTATGAAACATATAATTGAATGTTAATTAAATAAAGATTTATATAAATTAACCTCATTAAAATAATATGTTAAGTTGTGAGCAAATTGATTCATGCCAATGAACTAAAATGAATAGTCATATAACCCAAAATATTTTATCTTGAGCTTCACATTATCCTTTTCATTCTTCTACTCTTGTAGTTTCCTCTAATGTATTATATATGTAATTAGCAATTGATATATCTAAAACACAAAAAAATATTCATTAGAACATCCAAGCATTTGTTTGTTATCATCAAAATTAATCAAATTGAACATGAGGCTAATTAAGCCAACAATCTCCCCCTTTTTGATGATGACAAACTAATGTTGGGTATTGATTTTGATGAAGGTGCAAATTGACCTTTCATCATAGTTTTTGAAAAAAATTCTCTTAAAAAAATTTATGCATAAGAGATGAATAATGTTGCTCCCCCTAAATGTATGCATGAAATAGACTTAATACTAACCAACATTTTACTCTTCTCCCCCTTTTGACAACATCAAAAAGTGAGAACAATCTACATACAATTTTAAATATTAGGATCTAACATTCCAAGCATGCATCTTAAAGTACAAAAACATTCTTCTAGTAAGGGTTTTGTAAAAATATCTACAATTTGTATATCGGTACTAATGAAATTCATATTAACATGACCTTTCAAAACATGATCCCTAATAAAATTATGTCTAATTTCTATATGCTTGGTCGTGAGTCTTTGGATAGATTTTAGTCAAACTAATAGCACTAGTATTATCTGAACTAGAATGTGATCTTGCTTAATACCAAAATCTTCTAATTATTGCTTTAATCAAAGGACTGAGCAACACAACTATATACTATGTACTCACCTCGGTGGATAAAGCTACAAAATTTTGTTTCTAGACCAAGACATAAGTGATGATCCTAAAAATGACATGTGCGGATGTGCTTTTCTATCTACTTTGCATCTGCAAAATTAGCATCGAATAAGCAACAAAATCACATGATAAAGAATTTTTAGGATACATAAACTAACTAGTAGTGCCTATCAAATAGAAAGATATGCTTGATTGCTATTAAATGAGATTCTTTGGGTTGGCCTAAAAGGACCACATAAACAAATAGCAAACATAATGTCGAGTATATGAACCTATCATACTCTATAAAGTTTTTGATCACAGATTTTCTTAATTCATTTAATTCCAATTTTGTAGATGGGCTCATAGGAGTTTTACTAGATTTAAATCTTTTCATGTCAAACCTCTCAAGCAATTCATTTGTATACTTAGTTTATAGATGAATGTGCCATTTTCTTGTTGCTTCAATTGAAGACCTAAGAAAAATTAAGTTCTCCCATCATACTCATTTCAAACTCTTTAGACATCAAAGATGAGAACTCATGGCACAAAGATTCATTTGTACTTCCAAATAATATATCATCTACATACACTTGTACCACAATCAAATCATCATCTATGCTCTTAAGGAATAAGGTGGTATCTACTCTACCCTTTCTAAATCCATGATCTATCAAAAGTTACTTAACCTATCATACCAAGCACGAGGAGCCTTTAAACCATATAAGGCTTTCTTTAATTTATACACATGATTTGGACAATCAAGGCTCTCAAATCCAGGTTGTTGCTCTACAAATACATTTTGGTCAATAAATCCATTCAAAATGCACTTTTGACATCCATTTGAAAAAATTTTAAAATTTCTAAAACAAGCATAAGCAAGGATAACCTGCAAAAGATTCTTTAAAATCTATACCTTCAACTTGTGTGTACCCTTGTGCAACTAACCTAGCTTTATTTCTAAGAATACAACCTGAATCATCTAGCTTATTCTTAAAGATCCATTTTTTTCCAATGACATTTTGATCTTGGGGTCTTGGGACTAATTCCCAAACATCATTTCTTACAAATTGATTCAACTCCTTTTCCATAGCAATAATCCAAAAATTATCATTTAATGCTTCTTCTAAATTTTTAGGTTCAACCTCAGATAAAAATGTTGAATGATCTACAACTTCTCTACTATGTCTTGTAATCATAACTCCTTTTGAAGGATCTCCTATAATTAGTTCCTTTGGATGATTTTTATTATATTTCCATTCTTTATGCAATGAATCATCCACATTATCTTCTAAAAATATTTTCTAAAAATTATCAATCTCTTCATCAATCACTTCATTTCTAATAGGATCAATTAAATTTTCATCAAAAATAACATGTATTGATTCTTCTACAATCATTTTTCTCTTATTAAAACTCTATAAGATCTACTAGAAAGAGAGTATCCTAAGAAAATACCATCATCTGATTTGCAATCAAACTTACCTAATGATCTTTTCCATTATTTAAAATAAAGCATTTACATCTAAATACATGAAAGTGTTCAATCTTAGGCTTCTTTCCAAAAAAATAATTCATAGGGTGTCTTCTTCAAAATTGGTCTAAAATAGATCCTATTCATCACATAACATGCAGTATTTACTGCTTCTGCCTAAAAATATTTTGGCAATTTATACTCATCAAGCATAGATCTACTTAATTCAATTAATATTCTATTTTTTCTCTCTATTACTCCATTTTGTTGGGGAGTTCTAGGTGCAGAAAAATTATGTCTAATCCCATGTTCATCACAATAATCCTCAAATAATTTATTTTCAAATTTGTCACCATGATCAGTTTGAACCCTATTAATCAAATGGCCTCTTTGAATATATTTAGAAAACTTTCTAAACTCACCAAAAACATCATCCTTATAAGTTACAAATAAAACCCAAGTATATCTAGAGAAATCATCAACAATCACAAAACCATAATTTTTTTCACCAAAGCTAGTGGTGCTAATAGGACCAAATAAATCCATGTGCAATAATTCTAGAGGTCTAGAAGTAGAAATAATATTTTTTTTTAAATGAGCTTCTAGAATGCTTACCATGAATACATGCATCACAAACATAGTTTGAATGAAAATTTAATTTAGGCAATCCTACTACTAAATCAAGTTTGACAATTTTATTAAGTGTGTGCATGTTAATATGACATAGTCTCCTATGCCATAATTACATATCATCATGCTTTCTTTTAAAACAAAGTAAATTCAAATTCACATCATGAAAGCTATCTATATCAATGACATAAATATTTTTATAACTTGGTCCTACTAACAAAACATTTTCATTATTTTTCATAATGCAACATGATGCATGAAATACTACATTCAAACCTTTATCACATAATTGACTAATGAAATTATGTTTTAATCCTTCTACAAAAAACTTTATCTAAAGTGATAGAATTCTTACAAATAGAACCAATGCCAATGATCTTTCCTTTTGCATTATCTCCATATGTAACAAATCCTCCATCACTTGATTCTAAAGTTGTGAATTTATCTTTATCTCCCATCATATGTCTTGAACATCCACTATCCAAGTACCACATGCCTTCTTTGATTTTTCTTTGAAGGCATTCCTACAAAAGAAACTCACATGTTAACTTTTGGAACCCAAACATGTTTGGGTCCACATTCTACATTTGAAGCAAGATATCTAGCATGCGTGGTTTGTAGTGCTTGTACCTTTTGGTACCCATACATAAGATGATTGCTTAGTGTTTTGTAATTTACGTTATAATCAAATGAAATATGCCCTTTCTATCATATAGTTGCACCAAACATTAGTGTTTGCATATGACTTAACAAGATAATTATAAGGTATAAGAGTGGGATGTGTATGATGCAAATAATTTCTATTAAATGTATTTCTTGATGAAGTATTATAATGAACTTGTGATTTCAAGCATAATTCTAATTTTGCTTTTAACAAGATATTCTCTCTTTCAAGTTTACATACAAGTAAGGAACGATTTAATAAAGAAGAAGTTTTACTTTTAAATTATCACATTCATTTTTAAATCACAAAATGCATATCTAAATTTTTATGTTCTTCTTTTTCTAGGTTTTGTATTTTCTTTTAATTTTTATATTCAATAACTAAATCATTAAAAGCATCATCTAATTCATCATAAGATATATCATTACATACCTCTTGAGAATCTAAGTCAAATTCTCCATTTTCCATAAGACATATGTTGACCTCTTCATCGGATGAGCAAGTACTTGATTCATTTGAATCTAGATTGGCCCATAAAGCCGTCTTCTTCATATTTTTTCTTCTTTTCACATCAATCTCTTTCTTCTTTGATTCAGTAAGTTCTGGACAATCACCTCTTATGTGTCTTGGCTTTTTACAATGGTAGCAAATGATCCCCTCACCTGTAAGAAATTTTTTAGTTTGAAATTTATAGTTTTTAGAATTTTTATACCTTTGATTCTTCTTCCTTAGCAAGTTCCCAAGCATTTTGGATAGCATGACCACCCCATCACTATCACCATCCGAGCTTGAGGTGTTATGCTCATCACTATCATCAACTTGTAATGCAATGGCTTTTCCTTTCTCCTTCTCCCTTTTTATTGAGTTATCCATCTTATCCCTTTGAGAAATAACCTATTCATGTGTTATCAAAGAACCCAAAAGCTGATCAAGTGGATAAGTAGATAAATCCTTAGCTTCACTAATAGCTGTTAGTTTAGCTTCCCATTATTTTGGAAGACAACTAAGAATCTTATAGACTAAGTCATGATTCCTATATGTTTTTCCAAGAGAATGCAATGTGTTAATTGTTTTCATGAATCTAGTATACATATCGAAATAGATTGAAGGAGACATATGAAATAACTCATATTCATGAATAAGTCTATTTATGTGAGCATCTTTAACTTCACTAGTTCCTTTATAAGTTATAATGAGTTTATCCCATATTTCTTTTGTTGTACTTAACATAGAAAATTTTCATGTAATCATCAAGTAATAAAGCACAATGTAAAGTATTATAAGCCCTGCATTTAATTCATCAAGTTCTCTTTCATTCTGAGACCATTCCTCAAAAGGTTTTTCTACTTTAATTCCATTTACTTCTCTGTGGGTGTATGATATTGATGTGTCAACATATACCATGCATGCATCTTGACCTCTTAAAATGTACTAATCTATTTTTCCAATAGTCAAATGGTACACTATCTAAAAGTGGAGGTCTATGAGTGGATTGTCCCTCTGGTAGTGAACCCTTTAGGAAACCTTGTGCCATAGTGAAAAGATCTACTCTTGGATGTTAAGCCAATAAAAGAGCCTAGGCTCTGATACCAATTGTAAGTCACTATAGCACCCAAGAGGGGTGGGGGGGTGGTGAATGATATTGAAAATTTTAAAACTTAAATTCTTAAATTTTAATTTTTAGTAGAAAATTAATTTTGATTTTATAATGATAGGATACAGTCTTAATGCAGTAAAAATATAAGTATAATAAAGTAAAGAGAGACAATTGGCACACAATTTTTACATGGTTTGGACAAACCCCAAAACCTCGTCCACCTAGCCACGGAATCCACTAAATTCAAAATAGCTTACAAATAGTACTCTCTATAATGGGAGTACAACCCCTACAATAATATGTACTCTCCTAGAAAGGGGTGAGTACAACCCCAATAAATTTTAAGACACAAAAGAAAAATACAATAATAAATTTTGATAAAATAAATCTCTCACAAATATACCAAGCTATCTAATTCAAAAAATGATCTCACAACTTATAAATGATCACTTACAACTTAAAATTGGCAAGATAATATGCTCACTTAATATTGAAATAAATATCTTAAAGTGATCTTACTAAGATGTTTAAAATGATTTCAAAATAATTTCATAATATTCTTTTACACAATAAAATAAATTTTAGCAAGGAATAATTTATTTTATTTTTTAAAAAAAGATTCTTTCAATTAATGCTAATGATCAAAAAATACTTAAATAAAATGAGTATATGATATATCTAAGTATGTTACTAAGCTTTTAATTAAAAAGAGAGATCTAGGAAATATAAAAATAATTTCAGCACAATAATTTATTTTTGAATGCTTAAAGATATACTTCTAAAATAGATCTAAGAATAAATGATCTTTCAAAATAAGACTAATGAAGAAATATTTCAAGAAACTAAAATAAATTTGTAGGAAGTTAAAATTTTCAGCAAGTTGAAATAGATCCTACAAACTATCACAAGAGTTTATCACAAAAAAATGATTGAGAAACTTTGATGTGAAAAATAATGTGCAAAGACTAATCCACCAAAAAGTATAAATTGGAAAGAATAAATAGATGGTGAAAATAGAATGAACAACTAAAGAGGATTAAAATCAAGAAAACAAACTCAAGTATTTTGAGAAGGCTTGCTTAGTTGAAGATGTTGAAGCTTCCAAACCAAGAATTTGATATTGCAATATTTGGAGAACACTTGGAAGGAAAATCTAAGAAATTTTCTCTTAGATTTCCTGGAGGGATTTTGAATTTTGAATGAGTAATACTTTCATGAAGAGAATGAGGGCTATTTATAGGCAAGAAGATCATATTTTAAAAATATATCATGCAAACCTCATGTTATCATCTAATAATTTAATATTCAATAAAAATATAATTTATATTAAATAAATATTAAATTTAGCTGCCAAAATTTGGCTATTCACATGGGTAAGTCAAAAGTAATCAAATATGGCTCTTAATATATTCAAAGCATGTAGCATGCATTCATTATAAAAATCAGCTAATGGTTAGAAAATCATAATAAATTCAATTTTAATCAAAACTGGGCCATGTAACCTCTTAAATTAAAGGAAAAAAAAATCCAAGGAATCCGTTGGAGATGAAATTAGATATGAATTCTTTGAATAGAAAATGACTTTGGCTAAAATACAAAACTTTATATATTTTTGTTAATTTTGACATGTGACATTTAAAAATTATGATATAATTTCTATATAATCATAAATATGTTAGTTATCTTATAACCAGCAAATTAAATTAAAATACTTAATTATATTAAGTAAATAAAATAATTATACTTAATAGTTTTATCATTTTATTGACAATTTTAATGCTATGTATGAAACATATAATTGAATGTTAATTAAATAAAGATTTATATAAATTAACCTCATTAAAATAATATGATAAGTTGTGAGCAATTTGGTTCATGCCAATGAACTCATATGAGTAGTCATATAACCCAAAATATTGTATCTTGAGCTTCACATTATCCTTTTCATTCTTGTACTCTTGCAATTTCCTCTAATGTATTAGATATGTAATTAGCAATTGATATATCTGAAACACATAATAATATTCATTAGAACATCCAAGCATTTGTTTGTTATCATCAAAATTAATCTAATTGAACATGAGGCTAATTAAGCCAACATAATTAACTTGCTTAATTCATTCCTTAACCTAATTAACATATAAAAAATGAATCTAATCATCTAAAAATTAAACAAAAATATCAAACACATCTGGGACTGGTTTAGGAACAGTAAACTCAATCCACTTTTCATAATTAAATCAAACTTAAAACTAAATAAAAATCACATTGAATACACTTTGATTTATTTTAAACTATCTTATTTCATAAGAATGTCTTTAGGATTTAATTAAAGTGAATGTGTTTACATGCTTTCATTGCTTTGATTCTTTCCCCAACATGTTAAATGTGTATGTCATATGGTTTCATGCATTCATAATTTTCAAAATCAAATTCAAAATGAAATTTTTTACTTTATGTCAAATTTGCATGTGTTGACTAAAGTAGAAATATGAGTGGCTATTATCCTTACTAAATTCAAATTATTTTCAAAACACATAAATCAATTATCAAATCTGAAAGTGTACTACTTATATTTTCATTATAAGCTTGCATGAAGAAAATATAAGAGGTGAACATATGTTTCCCTTCTCTTTATGTTAGTATAGTTTTGAATGGGAGTTGGTAAGGTGTATGGTTCATTTGAAAAGAACCTAACACTTACCTAATTTTATATCCTATTCATTCCTATGCTATCACTTAGAAGGGTTACCATGCTTGTACAGAAATGGCATTAATAAAATGAATCAATTAATATGACTTTTGCATTCTTTCTTTTCCAATTTATTTCTTTTGTACACATGTTTGTATTTAAGGAAAGTTGTATATTAGTCTAGACAACCCTGAAGTTGCGAGGCTTTAAGTAGCTCTTAGTAGGTCTTGTACCTTACACCTTTTGTTAACAATGGCACTGTACTCACTTATGCTTCTCTTACTTTCATTTGTGCATGTGAAAAATTGGATAAAGAAACCCTCTTCTACTTAAAGAAAATCGCATCTTGAATTTCCAAATTTCCTTAAATGGATTACTTAGCATGCATCATAAAATTGTTAAATATTAAATATAATCTACTAAATTCAAATGTAGCTCTGAAGAAATTTCATTTGAACCAAAAAAAAACATGAAAAAAAAATCAACCCAAAATAATTAAACAACTTAATGAAACCCTCTAAGTTGAACATGTTTAACTAAAAATTTATTAAAACCTTATATTACAAACCATAAATTTTTATATTTAATATATGTGATATTTTATTATTATTTTGTAATATATATTTTAAAATGGATGTGTAATGGAATAAATGGAAGGGCAATCCTAGTAACCATTATTTTCTCTTATGCTTAAGGGTGTTATCATAATTTAAAATATAAATGCTTTTCCGGTGCTTTATACAAGCATCCTAGTCTCTTAGTCACCCATGTGTGGAGTAATAAGTCCAATATACATGCTTGGGATTTGTGTGATTTATTTTAGCTAATCTTTATTTTGCAGGTGTTAGTTAGATTTCTATTATTTTCCTTTTCATGTAAATTGTTACAATTAGGATTTTGGAATGATTATTATGGGGAATAAGATAAATATTGGTCATAAGATCTTATCTTATGCACCATGTGAATTCTTGGAGTATTTACCTTCCAACCATCCAAAAGAGGGAACCAAAGAAGAAAAAAGGAAAGAAGAAGAAAGAAGAAAAGAAGAAAGAAGAAATGAAGCTTGAAAACCACCATAACAATGAATTCCTTGCTTAACTGTAATTTAATTCATTGATAATTTGGGTTGTATAAGGGTAGAGCTCGGCTACCCAATTTGCTATTTTTGAGTTTCTGCAGTGGTGCACGACCACAACGGCCTCTTATTCTTTTTATCATTAGCTTTATAAATCGATTGATGATTTGTTTAGATTTTGCATTAAGTGACATCTTTTCCCAGTTTCTTCCCTGCTTTATGTATGGCCTGGATGTGGATTAGGCTCTTTAGGGAAAAATAAATATTTTACAAACTTAACAACTCAGACTTAAAATAAAGAACTCATAACCTCACCTAAATCTTAGGTTTAAATTTGAGATAAAAGAATTAGCAACCCCTTAGCTGTATGAGTATTTCTTTTATAATATCATGCACAAATGCATCTTATTTTACTCTATATTGGAGGGCTTCAAGCATTGCCAGGGAAACTTGGCTTGATCATTAAGATCCATGGTTGAAACACACCTCCTTCCTTCTCGCTGATTTTGGCCAATAACTTTATTTCACATGCATTAAGAATATGAATCTTATTAGCTTGAGTCAAAATAATTCTCTAAAAAAATTAAAATAAAATGAAATTTGAATTGCATTAGATTTAGGTCATTTGAAGCATGCCTTTTACATGATCTAGTCTCTTTTGGGAGTGAGTTTAAGGACATAGTCTCTTTCTAAATAAATAATAGCCTAGCTATCTTGCATAAGCATAAAAACTTGCCTACATGTATTTAAAATCATAGGAGGAGTTAGTTGGCACTATCCCAAGTAAGTCCAAAGTCAGTGGTTTGTCCTCTCTTGTGGTGGCAAATCAAATACCTATTTTTACCTTAAGATTTAGATTGTGCTATTGACCCTCACCGAAGCTCCCTAGATTTAAGTTTTGAGATTTCTTCTCCCTTTTACGGGCCATAAGCTTAAATCCTTACCTCTTAGGAATTTCCTTAATCTTGTGTTAAGGAATCATATGTCCTAAATTTCTAATGAGATGCTAGTTAGGTTTCCTAGCATTGTGGACATCTCCTACTTATCTTCCATTTTGGCTTCAAAAATAACTCCCTCTTTGATCAATCCCATTAAATCTGTCAAAAATTAACCAATCGATTGATAGTATTTTCCTATTGAAATCTTTGAAGATAATGATCATTTATCATAATCGAGAGTTTTCCTAAGGAATCCCCATTCCTTAGGATGTAATTTACTATGGAGGCTTGCCATTGTAGGAACTCAACCCAATTTAAAATAAACCACCTTTACTTTTTCATGTAAAGTAGGGAAGAATCTAGTACATATCAGATAGTCCTTAGGAGTCATTATTGAGGTGATTAGGTCCATTAAAGGGTATTGACTTATATCTTTCGAGATAGTACACTATTCCTTCATGATGTACTCGATCACCTGAATAAGTACATCTACGGATCTACATGGCATCCCAAAAAGGTGAATTTATATATTCTTGCCCTCTCTTTTTCCTCACCAATAGATTTGAAAGGTGACTCTATAGAAATTTTTCACCACAAGGTCATTTGATTACCTCACTTCCCTGGTTAACAATAACACATACCTATTTAATTTCATCCCTATATATTTTTGCATAAGAATTTAGATAGAGCCTTAAATTAATATGATAAAATAATTCAATTAGAGGGGAAATATAAAGCTTCAAATGTATATACTCATATCCATCATTCAAATGTGCTAAAACATATTGTATGTGTAGGTATACTTTAGACATAATCATATGCATGTTACATGTGTTGGAAAGGAATGATTTAGCATGTGTCTTATGATAGTATTTTAATTAGATTAATCTGAAGAATCCTTTCACATTGAATATAATTATTTAAAGAGAACCTAAACTTAGGATTAATCTAAAATGTGTAATAAGGCATTCACTAAATAGAATTAAATCAAATTAACATGCTTTAGAAAGTGATTTATGGTAGGTATGAAAGAGGGCAACCTCTTTTCTTCTATTTAGAACACTTAGTTACTAAGTGTAGGTCATTTGAAACAAAAGAAAACACAAATTAGAACTTGCAATCAATTAAAGACTTGAAGTGAAACCACCCTTTAATCTTTCTACACATAGAAAATCTTAACTCTAAAGCCTAGTTACGACATACCACACAAGCCTTAATACATACATATTAGATTAAGTCACCACTTCTAGCTTTATGTTAGGACAGTGCATGGTGTGATGTATATTTTTTTGTGATGTATTATTTTAGACAAGATGTTAGAGTGTAATTTCATAGACTAGATGGTAGACCATGATAAGCATAATCATATTTTCTAGGAGAGATTATGTTTAAGGGACTGCTTAAAAATAAATATAAATACTCTCTTTGTAGGTTGCTTAAGCCCCTAAGCATAATCCAAGTTTGAAAATGTGGGCTTAGTTACCCATGTGTCTGGTGCTAAGTCTAAATAATAAATATAATTGCTTCAATTGTATTTATGTTTAGCTAACACTTATCTTATAGGAATATTTAGATTTAGTTTTCATATTTTTAATGTAATTTTGCATTGGAAATTAGGATTAGTGCTATGGGGGGATAAGGATGAGCATCAGCTAGAAGGCTTTGTCCTGGGAAGCCATGTGATGCCTTTAAAGTGGAGCAAACCAATTCAAAGGAGGAAGATACATGAATGAATGAAGACTTGAAGACCCCCCATAGCATTTATCATTTGTAAATTATAAATTATTCTTTTATGTACTAGGTTGTATAAAGGTAGAGCTTCGATACCCATTTTTCTTTTCGGGTTGTACGGATGACTGCACTGGCTTGTTAATCTTTTGTATTAGCTATAAAAATTATTTGATGTTGTGTTTAAAGTGTACAATTAGGATGGGATGCTTTTCTTAGTTTTTTATATGCTTGATGTTTGAATGTGTGGCCTGGAATGCGATTAGGCTCTTAGAAAGAAAATAACATTTTTACCCAACTATAACTCAGAACTAAAGTTCTAAATAATTCATAACCTCACATAAAACTAGGACATAAATCACAATTATTAAAAGATTTAGTAATCCCTTACCTGAATGTTGAATGGCCAACAACATGCACATCATATTATTTCACTCTTAAAAGTAGTAGATTTCCATTTTTGCATGATAGGGCAATGCTTGACTTGTGAGGGCATCCCTTGCATTGGAAAACACACCTTTCTTGCTGATTTAGCCAACAACCTTATTTCATCAAGCATGTAGGCATAAAAATCCCAAAGCATTTGTCAAAATGAAGTGTCAAAATAAATGAAATATAAAAAGATTTTGCACTAGACTAAGTCATATGCTCATACCACTCATGCTCTAGTCTCTTAAGTAGTGGGTTTAAGGACTTTAGTTTCTTTCTAATTAAATAATAGCCTAACTAATCTTACAAATCATATAACCAAACTTCATGGATTTAAAGCGTAGGAGGTGTTAGCTGGCTACCACTTTAGGCCGTTATGAGTCTAGTAGTCGGGCAGTTCATCCTCTCTTATGGAGTTAAACCATATGCCCATTTTCACTTAAATTTAGGTCATGCTTTGGCTTATGCTAAAGCTCTCTAGATTTAGGTTCCAAGGTGGTTGTTTCTTTCAGGCTAGAAGAATAAATCCTCACCTCTTAGGCATCTCCACAATCTTGTGTTGTTGCATTACAAGTCCAAGCTTTCTAATGAAATGTCAACTTTAACATAATTGTCCTTCCCTTTTATTTCAAAATTATAAACAATTATAGGCTAGGTTCAAATTCTCACTAAGTTTTCTAATATCAAGAGCATTCCCTACTCGTTTCCTTTGGCTTCGATAAGAAGTCTTCTCCTTGAATTCCCAACTTGATTTTCTAATCCAACTAATCCTTTGATAATCTGGCCTTGAAATCTTTGAAGACTTTAATTGCTACTTTAATTGAGAGTATTCTTAAGGTATTCACATCATTTAGGATGTAATTAACTATGTAGGCTTGCCTCCATAGGGAAGTTAATGAACCCAACTTAATATAAACTCTACTTTACTTTTTCATGTAAAATAGGGGAAAGACCTCTGGTACATTCGATAACCCATTATGCCTTTGGAGTCCTTATTAGGTGATTAGGTCCATTATAGGGTAACAATTTCTATCTTTTGAGATAGTACATCATTCCTTAATGTCATATCTAATCATTTCAATAAGTACCCCTTATGATCTGTGTGGTGTCCCACATCTTTAAAATAAAAACCATAAATTTTTCTAGCAACTTCTCTAGGGAGGGTACCTTTCTCCATCTCTAGTAGCAACTATTATCTCCAAACATCGATAGTGGACTTGTATTTTATATGGGTCAAGACCATCTTTCTTTTCATTGGCACTTAGCCTATTTCATCCTTAGGTTAAGCTAGCTAATATTATTTAGGTTTTAAGACCTCACTCCATGTAGGTCTTAAAACCCCTATAGGGTCCCCCAATAGGCAAAATAAATTTTAATTAACTAAAGGAGATGACTATAAATTTAGAACCACTTTACCATTCTCTTGGTGAGGAAAGGTTCATTTCATACTTAAGAAAATAAACTTTGCAAAAAATATATACTTTCAAAAGTACTTCTCAAATTAAAATTCACATGACAGAAGATTTGCATTTAAAGATAACCAAACCTCATGCAACAATATCCATGAATGTTGCATGGAGGTTATTTTTAAAATTTAAAATCAAATAATTTTAAAATCATTTTTCAGAAAGCACATAATTCAAAATAATAATCTCCATTCAATACACCTAAGCTTGTTGAATGAAGATTTTATTTTCAAACTAGAGCATGGCATAAAATTGAAATTTCATTTAGCACATCCTACATGTGCTAAGTTGGAATTTCTCATTTCAAAAGCAACATCACACACAAATATCCCATCTTTGAAAATCAAAAAGAAATATAATTGATTTCCATTTAACATACCTAAATTTGTTAAATGGAAATCCCCTCATTCAAAATAAAACACATTTGAATTCCGTTTGACATACCCAAATTTGTCAAATGAGAATTCCCTTCTTAAAAATCAAAATCAAATTGGCCTATACTTAACATGCCCACATTTTTTAAGTAGAGTTCCATTTTTAAAATCACAAATAAATCAAACACACTTGAACTCCATTTGACATACCCAAATTTGTCAAATGAGAGTCCTTTCAAAATTGAAATCAAATTGAACTTTATTTAACATACCACATGTGTTAAATAAGTTCACCTCTTTCAAATAAAACAAAACAAAGATCAAACACACTTGACTACTTAACATACCATATTTGTTAAGTAAGGGTGATTTTCAAATCAAATCAAAATACATCAAACACATTGGGCTTCACTTAGCATACCTAAATTTGCTAAGTATGGATCCCATTTTAAAATTGAATTCAACAAATCAAACATATGACACACATCATCTCAAATAATAAAAATGCTTTCAAAAATTGTTATCAAACGTGCACTTGAATCTCATTTAGCATACATGTATCTGCTAAGTGAGGATTCCAAAATCAAATCAATGCAAATTCAATTGACTTCCATTTAACATACCCAAATTTGTTAAATGAGGGTCCTAAACATAAAATCAAATTCAAATGTGAACCAATTGAAGCATCAATTAAGAGCCTCTAAACATTTGAACCCCATTCAACATAGCCAAATTTATTGAATGTGGGTTCTAAATTTAAATCAAATTCAAAGTCTCTCCTCCAAAAAAAAAAACAAAATCATAATCTCTCTTATTTGAACCCCATTTAGCATACCTAAATTTGTTAAATGAGGGTTCCAATTCAATAATCAAATCAAGTTAACAATTCAAGTCACAACATTCAAGCGAAGGTCTAATATGGTTCTCTTTCAATGTAGAGAGTCTTTCACAACCATCATAGAGATGAGGTGGCAGGCAAGAAGCCACTTCTTCAGTTTGACCTATAGTCTGATTCTGAGTTTCCCTAACCAAAGTAGAAAGGTCATAAAAGTTTCTTCAAGAGCCAAGAATAAGATCAATAAGGATTTTTGAGTATGCATTATCCATTCTAGATGTCACTCACATTTGAATCCCAACTCCTAAAGAAGACAACTCCCAAAATGACAAGCACAATAATGATGTAATCCATAAAATAGTAGTGATGGACTTGATGTCTTTAAGGATTCCAACTTGGGTAGAGATACCCCATTCTAAACTTTTGTGGTATCCGTCAAAGAGTTAGAATCGATTTAATAGAAGAAATTTTGGGCACCATAAAGAGTAGACATCAATTCTACCTCTCTTTTAGATGATATCATAGAAGCCAATTATTGTAGTAGTAGTGTCCTACCACTTTAATCAAGACAATAGGAAGCCAATTACCTCACTTCCCTAGTTAGCAATGACATGCATTTGTTTAATTTCATCCTTATATATTTTTGCATAAGAATTTAAATAAAGTTTTAAATTAATATGATAATATAATTCAATCAGAGGGAAAATATAAAGCTTCAAATGTACATACTCACATCCATCATTCAAGTGTACTAAAACATATTGTATGTGTAGGTATACTTAAGATATAATCATATGCATGTTACATGTGATGGAAAAGAATGATTTAGCATGTGTCATGTGATAGTATTTCAATTAAATTAATCTTGAGAAGCCTTTCACATTTAATAGAATTATTTAAAGACAACCTGAACTTAGGATTAATCTAAAATGTGTAATAAGCCATTCACAAAAGAGAACTAAATCAAATTAATATGCTTTAGAAAGTGGTTTAAGGTTGGGATGAAAGAGGGCAACCTCTTCTCTTCTCTTTACAACACTTAGTTGCTATGTGTAGGTCATACGAAATAAAAGAATACAAATTAAAACTTGCAAATCAATTAAGCACTTGAAGTAAAACCACCCTTTACGTTGAATCTTCCTACACTTAGAAAATCTTAACTCTAAAGCCTAGTTAGGACATACCACACAAGTCTTAATACACAGACATTAGATTAAGTCATGACTTGTAGCCTTATGTTAGGATGGTGCATAGTGTGATGTACATTTTGTTTTGTGATGTATTATTTTAAACTGGATGTTAGGGTGTATGTTTCATAGACTGGATGGTAGGCTGTGATTAGCCTAATCATATTTACTACAGGGGATTATGTTTATGGAGCCACTTAAAAATAAATATTAATTCTCTCTTTGAAGGTTGCTTAAGCCCCTAAGCATAATCCAACTTGGGATAGTTGGGCTTGGTTACCTATGTGCAAGGTGCTAAGTCCAAATTATATATATAACTACTTGGGTTATTTATGTGTTTATCTAACACTTGTCTTGTAGGTGTTGTTAGATTTACTTTTCCTATTTTTAATGTAATTTTGCATTAGAAATTAGGATTAGTGCTACGGGGGGATAAGGATGAGCATTGGCTAGAAAGCTTTATCCTGGGAGGCCATGTGATGCCATTGAAGTGGAGCAAACAAAATCATAGAAGGCAAAAGATATATGAAGGCATGAAGACTTGAAGACCCCCACAACATTTATCATTTGTAAATTGCAATTTATTCTTTTATGTACCAAGTTGTATATGGGTAGAGCTCAGCTACCCATTTTCTTTTGGTTGTGTGGCATCACCCCACTATTATTCTTTTATGTTAGCTTTAAAAATTATTTTATGTTATGTTTAAAGTGTGCAATTAGGATGGCATGCTTTTATTAGTTTCTTTATATGTTTGATGTTTAAATGTGTGGCCTGGAATGCAATTAGGATCTTAGAAAAAAAATTAACATTTCTACCCACTTACAACTCATAACTAAAGTTTTAAATAATTCATAACCTCACATAAAGCCTAGGATATAAATCAAGATAATTAAAAAAATTAGCAACCCCTTAGCTGAATGTTGAATGGCCAACAACTTGCACATCATACTATTTCTCTCTTGAAAATAGATGATTTTCATCCTTGCACGATAGTGGAATTCTTGACCTATGAGTCTATCTCTTATGTTTGAAAACACCCCTTTCTTGTTTATTTAGCCAACAACCTTATTTCATCAAGCATGTTGGCATCAAAAACCCAAAGCCTATGTCAAAATGAGCTGTCAAAATAAATAAAAGTTGAAAAAGATTTTGCAATAGACTAAGTCATATGCTCCTACCACTCATGCTCAAGTCTCTTAGGGAGTGGGTTTAAGGACTTTAGTTTCTTTCTAATTAAATAATAACCAAACTAATCTTGCAAATCATATGACCGAACTTCATGGATTTAAAGCATAGGTGTCGCAACAACAGGTTAAGATGTAAGTACAGATTGGTGGTTTATCCTCTTTTATGGAGTTAAATCATAAGACTTTTTTTGCTTAGATTTAGGTTGTGCTTTGGCTTATACTAAAGCTCCCTAGATTTAAGATCTGAGGTGGCTATTTCTTTTTAGGCTATAAGCATAAATCTGCACCTCTTAGACATCTCCACAATCTTGTGTCGTTGGATTATACGTCCTAGATTTCTAATGAAATGTCAACTTTAACAAAATTGATCTTCTCTTTTATTTCAAAATTATAAAGCCCATTTATAAGATAGGTTGAAATGTTAACTAGGTTTTCTAGTATCAAGAGCATTCCTACTCGTTCCTTTGGCTTGGTAATAAGTCTTCTCCATGAGTTTTCCCATTTTATTTTCTAATACAACTAGTCCTTTGATAGTCTAGCCTTGAAATGTTACTTTAATTTCTACTTTAATAAAGAGTATGTTTAATGGATTCACATCCCTTAGGATGTAATTAACTATAGGCTTACGTCAAAGGGAACTTAACAAACTAATATAAACCCTACTTTACTTTTCCATGTAAAGTGGGAAAGAACTCTAGTACATTTGAAGACCCATCATGCATTAGGAGTCCTTATTAGGTGATTAGGTTCATTATAGTGTTATGATTTCTATCTTTTGAGATAGTGCATCTTTCCTTAATGTCGTACCCAATCATTTCAATAAGTGCCCCTTAAGATCTACATGGTGTCCCACATCTCAGAAATAAACACCACACACACACCAAGTTTTCTATGACATAAGCAATGACATAAGTAAAAAAAGAGCATGCATAGAGCAAATAAAAAACCCTAGATAATTAGAACCATCTCTACTATAAAGACACAGTTCCATAAATAGTATATCAGATTAACCGTTCTTCAGTTTCTCCAGTTCCCATTAGAACCACCCCGGCCTCTCGAGTAGCGAGATCCACCATCATATCTCTGATCTCTTCCTCTGCCACCACCATGGCTGTAACCTCTGTCGCTCTTCTTGATTCCATAACCACCACTACTTGGACCACCACTTCCATATCCACTAGCACCTCCAGATCCCCCACCACCAATGCGATAATCATCGCCTCGACCTTCGCCTCTGCCTTTGCCTCCACTGCCAAATCTAGACTAAGTCTGGTTGACGATGATGTTCCTGCCATCAAGGTTTTGCCCATTCTTAATGTTTAAGTTTAGGTTTATTAGGTTTTAGGTTTAGCTTTATTTTCTAATTTATTTAGTCACTTTAGGTTTAGGTTTAGGGTTTGGGGATTTCAATTAGGGCTTAGGGTTTAGGGTTTAGGGTTAGGGTTTAGGGTTTACAGCTTAGGGTTTTAGGGTTTAGTGTTTAGGGTTAAGGTTTAGGGTTTAAGGTTTCGAGTTTATAGTTTGGGTTTAATGATTATGGTTTAAGGTTTAGGGTTTTATTATTTAGGGTTGTTTAGGGTTTAGGGTTTTTTTGGGGAAAGTTAAAAATTTTATTATCATAAAAGGAAAGATACAATATCCTTAAAAGGGGTAAAGCTCTCAAATTCTAATACTCTCAGAGCTACAAGAAACCTAAAGAGCTAAACCCTTATCTAAGTACATTTGAAAAAGAAAAAAGTACAAAAGAGCAAATACAACAACTAAAAAGCATAATAGAAAAAGAAAAAGAGTAAAACTAAAATAAATCTTGAAAATATTAAAAGGATGAGTCAGTAACAGTTCATGATTCCTTTGAGAAAGCAGGATAAGCAAGATCCACAACAATAGAACTTGGGTTGACTGAGTAACGTCCATTCCCTCTATAAAGTTTCAACTTGTATAAGAAATCTGCAAAACACTACAAAGGCAAAAATGATAGCTAAATATGATAAAGACAAAGAGAGGAAAAGGAGAGAGCAAAGAAAGAGAAGGCTCAGGCTAAGTTAAGATCATCTCAAGAGGCAACAATACATATGAGCATCCAGACATCATAAAGAAGGGTTATAATCATATGTAATTCTACTAACCAGATAGAAGAGGTGAGTAACATTGAAGCCATTATAACTAGCATACCTAATACAAGCAAACAACTAAGGCCAGTAGTCCATAGAGTTCCAGATCCTATACCATTAAATAAAGTAACCGGCTAGCAAGCTACCAAACCTAAATGAAAACCATAGTAGACTATTAAACAATAAGAGAGAGAGTAGAATAAAGTCAGAACACCAACAACAGCCATTATCCAAATAACCATCTAAGCTCCAAACTAGGAAAAATAGAACCAGCCATCAACAAGCACCAAACCCATGCTAATTAACAATGAAATAACTAACAAAACTAAGAGAGGAGACCTCAAGCCAAAGTCGCAATAAGTAGCAGTCACTAAGCCAAACCAAGGTGAGCAACCACAAATGACTAAATGACTCAGAAATAAAGCCATCAACTAAAGGAAACATAAACTGTAGTCAGTGCAAATCACTAGAAGACAAAATAACCACACAAAAGGGGGCCAAAGGTAGCCACCAACCACCAAAAACTAAAAATTTCAATCCAAAATGATCATCAAAGGTTTGGCCAACACATCAAAAGGCTCTAAAATTATCCGGAAGAAGGAAAAAGACCAAGGGAAAAATCAACCAACCAAGATTTCAAGGACAACTAAAGTCCCAAAAACCAACTAAGTAAAATAGCCATAAGGCAACCACTAGAACAACCATCATAAGTAACCAACAAAGCAACCCCTAAGGAAAAGTAAAATCAACAAAGCACCATAAGTCAAAGAAAACCACCATAGAAGGTAATAATATCTAGCCAAGACCTGAAAAAAACTTACCCAACAATAAAGACTAACCGATGGGATGCATAATAACAACATAAACCCTACAAATAACACAGTGAGGCTAATCCAGAGAATACCCAAACACAAAATAAAGGCAAAAAAAAAAAGATCCAGTAATAAACAACAAGGAGCTGGGAGGCAACCCCTAAAAAGTAGCCAGAAAACTCTCCAAAAAGAGGCATAGAAAGGCAACAACCAATAATAGTTCCCACTAGGAAAGCCACCCATGCAACCATGAAAAACCAACAAAAAGTAATTCGAGTTCAAGAGGAGAGCCAACAAACCAACCAATGAAGAAAATAGAATAAAGCTTGAGCAGAAACCATCTCATCCACCATCAAGCAAAGTAATAAGGTAGAGAAGACAACAACCACCACGTTGAAAAAACCAAGCCAACCTAAGTTGGAAAGATAAGAACCAGGATATACAACCTAAGAGGACAAAAAAATATAACCCAGCTCAAACCAAAATGTGAAAATAAGTTTAGGGTTTAAAGTTTAGGGTTTAAGGTTTAAGGTTTAGGGTTTAGGGCTATGGTTTAGGGTTTAAGGTTTAAGATTTCCAATTTAGGGTTTAGAGTTTAGGGTTTAGGGTTTTAAGGGTTTAGGGATGTAGGATTTAGGGCTAGTTTAGGCTTTAGGGTTTAGGGTTTAGGTTAGTTTAGGGTTTACAATTTAGGGTTCCAGGTTTATAATTTTATAGGGTTTATAATTTAGGGATTATGGTTTTGGGTTTTGGGTTTTAGGATTTATGGTTTAAGGTTTATGACATTTGGTTTGGGTTATTTTACTTTAGGTTTAGGGTTCTTTTTTTAATTAAGAAAACTCATATGTTTAAATTTAGTTAGTTTATTTAATTTATTTTTTATTTATTATAGTTTTTCCTCTTTTTATTTAGGTTTATTTTTTATTTTTATTTAGTTTAGTTTATTTATTTTAGGTTTATTTATTTTAGTTTAGGTTTTTTATTTTAATTTATTTTTTTAGGTTTAGGTTTAATTTTTTATTTTTACTTTTAGATTTTGGTTTTAATTTTTTTAATTTTTTTTCTTTTGGTTTTAGGTTTTTATTTTAAGTTTATTTTTAGATTTAATTTTTTTAATTTAGGTTTAGGTTTATTTTTAGTTTATTTTATTTTATTTACTTTAGGGTTTAGGTTTAGTTTATTTTATGTTTAGGTTTATGTTTTATTTATTTTAGTTTAGGTTTATGTTTATTTTATTTTTCTTATTTTAAGTTTGGTTTTCTTTTTTAGTTTAGGGTTTAGGTTTTTTATTTATATTTATTTTTTACATTTTATTTTAGGTTAATTTTTAAATTTAGGTTTTTATTTAGTTTTTATTTAATTTTATTTGAGGCTTATTTTATTTTTATTTTTCATTTAGTTTTTATTTTATTTAGGTTTTTTATTTTTTAGGTTTATTTTATTTTATTTAGTTTAGTTTAGGTTTATATTTATTTACTTTAATTTAGTTTCTATTTATAATTTTATTTTTATTTTAGGCTTAGGTTTAGGTTTTTGTTTAGGTTTTTATTTCATTTTACTTTTTTATTTTATTTAGGTTTAAGCTTATTTATTTATTTTATTTTAAGGTTTTATTTAGTTTAGTTTTATGTTTATAGGTTTTTAGGGTTTAAGATTTAGGGGTTAGGGTTTTGGGATTAGGGTTTAAGGTTGTTGGCTTTAGAGTTTAGGGTTTAGTTTTTAGTTTTAGGTTTTAGGGTTTAGGTTTAGGATCAGGGTTAGTTTAGGTTTAGCATTTTGGTATATTTAGGTTTATTGTTTAGTGTTTAGTTTAGGGTTCTTAGGTTTATAGTTGATTTAGTTTAGGGTTTAGGTTTAGGTTTAGGTTTTATGATTTAGGTTTAGGTTTTAGGGTTTAGGGTTTAGGTTTAGGTTTAGGTTTAGGGTTTAGGGTTTATTAGGGTTTATAGTTATGGTTTTATTTAGGGTTTAGGGTTTAGGGTTTTAAGAGTTTAGGGTTTTAAGGGGTTTAGGTTAAGGTTAGTTTAGTTTAGTTTTGGGTTTAGGTTTCCAGTGTGAGCTTTAGTGCTGATTTTAGGGTTTAGGGTTTAGGATTTAGGTTTTTAGGGTTTAGGGTTTATGGTTTAGGGTTTAGGATTTGGGTTTGGGTTTAAGTTTTAAAGTGATAGGGTTTTGGGTTTTAGGGCTTAGGGTTTAGGGTTTAGGGTTGTGGGTTGTGGGTTGTGGGTTTAGTGTTAGTTTTAGGGTTAAGGTTTATTTTATTTTTTATTTTATTTTTTTGTAAATTCTTAATTTTTTAAATTAAGTAAACTAGTAGGTTTAGATTATTTGGTATAATTTATATTTATTTTAGTTTATTTTATTTTTTTATTTTTATTTAGGTGTTTTTTATTAATATATAGTTTAGTTTATTTATTTTAGGTTTATTTATTTTAGTTTAGGTTTTTTATTTTAGTTAATTTTTAAGGTTTAAGTGTAGGTTTAGGTTGATTTTTTAGTTTAGCTTTATTTTTATTTTATTTTTAGATTTAGGTTTTATTTTTTACTTTTAAGTTTAGTTTAGCTTTTTATTTTCTTTTTTTAGGTTTAGGTTTTTAGTTTTTTTTAGGTTTATTTCTAGTTTTAATTTTTTAGTTTACGTTTAGGTATATTTTTAGTTTATTTTATTTTATTTAGTTTAGGTTTAGGTTTTATTTATTTTAGTTTAGTTTATTTATAGTTTAGGTTTAGGTTTATTTTATTTTTTATTTAGGTTTAGGTTTTTTCTTTTTTTTAGTTTAGGGTTAGCTTTTATTTTTTATTTATTTTTATATTTTACTTTTAGGTTTATTTTTTAGGTTTAGGTTTTTTGTTGATTTTTATTTTATTTTATATTAGGTTTATTTTATTTTTATTTTAATTTAGTTTTTATTTTATTTAGATTTTTTATTTTTTAAGTTTAGTTTAGGGTTTTATTTATTTTATTTTATTTTAGTTTTTATTTTTTTTTATTTTTTTAGGTTTAGGTTTAGGTTTAGTTTCAATTTATTTTATTTTTTATTCTATTTTTGTTTAGGTTATTTATTTATTTTATTTTTATGTTTTATTTAGTTTAGGTTTAGGTTTTTAGCTTTTTAGGGTTTATGCTTAGTTTAGGGTTTAGGGTTTAGGCTTTAAGGTTTAGGGTTTAGAGTTTAGGTTTTAGAGTTTAGGGTTTAGAGTTTAGGGTTTTTAAGATTTAGGGTTTAAGTTTTAGGTTTAAGGTTCATATTTTAGTTTAGGTTTTAGGGTTTTTAGTTTTTTTTTCTTAATAGAGAACAAATTCAGATTCAACATTTCTTCTTTTCAATTTCATCAACCAAGTAACACACCAAGTTTTCTAAGACACAAGCAATGACATAGATAAAAACTGAGCATGCATAGAGCAAATCAAAAACTCTAGATAACTAAAATCATCTTTACTGTCAAGACACAGTTCCATAAGCAGCCGATCGGATTGGTTATTCTTTAGTTTCTCCACTTCCCATCAGAACCACTATGGACTCTCGAGTAGCGAGATCCACCATCATATCCCTGATCTCTCCCTCCACCACCACCATGGTTGTAACCTCCGTCACACCTCTCGTATCCATAACCGCCACTACTCCAACTGCCACCTAGATCCCCACCACCTTTATGACCACCTCCACCTGGATCTAAGCGAGCACGGTTGATGGTGATGTTCCTCATCAAGGTTCCCATTCTTAGGGTTTAGGTTTAGGTTTATTAGGTTTTAGGGTTTAGGTTTATTTTTTAATTTATATTGCTACTTTAGGTTTAAGTTTAGGGGTTGCGATCTAAGGTTTATGGTTTAAGGTTATGGTTTAGAGTTTAAAGTTTAGGGTTTAGGGTTTAGGGTTTAGGGTTTTAAGTTTTATGCTTTAAGGGTTTAGGATTTAGGGTGTAGGGTTGTAGGTTTAGGGTTTAGGATTTACAGTTTAGAGTTTAGGGTTTACGGTTTAGGATTTAGGGGTTAAAGTTTAAAAAAAAAAATTTAAGCAAACCGATAGGTTTAAGTTTATTTAGTATATTTACTTTGTCTTTGTATTTATTTTATTTTACTTTATTTTTTATTTTTATTTAGGTTTATTTTTAATTCTTATTTAGTTTATTGGATTTATTTTAGGTTTATTTATTTTAATTTAATTTTTTATTTTAGTTTATTTTTTTAGGTTTAGGTTTAGATTTAATTATATTTTTTAATTGAGTTTTATTTTTATTTCATTTTTTTTGGTTTAGGTTTTATTTTTTATTTTTAGGTTTAGGTTTAGGTTTTTATTTTATTTTTTTAGGTTTTGGTTTTAAGTTTTTATTTTAGGTTTATTTTTATGTTTTATTTTTTAGTTTTGGTTTAGGTTAATTTTAAGTTTATTATATTTTATTTAGTTTAGGTTTAGGTTTAGGTTTAGTTTAGTTTTGGTTTAGGTTTAGGTTTTATTTATTTTAGTTCAGGTTTAGGTTTATTTTATTTTTACATTTTGGTTTGGTTTTTTTTAGATTATGGTTTATGTTTTATTTTTTATTTATTTTTAGGTTATGTTTTAGGTTTATTTTTTAGGGTTAGTTTTTATTTAGTTTTTATTTTACTTTATTTTAAGTTTATTTTATTTTTCTTTTACATTTAGTTTTTATTTTATTTAGGTATTTATTTTTAGGTTTATTTTTTTTAGTTTAGTTTAGGTTTCTATTTATTTAATTTTAGTTTTTTATTTTAATTTATTTAATGGTTTAGGTTTAGGTTTTAATTTAATTTTATTTTTCATTGTATTTAGGTTTAGGTTTTTTTATTTATTTTATTTTAAAATTTTATTAAGTTTACGTTTAGGTTTTTAGGATTTTAGGGTTTAGGGTTTAGGGTTTAGAGTTGAGGGTTTAGGGTTTAGGGTTCAGGGTTTTAGTATTTAGGGTTTATGGTTAGGGTGTAGGGTTTAAGTTAGGTTTTAGTGTTTAGGCTTTAGGGTTTAGGGTTTTAGATTTAGTATTTAGGTTTAGGTTTAGTGTTTAGATTTAGACTTAGGTTTTAGTATTTAAGTTTAGGGTTTAGGTTTATTTAGGTTAGTAGGTTTAGTATGGGTTTAAGGTTTAGGGTCTGGGTTTAGGATTTTTTAGGGTTTAGGGTTTAAGTTTATTAGGTTTAGGGTTTATAGTTTAGGGTTTAGTTTAGGTTTAATTTTAATTAAGTATCTGAGCTGGGTTTAAGTTTTAGTTTAGGGTTTAGGGATTTGGGTTTTGGGTTTTAGGTTTAGTTTGGGGTTTAGGTTTAGGTTGTTAGTTTAGTTTATGGTTTAAGGTTTAGCTTTTAGGTTTAGGTTCAGTTTAGTTTAAGGTTTAGGTTTTGGTTTTATCAGAACAAATTTAGATTCAACATTTCTTCTTTTTAATTTCAACAACCAAGTAACACCATAAGTTTTCTAAGACAACATGATAGATCAAAATGAGCACACATAGAGCAAATCAAAAACTCTAGATAACCAAAATCATTTCTACTGTAAAACACAATTCCATAAGCATCAAATCGAATCGGCTATTTTTCGATTTCTCTAGTTCCCATCAAGACCACCTTGGCCTCTCGAATGGTGGAATCCACCATCGTATCCCCGATCTCTCCCTCCGCCACCACCATGGATGTAGCCTCCATTGCTTCTCCCGCCTCCATAACTGCCATTGCTCTGACCACCACCTCTATATCCACCAGCACATTCGGATCCCCCACCACCATTGCAACAAATTTTTAGTTTTGATTTTGTTTAGGTTTT
The DNA here is from genome assembly GCA_021442155.1 of Cymbidium sinense. Lineage (NCBI taxonomy): Eukaryota > Viridiplantae > Streptophyta > Magnoliopsida > Asparagales > Orchidaceae > Cymbidium > Cymbidium sinense. The sequence goes on from JAKCPB010000619.1 coordinate 296,163, forward strand.
TTATTTTATTTTATTTTATTTAGGTTTAGGTTTTTTATTTATTTTAATTTTAGGTTTTATTTAGTTTATGTTTATGTTTATAGGTTTTTAGGGTTTAAGGTTTAGGGTTTAGGGTTTAGGATTTATGGTTTAGGGTTTGCGGTTTAGGATTTAGGGTTTTAGTATAGGTTTTTTTTAGGGTTTAGGGTTTATGGTTTAGGGTTTAAGTTTAGGGTTTAGGGTTTATTTAGGGTTTAGGGTTTAGAGTTGTTTGTTTAGAGTTAGTTTTATTTTTTTATTAATTAAGTAAACCTGTAGGTTTAAGTTTATTTAGTTTATTTTTTATTTTTTTTGTTTATTTTTTATTTTTATTTTATTTTTAGGTTTATATTTTATTTTATTTTGTTTAGTTTATTTTGTTTTAGGTTTATTTATTTTAGTTTATGTTTTATTTTAGTTTATTTTTAAGTTTAGGTTTAGATTTAGGTTTTGGTTTAGTTTAGTTTTATTTTTATTTTATTTTTTAAGTTTAATTTTATTTTTTATTTTTAGGTTTAGGTTTAGGTTTTTATTTTATTTTTTTTTAAGTTTAGGTTTTAGGTTTTTATTTTAGTTTTAATTTTAGGTTTTTTTTTTAGTTTAGGTTTATTTTTAGTTTATTTTATTTTATTTAGTTTAGGTTTAGGTATATTTTATTTGGTTTATTTTAGGTTTAGTTTTTTTTTTTAGATTATGGTTTATGTTTTTTTTAGATTTTATTTTTAGTTTTTCTTTAAGTTTAGATTTTTTATTTAGTTTTATTTTATTTTATTTTAGGTTTATTTTATTTTATTTTGCATAGTTTTGATTTTATTTGGCTTTTATTTTAGATTTATTTTATTTTTTAGTTTAGTTTAAGTTTTTATTTATTTTATTTTATTTTAGTTTTTATTTTTTATTCTATTTTATGTTTAAGTTTAGGTTTTGGTTTTGGTTTAGGTTTTCTTTAGGTTTTTTATTTAATTTAGGTTTAAGTTTTATATTTATTATTTTAATTTAGGTTTATTTAGTTTATGTTTATGTTTTTAGGTTTTAGGGTTTAGGATTTAGGGTTTAGGTTATGGTTTAGGGTTTGTGTTTAGGTTTAGGGTTTAGGCTTGTAGGTTTTAGGGTTTAGGGTTTATGGTTTAGGGATTAAGGTTTAGGGTTTAGGATTAGTTTAAAGGTTTAGGGTTTGGGTTTTTTTGTTTTATTTTTGTTTTACTTTTTTAAATTAAGTAAACTAGTAGGTTTATGTTAATTTAGTTTATTTATTTTAGTTTTTTTATTTTTTTATTTTCTCAAATTAAGTAAAGTTGTAGGTTTAGGTTTATTTACTTTATTTTTATTTTGTTTATTTTATTTTATATAATTTTCTTTAGACTTATAAAGTGTAGTTTAAGTCTTATGATTTTAAAACCATAGTTCTTATGATTGCAAGATAGCTAAGGTAGTTATTTAATTAGAGACTAAAGTCCAAAACACACTCTAAAGACTAGAGCATGAGTAGTTTGAGAATATGACTTAATCAGAGATGCAAAATCTTTTAATTTTATTTCATTTTAGACACATCATTTTAGGCTTTAGGATTTCTTATGCTTAAATGCATGATGAAATTGGTTATGGGTCAAATTAGCTAGAAGAAGGTGTTCTCCACAACAAATTCCCTAGGTCAAGCATTCCTTTATCATGCAAGGATGGAGATCCTTTGTTCAGAGAGAAAGAATATGCATGCATGATGTGATGCATATAACCATACGATAAGGGGTCGCTAAATCTTTTAATTATATTATTTATGTCTTAGGCTTTATGATGAGGTTATGAGTTGTTTATAATTTAGTTATGAGTGATTAGTTGGGTAGAAAAGTTATTTTTATCCTAACAGCCTAATCGTATCCAAGCCACACATTATAGCATCAATCATTTAAGTATGTGAAGCATGTCAATTGCATAATTTAGATAACATCAAATAATTATATAAACTATCGTAAAAGAATAAAAGGTATGTCTAGTATATAACCAGAAGAGAGCAAAGATGTTAGCTTTTCAACTTTATGAAAGAATAATTATAATTGTATTAAATGCTATGGGGTCTTCTTTCATATCTCCATTTATCATTTGGTTCCTTCTTTGATTTTGATGGTGCTTGCTTCAAAGGCATCAGTTAGGACAATGCCTTCTAGCCATTACTCATTAATCCCCATAGCACTAATCCAAATATTATTGCAAAATTACATTTATGTGAGAAGTAAATCTAACTACACTGCAAAATAGAGGTTAGCTAAATATACATATAATCCCAAGCTTTATTTTAGTTTATTAGCACCTTACATAGGTAACTAAGCCCACCTGTCCTAACTTAGATTATGCTTAAGGATTTAAGTAACCTGCAAAAAGAGCATTTATAATTATTTTTAAACATCCCATAAGCATAATCTCCTATAAAAAATATGATTAGGCTAATATTGACCTATCATCCAGTCTATGAAGCATACACTCTAACATCCAATCAAAATAATACATCATAAAACAAAACATACATTACATCATACACTGCCCTAACTTAGAGCTAGATGTCGTGACTTAATTCTAATGTGTGCATTAAGGCTTGTGTGGTAAGTCTTGTTAAGCATTAGTGTTGTATTCTTTAAGTGTAGAAGGTTTCAATTAAACATAAAAAGGTGATTTCACTTAAAGTAGTTTAATTGATTTGAAATTTTAAATTGTGTTTTCTTTTGTTTCATTTGATTACACTTAGCAACTAAGTGTTATGAGAGGAAAAGAGGATTGCCCTCTTTCATCTCTACCTTAAGTCACTTTCTAAAGTATATTAATTTGATTTAGTTCAATTTATTAATTAAATGATTTAATTAATCTTAAGTTTAGGTTCACTTTAAATAATCCTATTCAAAATGAAGCATCTTAAGATTAATTTAATTAAATTACTACCACATGACCTATATTAAATCATTACTTTCCATCACATGTAACATGCATATGATTCAATCCTATGTATCTATACATGCAACATATTTTAGCACTCTTAAATGATGAATGTATGTGTATGTTTAGAATTTATATTTTATTCGATTGAATTATTTAAACATATTAATTTAAAACTTTATCCAAATTTTTATACAAAAAGGACATAAGAATGAAATTAAATAGGCATGTGTGGTTGGTAAACCAGGAAAGTGAGGTAACCAAATGACCTCCTTGGAGCTAGCTAAACCCTCATATTCCCAGGCATGTCCAGACTATATATCCATTTTCATTCAAACATATGTAAATTCGTATACATGAACATAGGAAGTAAGCTCCAAATCATATGGCTAATTAATTCAACCACTTAGTCAATTATGAATGTATGCAATTTTAATGTAAAATGGGATTTTCATTCACTAATCACATATACATATACATGTACAAAGACATAGGCAATCACGCGTCATTGTTAAACCATGGAAGTGAGGTAATCAAATGACCTCCTTAGGCTAACTAAAGCCTCATATTGGGATGTCCGACTATATACTTACTTTTCTTGGACACACATGGATGTATACATAAATGAGGGAAAGAAAACCATGCAATGATATATATATATATATATATATATATATGAACTATATTATATATATATGAATTAAAGCTCTATCCAAATTCTAATGTTGAAATACATAAGAATGAAATCAAATGGGAATGTGCCATTGTTAAACCAGAAAAGTGAGGTAATCAAATGACCTCCTTGGGGCTAGCTAAACTCATGTTCAGAGATATATACCCATAACCATTCAATCTTATATAAATCAACACATGAATATAGGAAATAGAACTCAACATTCCTACACTTAAGCTATAAGCACATGCATTTGTTATGTATTTATAACTAACATCATAACACATATTATTATTCATTTATAAGCTTTTGAAAAATATATTTAGATTTAATAGTGATAATAGTAACTCTTATATTAAATTAAATAAAAACATGCAAGCTTACATAACGGAAATCCATTTTATTTTACTTGATTTTGAAAAGATGGATACATAAATTCAAATGACATACCAAATTTAACATGATTGGAAAAAGGACAATCAAATATAAACATGTGATTCATTCAACTGAACTAGTTCTTAAGGACAATCAAATCAAATTAGATTATTTAAAGCAAGCCAAAACTTCTTTATTAATTAAGTTTTGGATATGATTTGATTTAAAGAGGAGAAGAGAAATCATCACTTGTTATTTTAAACCCATTCCCACATTACTAATTTGATTTAATTTAAGGAAATGTAATTAAATTAATTTTATGGGTTAATTAGGTTGAACCTTTAATTAGATGAATTAATTACCCTTACTTATGTCACCTTAAAGTAATTAACTAAATAAATATTAGCCAACATGATGTGCATGGAAAATAGACTTGCAATGATCCTAGGAAATAAAAGGGGCCTAAAGCAATTGGCACATGATTAATAGTTAATTAGATTAAGGGACTTAATTAATTACTCTTATGGTTTCCCACACATGTGGACTAACCATAATTTCATTAAACTCTTTTAGGTTATTAAACACCTAAAGTTTTATCCCATGATTTAATTAATTAAGGTTTGATGTGATTATGATTTCAATTTAATTAGGTGATTTATTTAATTAGTTAAATCTTAATTAATTTCATTTTAAAAAAAAAGGTGAAATGAACTTAGGGAAAGGGGTACCAACCTTATTTCTTAGTTCACTTGCTATTGAATAATGATTAATAAACTTAATTAACCATTTTGTTATTGTTCATGGGATTAATTAATCATTAATTAACTTAAAATAGTAGTTAATCTATAATTAGTCAATTTTCCTAATTAAGAGAGCTTTAAATCCCAAGAAAATCATGGGAGGTAGAGGTCATCCCATTAAATTAACCCACAAAGTTTGGGATTAATTTCTCAAGTAATTAAAGAGTAATTATGCCAATTAATTTCATAATTAAACCTTAATTACTATTTAAAATTAGTTAAGATAATTTTTAATTAATTCTCCTCTAAAATACCTTTAAAATGAGTATTTATTTGCATTTTTATTTCTATGTTTTTTTATGATTTTAGAAGTTCTAGCCATTAAAAATGATTAATTAAGCCTAATTAAAGCCTAATCGTTGGCACCACATGGCATGCTTTACATGGCATGATGGAGATTGGCTACTTAAAACTTACCTGACTCAGTGCATATGTGGTGGTGATGGACGCGCTTTCTTGTCTATCATCCGATCTAAAATTAGATGGCTTTGATTAAGATGATAGCTTAATAGGATGAATACATACCAATCAAATGAATCTAATCATGACCGTCTATTCTGATCATGTAGAATGGACGGTGTGTAATTTAACATCCTACGAGTGATGGAGAATGGAGTCCATCCGCCATTGCTCATTTGATCTGAGCTTACCTGAGCTTGGATCAACTCCAAAAGGATCCCACACCTTCACAACATCGATCAGAGGAGATCCAACAATCAAGATCACATGAGATGCAAGTTTTTTTCAAAAAGCTCCAACCTATTTTTGTCTAAGGATCAATTTTGGAAGCATACCTCGCCAGAGCTTAAGATTGGGGGCTCAAACGATTAAGGAGGCTTCATCTAGTGGAGATGAATCCCTGTTGAGCAGCAATTGGATCAATTCCTCGATGTTCGATTGGAAGGCCATGAATCGATGATTTAGAGCTCAGCTTTGATCGAAGTCCCACCACTAGTGCTCTGGAAGCATGGGAATGATTTCTGTGTGTGTTAGAGTGGAAATGAGGGGTGCCCCACCCCTTCTCCTCCCCTTCCCTCAAATGGTGGGATTTGGCTTCTAGTGCATGAACATCTCGGAGGAGGGAGTTGCTCATGGTTGGTTGAAGGTGGAGGAGGCTGCTAAGGAGGAATCATGGGTGTCCTATGGGTTTCAAATATCTTGATAGGGAGGGTGAGATGATTTCACCTCCCATGGGTCATGGCTGACCCAACCACCCCTGGGTGCTGGCCTAGTGAGACCATTGGGAGAGTACCAAGTGGCCAAGGAATGGAAATGACCACTTACATGGGTGATTTGTCTCATGTGATGCCCTTGACCCAAGGGTAGAATGATCATTTAGCATTGGATTTGATTTAGAAAGGTTTGAAATGAGCAAAAAGTGGGTTAGCCCAAATTTCGTCAATTGGAGTTGATTTGTTAGTTTGGCTCAATTTGATTTATTTAGGTCAAATTAGGTTAGGTTGATCAAGACCAAATGGTCAAATTGGGTCAAACCAAGGGTTTGTCAAGTTCATATGATCATTTGGGATGTTTTAGTTCAATTGGTTTAGTTTAGTTTAGCTTAGATTTTATTTTGGCTCATTCGAATTCATTTCAATCAAATGGGTTAAGTTGACCAATTTGATCAAATTAGCCAAATTGGCTTTGGTTGGGTGTTGGTTTGGGGTTAGTTGACCAGCTAAAAATGATTGTAGGATTTTTTTTCAATTAATTTGAATTTGTTTTGATGTAGGAAAATTGATCATTTAGGTCAATTTGAGCTAACTAGGTCAATTGGATTCAATTGGGTCCAATCATGGCTTCGGTCAAGTTAAACAATCAATTTGAAATGAACTTGACATATTAGTTGCAATCAATTTGGCTTATATTTTGATTTGACATAATTTGATTTTTTAGGTCAATTTGGGCAAACTTGGATCAAGAGGGCCAATTGTGTTTAGTTTGTCTCAATTGAAGGTCAAGTCATATTCAAATATTGGTTTTGATTTGGTATGAATCATTGGTTTCAAGGGATTTGGCTAGTTTGGGTTCATATGGGTTAAGGGGTTCACTTGGTCAAATGACTAACTTGACTTGGTTTGACCTAATTTATGATAATTGATCAATTTAGGGTGATCAACAATCATGATGGGAGGTTTTGATGGGCTTGGTTCAATCAAATTTGGGTAGGATTAAAACTTGTCAAATTGACCACTTTGGGTCAAATGGACCAATGAAGTTGGGTTTGAGTGGTTTTGAGTTTAATTTAGTTGAGTTAATACATGGATTTAGGATTGATATATAAATTCAATTGTAATTGGTTTGGGTTCAAATGGGTTTTGGTTCATTTGAACATTTCAAGTCAAGTTAGGTTTGGCTTGGGTTGATTTTGCTTTGGCTTGATGATTGTAGATTTCATTTACTTTTGTGAATATGATTAAAGGTATGATTGATTCATGAGAAAATAAATTGAATTTGGGTTCTGGAATGAAGGAATTTGTTTAAGTACATGGAGTTGGGTCATGTGGATTAGGTTTCAATTTTAATCTGGTTTGATTTGGTTTGATTTAATTTTGATGATTTAAATGTATATTTCATTTAAATTTGAGAAGATGATTGAAAATATGATTGATTTGTGAGAAAATCAATTAAGTTTGACTTGATTTGGATTAAGATTTGGCAAGTCCATGGGATAGGTCATATGGCTTAGAAGGGTTTTGATTTAATTTGATTTACGATTTAGTTTGATCATTTGAATGTAAATTTGATTTATATTTAGAGGATGATTGAAGATATAAATTGATTATGAGAAAATCAATTGATTTTGTATTGATTTGGATTAAGATTTGGCTAAGTCCATGGGATATGTCATTGGACTTAGCCAAACCAGCCAACTCTTATCAGTAGTAGATTCCCTTGGAGGTGACACTTGAGCCAGATAGTGATGAAGACTGGGCTCCAAAGCAAAGCATAAGTGTATCCAAGTCTATATGTGAAACAAGTAGGCATCAGTTGGGAACCTTAGCTCTAACCCCACTTTTCTCTCAAAAAGCTGAGGGTTTGGTAGTTAAGGAAGCCCCTAAGTCATCCATGTGAAGACTCGAGGTTCTTTCGGAGCATCATCCTCAAGTCCAGAAGTTGATGTAGAACTTGAGGATGATTCATATAAAGATTTAATAAAAATACCTTTTGATTGGTACTTGCATTGTGCCCATAATTTAGCAAAGAAAGAGTTAATCCCACATACTTGGTCAAAGCATAGATTAGACTACTCTGAAAGAATATGGAAGAATAAATGAAAAAGCTCTCAATCAAAATCAGGACTAGGATTCGTTATAGTGGGTCCAGTCAATGATGACGATTACTGCATAGTCAACACCAATTATTTATAATTTGATAGGCTCTTTTAAAGTCACATTAACTTATATGAGGAGCTATGCTTAGAAACTTCAAATGATCCAAATGATTTTTAAGTCAAAGATTCACCGCTAGTGTTCGAAGAAGAGATCAAGTCAACCATCAACGAGCTCAAGGAAATCAACTTAGGAATTGAAGAAGATCCACACCTGACATACATCAGTTCTTTATTGAATGAAATTAAAACCAATGACTTAGTTAGGCTATTGACTGATTTTAAGGACTGCTTGGCATGGAGTTATGAAGAGATGCCTAGATTGGCTCCTAACATAGCATTCCATAAACTAGCAACAGAGCCTACTGCTAACCTTATCAAGCAAGCTCTAAGATGCATACGATTAGACATAGAATAATAGGTCATTTCTAAAGTCAAGAAATTGATCGAAGCTAGCTTCATCTGAGAAGAAAAATACCTTATCTAGCTAGCCAGTAACATCCCAGTTAAGAAAAAGAATTGGCCAAATTCACATATGCATCAATTTTAGGGATTTAAATAAAGCATGTACAAAAGATGAATTTTCACTACCAATCCTAAAGCTGATGGTGGACATTTTCTCATCTCATGCAGCCTTCTCTTTCATGGATGACTGATCTAGATATAACCAAATAAAGATGGCCACTAAAGATGAAAAAAATACTACTTTTCAAACTCCGATTGAAATCTATTACTATAAGGTCATACTTTCAGCCTTAAAAATGCTAGTGCTACATACCAGTGGGCTATGACTCGAATCTTTGATGAACTCATTCATCTTTAAGTCGAGTGCTATGTCGATGATCTCGTGGTCAAAAGTAGAGAAAAGGAAGACCATCTCTTTGACTTGAGAGTAATTTTTGAATAGTTAAGATAATTTAACCTCAAAATGAACCCCGTGTAGTTGCTTTAGGAAAATTCCTTGGATTATTTTGTCCGACACCAAGGAATTAAAATCGATCTGGAGAAGATCAAAGAGATATTAGAAATGCCACCCCCTAAAATTTTAACTCAACTTAGATCATTCCGAGCGCAGTTGGAATATCTAAGATACTTTATATCTAACCTATCGAGAAGATGTCAGCCATTCTCAGCACTTGATAAATAAGACACCAAGTTCAAGTGGGATGATAAGTGTGAGCATGCCATTGAAGACATCAAGCATTACCTGATGATGCCGCCAGTTCTAGCAACCCCTATCTCGAGCAAGGCACTCATACTTGACATTATTGCGCTAGACGACTCCCTTGGTGCTAGGTTGGCTCAAGTTAATGATGAAGGGAAGGAAAATACACTCTACTACCATAGTCATCATTTAATCCCTGCTGAGGCTAATTTTCCACCCATTGAGAAGTATTGCCTAACTTTAATCTTTGCATCTAAAAGAGCTACACTACATGCTTTCATAAGGTGAACTTGATATCTAGGATCAATCCACCTATCTCATGACAAGGTAACGCTATCCTGATGGCATGACACCATGATCTTCGTAGTTTGATATTACCTTCAGAACCTCGGCGTGAAAGGACAAGAGCTAGTGGATTTTTTAAAAGCACCCACTTTCTGAATTTATGATCACCTTGATGAACAAATCATTAACTTAGGGGATACTAGAATTCACTGCTTGGAGATGTACTTTGATGATTCGGCTTCCTCTCAAAAAGGAGAAGAACCATAATCTTCTATTCCAGAAAAGGTAATGGTAGGAATATTTCTCTTAACTCTGAACCGTGATGTGATGAGATTTGTATAGCATCTGTCCAATCCTTGCACCAATAATGAAGCCAAATATGAAGCTCTAATTGCTGGTCTGGATTTATCCCTTACTCTAAGCATCCAAAACATCAACATCTTTAAAGATTCTTAGCTAGTTATCAACCAAATTATTGGGTCTTATAAGGTTATAAAGCCCAAGCTCAATTACTACCATAAGTACCCCACGGAGTTATTGGCCCAATTCCTAGAGGTTACCATTTTTAAGATTCCTCGAGGAGAGAATGCCATAGCGTATGCTTTAGCCAAGCTTACAAATGAGTTGGGATGTCTGGAGGATGAGTCTATATCAATAAAGGTCCAAATTAGACTAGTCATATCCCTTATTGATATTAAACTCATTAAAAAGTACTCTCTTGAAGGGAAGGTTTCCATTGCCAAGAAGGACAAGGAGTTAAATTGGAGGAAACCATTCATGGATTAACTAAATAAAGGAAAACTATCTCAAGAGAAGTCCCAAGCCCATCGGATGAAGTAGAGCACTTTCTATGCTTATGTGGATTATCTTGTACTAGCATCATCATATGTGGTTTCATTATTTAGACAAGAATAAAGCCTGTAAGATCATGACTGAGGTACACTCAGGATTATGTGGAGCCAAGCCAAGATCAAGAGAATAGAATACTACTCACCGTCAATGATCAAAGATTGCATAGATACGGCTAGGCGATACAAATAATGTCAAATACATGGTGTGGTCATACACCAACCACCCAACATTCTACATCGTATATTGGCCTCATGGCCATTCAAGTGTTGGGGTATCGACATAATGGGTCTCTTCTTTCAAGGATTCATCATCTTAGTGCATCACTACTTTTCCAAATGGGCGAAGGTCATTCCACTCAGAGAGGTCACAACTCAACATGAGGTTTAATTTTTTAAGAACCATATCATATATAGGTTAAAAGTGTGTCGATGAATTATATCTGATAATGGTATTGCATTAAAGAGCACTGAGATCAACAACTTTGCTCGGAGAGACAGTATAGATTGGAGATATTCTACCATTAACTACTTGAAGGCAAATAGCTTAGCAGAAGCCTTCAATAAAGCTCTCATCTATATACTGAATAAGACACTTGATAGCAACAAGTGATAGTGGCATGATCAGTTACTTAAAACCTTATGGGCCTACCGCACCATATATAGAACTCCAACTCAGTCTACTCCTTTCTCCTTAATGTATGGGTTTAAAGCTATTCTACCATTAGAAGTCCAACTCCCATTAATAGGGATAGCTATGGGTAGCAAGATCATAATAGAGTAGAATGCCAAGTTGGTGTTAGAAGAGCTTGAGGATTTGGAGGAGAGATGTTTGCAGGATGCTAAATTCTCGAGTTGTACAAAGCTAAAATAATTCAAGCTCATAATAAGTAGGTCTGTGCTAGAGGTTTTCAAGAAAGAGAGCCTATTTTAGTTCTAAGGAGACCGATTATTATCCATCGTAAGATGGGAGGCAAGTTTGAACCCACTTGGGAAGGCCTTTTTGCCATATAGAAGGCATACCAAGGAGAATCTTATCAACTTATTAATCATAAGGGAGAGTGCCCAATGCTTCTAATTAATGGGCTCTGCTTAAAGAAATAGTATAAATTATGTTTAAAAATAATTATCATCAATGAAAATTAAATCTCTTTCATGTTGAAAGTATTCTTATTTATAATCTAGCATGATGTGTTTAGGTAGGTAAGGAACGAACGCATCCTATCCTTCATCGACATAACACATAAACATAAACTACACATAAACATATAAAATAAACACATATTTTTGTCTTGGGCTACCTGAAGGAGATAACTCTCCATGTCCTTGATGAATATTCTCATCAATATGCAATATTTTAATAATGTATTCATTCAAATTACATCATCTTAACATTATAATCAACATTTTATGATTTGTGATGGTGCAAGCTCAAACTAACTATATAATATCATGGTAACATATTATAGTGTGAATTAACACACTATATTATATTGTAATATATGATGTTATATTATAATTTAATATAATATAATATATTGTCTAACATTACACCTCATTAGAATCACTTAAAAAGAACCAATAACAAAATTTTCTCAAAATATGAATAATGTTCAATTTGGATGTAAAATTGTTATTTTTCTATTAGAAATGGTATAAAATAATAGAATTTTGGTATCGCTTCTTAGTGTGTGTTGTGAATTTGGCCAAATTCTTCCATACATTTTTGTGAGTTTTGACCCAATGTATTATAAGAAAAGTAAAACATACTAAAATTTATAATAACATTTAGTAACACACCACCACATTCATATATATGTGTAGTTATATTGTTATGTACATTACATTTTAATATCTTATCTTATATTATCTTACATTACACCTTAAAATGAATCACTTTAAGAAAAAAATCTATAAAATTTGGTCAAAAAGTGAACATTTATTTTCAATGCATATTTCCATTATTTTGATTAAATGCCACACCATAGCACACCCCCAATGATATTCCCTAAAGCTTACCTTAAATTTGGCCAAATCCCATCATCTTAGCCTATAAATCAATATTTTTATGAATTATACCAGTACAAAATCTACTACTTCATGCTATAACAAACTAAAATATGCTAAACAACAAGTAGTAATACACAATAGTATGCTATAATGCATGATGCTACACTATGTTATTGCATCCTATATTATAATACAATATAGCATATTATATTATATTATATATATTACATATCACATCACAAGGGATTGCTTAAAATAAAAAATTATAAAATTCTTCTAATAATAAAAAAAATTATATAGTCGTATCATTTACATATTTTAAATTGAGACAATATATTATGATGTCATGCTCTACCTATTATGAATTTGGCCAAATTCCACCATTTTAAAGTCTAAATCAACATTTTTGTAAATAATGCTAGTGTAGGCTCGACTGCATGATTGTAAAATACGAAACAAGTTTAAAATGCACTAAATAATATATTATGATATATGTTGCTATACTATGCTACAACATATAATAATTATTTTCAACATAAAATCTTACTTTTTAGACTATAAGTGGTGTAGCACATCTTTGGTACTACAACCTAATTCCCACTTAGAATTTAGTAAATTTCATCATCTAATTTATTAAATTAATATTTCCATGATTTATATTAATGCATATCATAGTACAAAATACCATAATATACTTAAACAGCTCAAAACATCTTATAACATCCAAAAACACATCACTACATGCTCAAATATATGATGCTACATTATACTATAATATATTGTATTATAATATGATTTAGGGTTAAGGTTTAGAATATTAAAATCTCTAATATCCAAGGGAAAGTCTTTTGAAGACATTTTCTTTGGTTACCATAACTATGTTAGGATTGGGTCATTCTTTAGATCTACTCCTAATGACATCTTTATTCAAGGTTTAAGGTTTAGGGGGTTTAGTGGCAGGGGTTTAGGGTTTAGGGTTTGTGGTAGTTTAACAATAGGGGAGGGTTACAGGATTTAGAGTAAGAGAGGTGGAGGTGGAGGTTAGAGCCCAGGGCCTAGTTTAGGTTAATATTAAAAGCCCATGTCTAGCTTTAGGGTAGGTTAGAGAAGGTTTATGATTTAAGGTAAGATTTAAAGTTTAGGGCTCAGGGCCCAGGGCTCAGGTTAGCCTAGGGTGGCCCAGGGCCTCCCAGCCTCAGGGTCTGGGGTCAGGCCCAGGTCTTAGGGCCTGGAGGGCTCAGTGGCCCAGGGCCAGGCCTCAGTACTCAGGGTAGGCCAGGTGTAGGGCCCAGGTTAGGGCCCAGGGTTTTTGGCCAGTGATTAAGGATCATTGTTCAGGAAAGGGTAAAGTCAGTAGAGTTTATTTAAGCAAACCCGGCAGGTTTATTTATTTATCTAGTATTTATTTATTAGATTTTATTTTATTTATTTACAGTTTAATTTAATTTATAGTTAAGATTATAGTTTATTTTAGGTTTAGGTTTATGTCATGTATTTTAATTTATTTATTTTATCTTTAAGGTTTATTTTTTATTTTATGTTTAGGTTTAATTTTATTTTAGGTTTAAGTTTAGATTTTATTTTAGGTTTATTTTTAGGTTTTAGTTTAGTTTAGGATTTTATTTATTTTATTTTATTAGTTTAGGTTTATTTAATTTTAGTGTAGGTTTAGTTTTATTTATTTTAGTTAGATTGAGTTTAGGTAGGTTTATTTTATTTTGTTTATTTTAGGTTTAGTTTTTCTTAGTTTAGGTTTTTTATTTCATTTATTTTTTTTGGTTTTACCTTGAAGTTTATTTTTAGGTTTAGTATTTATTTAGTTTTCATTTTATTTATGTTTATTTTTAATCCATATTTAATTTATTTTATTTTGGTTTTTAAGTTTATTTTATTTTGGTTTATTTTTATTTATTTATTTTTTTATTTTAGTTGTTATTTGTTAATTTATTTAATTTAGGTTTAGGTTTAGGTTTAAGTTTGTTGTTTTAGTTTAAGTTTTTATTTTATTTTATTAAAGTTTAGTTTTTTTAATCCATTTAGTTTATATTGGTTTTATGGTTTGGTTTAGTGTTTAGGGTTTAGGTTTAGGGTTTAGGATTTAGTGTTGTAACTTTAAGGTTGTGGGTCCATGGTTTAGGAGGGTTAGGGTGTGGTTGGGGTCATGGTATGATTTATTTTATTTTAGGTTTAGGTTTTATTATTTAGGTTTAGGTTTTAAGTTTTATTTTAGGTTTATTTTATTTTTATCTGTACTTTATTTTATTTATTTTATTTTAGGTTTATTTTATAGTTTAGGCATTTAATTTATTTTAGCACAGATTATTTTATCTATCCATTTACATAGAGTTTAGAGGCTCATGTTTAAGTTTAGTTTAGGTTTTATTTTATTTTATCTATTTAGTTATAGTCAGTTTGGTATTAAAGAGCCCAGGGCCCAGGGTGGCCTAGGGCCCAGGCTCAGGGCCTGGGGGGTAGGCGCCAAGACTCCAGGGTCCAGGGCCAGGTAGGTCAGGGCCCAGGGAGGGTCAGGGTGGGGCCTAGGTCCGTGGCTCAGGGTTGTGGTGTGGTAGGGATAGGGTAGAGGGTGGGTTTAGGGCCTGGGAGGTCAGAGATTTGTTTTTAAAATTGAGCAGTTTTTTATTTAACCCATTCTTTTATTTTATCATTTTATTTAAGTTTTTATTATTATTTAGTTTATTTATTTAATTTAGTTTATTTTATTTCATTTTATTTTTAGGTTTAGGTTTGATTTTTAATTTAGTTTTATTTTATTTTTTTAGGTCCTTTAGGTTTATTTTAGTTTTATTTTATTTTTTTTTTATGTTTATGTTTTATTTTGATATTTTAGGATTAGTTTAGGTTTTTATTTTATTTTTTTTTAGGTTCGGGTTTTAAGTTTTTATTTTATGTTTATTTTTTAGTTTTAGTTTTTAGTTTAGGTTTAGGTTTATTTTTAGTTTATTTTATTTTATTTAGTTTAGGTTCAAACTTAGGTTTTGGTTTAGGTTTTATTTATTTTAGTTTAGGTTTAGGCTTATTTTATTTTTATTTTAGGTTTATGTTTTTTTTTTTAATTTAGGGATTAGGTTTTATTTTTTATTTATTTTTGGGTTTATTTATTTAGGTTTAGGTTTTTATTTAGTGTTTATTTAATTTTATTTTAGGTTTATTTTCCTTTTTATTTTACATTTAGTTTTTATTTTATTTAGGTTTCTTATTTTTAAGTTTTTTTAATTGAGATTTTATTTTATTTTATTTTGGTTTAGTTTTTATTTTTTATTTTTTATTTTTGTTTATTTTTATGTTTAGGTTTAGGTTTTGGTTTTAGTTTAGGTTTTTATTTTATTTTATTCATGTTTAGGTTTTGTTACTTATTTTCTTTTTAGGGTTTAATTAGTTTAGGTTTAGGTTCTTAGGATTTTATTGTTTAAGGTTTAGAGTTTTAGATTTAGGATTCAGGGTTTAGGGTTGTAGGTTTTAGGGTTTAGGGTTTAAGGTCTAGGGATTAATGGTTTGGGTTTAGGGTGAGTTTTAGGGTTTAAGGTTTAGGTTTTTTATTTATTTATTTTTATTTCCTTATTTTTTTATTTTTTAAAATTAAGTAAACATGTAAGTTTAGGTTTAGGTTTTGTTAGTTTAAGGTATAGGTTTTATTTATTATTTATTTTTAAGTGTTATTTTTAGGTTTATGTTTTTATTTAATTTTAAATTTATTGTATTATTATTATTATTATTATTATTATTATTATTATTATTATTATATATTAGATTTAGTTTTCATTTTATTTAGGTTTTTTATTTTTTTAGTTTAGTTTAAGTTTTTATTCATGTTATTTTTAGTTTAGTTTTTATTTTTATTTTATTTTCTTTTTAGGTTTTGGTTTAGGTTTTAGTTTAATTTTATTTTATTTATTTTATTTTTTGTTTAGGATTTTTGTTTATTTTATTTTTAGGTTTTATTTAGTTTAGGTTTAGGTTTTTAGCTTTTCAAGGTTTTGGGTTTAGGGATTAAAGATATAGAGTTCGGTGTTTAGGGTTTAGGATTTAGGGTTTAGGGTGTATGGTTTTAGGGTTTAGGGTTTAGAGTTTAGGGTTTGGATTTATGGTTTTTAGGGTTTAGGGTTGAGAGTGTAGGGTTTAGGTTTTGGGTTTAGGGTTCAGGTTTTAGTTTAGAGTTAAGCATTTAGGGCTTTATTTAACAGAGAATGTATTCAGATTCAACATTTCTTCTTTTCGATTTCATCAACCAAGTAATACACTATGTTTTCTAAGACACAAGCTACAATATAGATAAAAAATGAGCACACATAGAGCAAATTAAAAACCCTAGATAATTAGAACTATCTCTATTATAAAGACACAGTTCCATAAGCAGCAGATCGGATCGTCCGTTCTTCAGTTTTTCCAGTTCCAGTTAGAACCACCTTGACCTGTTGAGTAGCGGGTCCACCATCATAACTCTGATCTCTCCATCCGCAATAGCCATGGCAATAACCTTCATTGCTCCCCCCGCCTCCATAGCCACAACTGCTCTGACCACCACCTTCACATCCACCAGCACCTCCAAATCCCCCACCATAGCTACGATAACCCCCACCTTTGCCTTCGCCTCCTCTACGAAATCTAGACTGAGCCTAGTTGATGGTGATGTTTCTGTCATTAAGGTTCTGCCCATTCTTAGGGGTTAGGTTTAGGTTTCAGTTTATAAGGTTTTAGGTTTAAAGTTTATTTTTTAATTTGTTTAATTACTTTATGTGTTTAGCATTTAGGGTTACTATTTAGGGCTTAGGGTTTTAGGTTTTATGCCTTTAGAGTTTAGGGTTTAGGGATAGTGTTTAGGGTTCAGGTTTAGTGTTTAGGCTTCAAGGTTTAGGGTTTTTAGGGTTTAGGGTTAGTTTAAGGTTTAGGGCTTTACGGTTTAGGATTTAGAGTTTAAAGTTTAGGGTTTAGGGTTTAGGGTTTAGGATTTTAGGGTTTATGGTTGTTTATGGTTTAGGGTTTATGGTTTTGGGTTTAGGGAATTTTTTTTGGGAAAGTTAGAATTTTATTACCATAAAAAGAAAAAGATACAATGTCTTTAAAAGGGGTAAAACTCTAAAATTCTATTATTCTTAGAGCTATAAGAAACCTAAAGAGCTAAACTCCCATATAAGTACATTAGAAAAAGAAAAGAAAATAAAAGAGCAAATAGAGTAGCTAAAAAGCATAACATAAAAAGACACAGAGTAAGAATAAAATAAATCCTTAAAATAGTAAAAAGATGACTCAGCAGCAGTTCATGATATCTTTCAGAAACCAAGATAAGCAAGATCCACAGTAACAACACTTGGGTAGACTGAGTAAAGACCATTCCCTCTATAAAGTTCCAACCATTAAAGGAAACTTGTAAAACACTACAAAAGCAAAAGTCATAGCTAAAAAGGATAAGAAAAAAGAGAGGAAAATGAGAGGGATGAGAAAGAGAATGACCAAGCTCAGTTAGGATCATCTCAAGGGGCAACAATACATATGAGCAACCAAACCAGAGATAAGATGTAAGTAACATCAAAGCCATCATAGCCATCATATCTGATACAAGCAAATAGCCAAGGCTAGTAGTTCATAGAGTTCTAGATCCTGCACCATTAAACAAAGATCAATCAACCAGCAACCAGCTAGCAACCAAACCACCAAACAAAAGCTACAATAGACTAATCATAATAACCTAGAGAGAGGCTAGAATAAAGTTAGAACACCAACAATAGCCATTATCCAGATACCCATTCAACCTCCAAACTAGGGAAAACCAAAACCAGCCAACTGGAAGCACAAGGCCAATGCCAATTAATAGAGAAACAACCAATAAAACCAAGATAGAAGCACTAAAGCAAAGTCCCAACAAATAGCAGTCACCAAGCCAAACTAGGGTGAGCAACCAAAAATGACTAAACAACTCATAAATGAAACCATCAACCAGCAAAAAGTAATTTGAATTTAAGAGAAGAGATAACAAACCAACCAATGTAGAAAATAGAATAAAAATTGAGTAGAAACCATCCCATCCACCAGCAACTAGAGTAACAGGGTATAGAAGATAATAGCCACAAGGACAAAAAAACCAAGCCAACCTAAGCTGGAAAGATAAGAACCATCAAGTTGCAACCACCAAGCCAACCCAAAAGCAAGAGGTCAAAAACATAACCCAGCTTAGGCTAAAAAGTAAAAATAAGTTTAGGATTTAGGGTTTAGGGCTAAGGGTTTAGTATTTATGCTTTAGGGTTTAGGGTTTAGGGCTAATGGTTTAGTATTTAGGGTTTAGGGTTTAGGGTTTTGATGGTTTAGGGTTTAGGGTTTTGGGTTTAGAGTTTTGTGTTTAGGGTTTAGGGTTTAAGGTTTAGGGTTTTTTAGGGTTTAGGGTTTATTTTAAGTTTAGGGTTTTTTTAAAATTAAGTAAACTAGTAGGTTTAGGATTATTTAGTTTATTTAGTTTATTTTTTATTTATTTTAGTTTATTTTATTTTATATTTTTATTTAGGTTTATTTTTAAATTTTTATTTAGTTTAGTTTAGGTTTAGGTTAAAGTTTATGTTTATTTTTTAGGTTTAGGTTTAGCTTTATGTTTATCTTTTATTTTAATTTTTTTTTATCTTTAGGTTATATTTTTTAATTTTAGGTTTAGGTTTAGGTTTTTATTTTATTTTTTTTAAGTTTAGGTATTTATTTTAGGCTTGTTTCTAGGTTTTAGTTTTTTAGTTTAGGTTTAGGTTTAGGGATTTTTTAATTTACGGGTTAGGATTTATTTTTTATTTATCTTTAGCTTAATTTTTTAAGTTGAGGTTTTAATTTATTTTTTATTTTATTTTATTTTTATTTTACATTTTGTTTTTATTTTATTTAGCTTTTTTAGGTTTATTTTATTTTTTTAATTTAGTTTAGTTTTTATATATTTTAATTTAGTTATGTTTTTTATTTTTTTTATTTTATTTTAGTTTTTGGATTAGGTTCAGGTTTAGGTTTTAGTTTAGGTTTTATATTATTTTGGTTTTTGCTTATTTATTTATTTTATTTTTAGGTTTTATTTAGTTTTGGTTAAGATTTGTAGGTTTTTAGGGTTTCGGGTTTAGGGTTTAGGGTTTTAGAGTTTAGGTTTAGGGTTGTGGGGTTTTTTTATTTTATTTTTATTATTTTATTTGTTAAGATTAAGTAAACTCATAGGTTTAGGTTTATTTAGTTTATTTAGTTTATTTATTTAATTTTGTTTATTTTATATTTTATTTTTATTTAGGTTTATTTTTATTTTTATTTAGTTTAGTTTATTTTTATTTTACTTTAGGTTTTATTTTAGTTTCTTTTGTAAGTTTTGGTTTTAGTTTTTGTTCATTTTTTAGGTTAGTTTTATTTTTATTTTATTTTTTAGGTTTAGGTAATATTTTTTATTTTTAGGTTTAGGTTTAGGTTTTATTTTTAGGTTATGGTAAGATTTATTTTAAGGTTTTATTTTTTTTTTAGTTTAGGTTTAGGTTTAGTTTATTTTCTTTTAGGTTTAGGTTTTATTTATTTTATATTAGTTTATATTAGTTTAGCTTTAAGTTTATTTTTTATATATTTTAAGTTTAGGGTTTTTTTAAGTTTATGGGCTAAGTTTTATTTTTTTATTTATTTTTAGGTTTTATTTTTAAGATTATTTTTTGGGTTTAGGTTTTTTATTTTTTATTTTATTTTATTTATATTTTAGGTTTAGTTTTTATTTTGTTTATGTCTTTTATTTTTGAATTTAGTTTAGGTTTTTATTTATTTTATTTTAGTTTAGTTTTTATTTTTTATTTTATTTTCTTTATAGGTTTAGGTTTAGGTTTAGGTCTTGGTTTAAGTTTTAGTTTAGGTTTTCAATTTATTTTATTTATTTTATTTTAGTTTAGGTTTTTTTATTTATTTTATTTTTAGGTTTTATTTAGTCTAGGTTTAAATTTGTAGCTTTTTAGGGTTTAGCATTTAGGGTTTAGGCGATGTTAGAATTTTATTACCATGGAAGGAAAATATACAATGTTCTTAAATGTGTTAAAGCTCTAAAATTCTACTCCTCCCAGAGCTATAAGAAACCTAAAGAGCTAAACTCCCATTTAAGTACATTGGAAAAAGAAAACAAAATAAAAGAGCAAATACAATAGCTAAAAATTATAAGAGAAAAAGATATAGAGTAAGACTTAAACAAATCTTGAAAATAGTAAGAGAATAAGTCAACAACAGTTGAAGATTTTTTTTGAGAAAGCAAGATAAGCAAGATCCATAGTAACAGCACTTAGTAACAACATAGGTTGATTGAGTAATTACCACTCCCTCCCTAAAGTTCCAACCTGCAAAAGAAATCAGTAACACACTACAAAGGCAAAAGTCATAGCTAAAAAGGATAAAGATAAAGAGATGAAAAGGAGAGTGCTGAGAAAGGGAATTCTCAGGCTCACTTAGAATCATCTCAAGGGGAAACAATACATATGAGCATCCAAAATCATAAACAAGGAATATAATCATATGTAATGCTACCAACCAGAGAGAAGAGGTGAGTAACATTAAAGCCATCATAGCCAGTATACCTGATATAAGCAAACATCCAAAGCCCGCAATCAATAGTGTTCTAGATCCTGCACCATTAAACAAGGAGAAACTGACCAACAACTAGCTAGCAGCCAAACCAGTAAACAAAAACCACAACAAACTAATCACAATAACTCAGAGAGAGGCTAGAACAAAGTTAGAACACTAATAATAGCCATTATCCAAATTCCCATCCAAGCTCCCCATTAGGGAAAACTAGATCTAGCAATCAGTAAGCACCAGGACCATGCCAATTAATGGAGAAACAACCAACAAATTAATGGGAAAACTAGATTTAGGTTTTTTTAAAAAAAATTAAGTAAACTAGTAGGTTTAGATTTATTTAGTTTATTATATTTTTTTTATTTTTATTTAGGTTTATTTTTTATTTTTTATTTAGTTTAGTTTATTTATTTTTGTATAGGTTTTTTATTCTAGTTTATTTTTTAAGTTTAGGTTTAGGTTCATGTTTATTTTTTAGTTTAGTTTTTTTTTTAATTTTATTTTTTAGGTTTAAGTTTTATTTTATATTTTTAGTTCTAGGTTTAGGTTTTTATTTTATTTTTTTTAGGTTTAGGTTTTAGATTTTTATTTTAGGTTTATTTTTAGATTTAGGTTTATTTTTAGTTTATTTTATTTTATTTAGTTTAGGGTTTAGGTTTAGTTTATTTCAGGTTTAGCTTTATGTTTTATTTATTGTAGTTTAGTTTATTTTTGTTTAGATTTAGGTTTATTTTATTTTGTTTATTTTAGGTTTAGGATATTTTTATAAGATGGTGGTAAGATCTGCAATGACTTATGGTGCAGAATGTTGGCCAATAAAAGAGAAACATAAGACTAAGTTAAGTGTTACAGATGAGGATGCTCGTGGATGAGTGGCTTTACCGAGATAGAATGCAAAATGAGTATGGGAAAAATGAGTAGCTCCAAAGGGTAGATAAGATTAGGTAGAGCCTTAGATGGTAATAGCGTCCTAACAACTGATTAGAGAGTAGATGCATTAGATTTTCCTTATGTTAAGAAAGGAGGTAGACCTAAAAGACTTGGTTAAGATGTATAAAAATGATCTTAGTATACTCAAATTAAATGAGAATTGACACATTAGACAAATGGAGATATGATAAAATGACCCCACCCAAGTGGGATTAAGGCTTGTTGTTGTTGTTGTTATAGGTTTAGGATATTTTAGTTTAGGGTTTAAGTTTTATTTTGTTATATATTTTTAGGTTTATTATTTTGGTTTAGGTTATTATTTAGTTTTTATTTTACTTTATTTTAAGTTTATTTTATTTATATTTTGCATTTAGTTTTTTTTTTTTATTTTCAGGTTTATTTTATTTTTTTAGTTTTGTTTAAGTTCTTATTTATTTTTATTTAATTTACTTTTTATTTTTTACTTTCTATTTTATTTTATTTTTAGGTTTACTTTTATGTTTAGGTTTATATTTAGGTTTTCATTTTATTATATTTTTTATTTTATTTAGGTTTAGGTTTTTTATTTATTTTATTTTTAGGTTTTCATTTATTTAGGTTTCAAATTTTAGGTTATTAGGGTTTAGGGTTTAGGGGTTGAAGATTTAGGGTTGTAGGTTTTAGGGTTTAGGGTTTTAAGGTATGGTCCAAAGCAAAAGTCAGGTTTTGTAGGATTTTAGGGTTTTTTAAATAGCAAACCCATAGATTTAAGTTTATTTAGTTTATTTATCCACTTAGTTATATTTTAATTTTATTTTATTTATTTGTATTAGTATTTTATTTTAGGTTATAGTTTAGTTTATTTATTTTAGATCAGGTCCTGAGGTTTAGGGTTTAGGGAGGGTTTAGGTGGGGTTTAGGGTAGGGTCTGGTTTATTGTGGTTTAGGTTTATGATTTAGGTTTAGGCTTTAGGGTTTAGTTTAGGAGGGTAGATTTGGTAGTGGTTTTAGTAGAGTTTAGGGTTTAGTTTAAAGTCAGGAGGGTCATTTAGTTATTTTATATTTCCATTTAGAGTTTTAGTGGTTTTTAGGTGGCTCATTCAGGTTTAGGGTCAGTTAGATGGATCTTGGGTCTTAGGGTTGGGTCAGATGCCTAGTTTAGTTTATAGTTTACTATTTATTATAAAGATTTTATTTTATTTATTTATTATCTTAGTTAGGTTTAGTTTAGGTTTATTATACATTTATCTATTGGATCATTTATTATTTAGAAGTTTAGCTCAGTTATTTAGGGTTTTGTGGTGGGAGGTTTAGGATGGTCAGTAGTAGGGTTTAGGGTTTTGGTAGGGAGTTTAGGGTCAGGTAGGTTTAGGTTTAGGATTTAGTGCTTAGAGTAGGATTTTTAGGTTAATGCATTTAGCTTTAGGGTTTAGGGTAGGGTTTAGGGTCAGTTAGGTTTAGGGTTTATGCTCTTTTAAATTAAGCAAACCCAGTTTAGATTTATTTAGTTTATTTTAATCCATTTTAGTTTTTTTTTCATTTTGGCATTTTTATTTTTTTTTAATTTACATTTTATCTTTTAATTTAGGTTTTATCTTAGTTTATTTTAAATCTAGGTTAGTTTAGATTAACATTTTATTTTTTTATTATATTTAGGTTTAATTTTTATTTTCTTTATTTTGGTTATTTAGTTTAGGTTTAGGTTTTAGGTTTTAGGTTTAGGGTTTAGGGAGGTCAGGGTTTAGGGTTGTGGATTGGGTTTACGCCTTTAGGGTTTAGGGTCCATCATTTAGGCCTAGATTTAGAGTATTAGGGTTTAGGGTTACCCAGGTTTTAGGGTTCCTAGTTTTAGTGTGTGGTTTAAAGTTTTAGGGAGCATTTAGGCTTTAGAGTTTTTAAGGTTTAGGTTTAGGGTTTAGGGTTTCTGTGGTTTTCAGTCATGGTTAGGGGGGTTGGGGTTAGGCTTTTTAGGGTTTAGTTTTAGTTTAGGGTTTAGGGTCATTTAGTTTTAGGGTTTATTAGGGTTTAGTGTTTTAAAATTATGGTTTAGGATTTAGGGTCAGGTTTAGGGTTTTTTTTATTCTTTAAATTAGAACCATATTAGACTTATTTTTTTATTATTTTAATTTATTTTATTTTTTATTTTTATTTAGAGTTTATTTTAATTTTATTTAGTTTAGTTTATTTATTTTAGGTTTATTTACTTTAAATTGGGTATTTTATTTTAGGCTATTTTTTAGGTTTAGGTTTAGGTTTATGTTTATTTTTTAGTTTAGTTTTATTTTTATTTTACTTTTTAGGTTTAGGTTTTATTTTTTATTTTTAGGTTTGGGTTTAGGTTTTTATTTTATTTTTTTATGTTTAGGTTTTAGGTTTCTATTTTAGGTTTATTTTTTGGTTTTAATTTTTAGTTTAGGTTTAGGTTTATTTTTAGTTATTTAACTTTATTTAGTTGAGGATTTTGGTTTAGTTTATTTTAGGTTTGGTTTCAGGTTTTATTTATTTTAATTTAGGTTTAGGTTTATTTTATTTTTATTTTAAGTTTAATTTTTGGTTTATTTAGGTTTTCAATTTTTTTTAGTTTAGTTTAGGTTTTTATTTATTTTAATTTAATTTAATTTTTTATTTTTATTTTTTATTTTATTTTCTTTTTAGGTTTAGGTTTTAGTTTAGGTTTTACTTTTTTATTTTATTGAGGTTTAGGTTTTTTTATTTACTTTATTTTTGTTTTATTTACTTTAGGTTTACTTTTTTTTGGTTTTAAGGTTTAAGGTTTAGGGTTTAGGGTTTAGGGGTTAGGGTTTAGGGTTTGGGGTTTAGGGTTTATGGTTTAGGGTTGTAGGTTCTAGGATTTAGGGTTTAGGGTTGTAGGTTTTTGGGTTTAGGGTTTATGATTAGGGTTTGTGGTTTAGGGTTTAGGGTTTAGCGATTATGGTTTGGGATTTAGTGTTTATGCTTTTTATGGTTTAGGGTTCAGGGTTTATGGTTTTTATGGTTTAGGGTTTAGGGTTTAGGCTTTAGAGTTTAAGGTTTATGATTTAAGGTTTTTGGGTTTAGTGTTTAGGGTTTATGGTTTATTAGGGTTTAGGGTTTAGCATTGTAGGTTGTAGGTTTAGGGTTTATGGTTGTAGGTTTAGGGCTTAAGGTTTAGGGTTTAGGGTTGTAGGATATTAGTTTAGGGTTTATGGTTGTAGGTTTAGGATTTAGGGTTTAGGGTTTTGGATTTTATGCTAAGGTTTTTTAGGGTTTAGGGTCTAAGTTTTTTTTTAAATTAAAGAAACCTATAGTTTAGGATTATTTAGTTTATTTTAAATTTATTTTAGTTTATTTTGGTTTTTATTTAGGTTTATTTTTATTTTTATTTTTATTATCTTTAATTTATTTATTTTAGGTTTATTTATTTTAGTTTAGGTTTTTTATTTTAGTTTATTTTTTATGTTTAGGTTTAAGTTTAAGTGTATTTTTTAGTTTAGTTTTATTTTTATTTTATTTTTTAGGTTGACGTTTTATTTTGAATTTTTAGGTTTAGATTTAGGGTTTTATTTTATTTTTTTAGGTTTATTTTACTTTTATTTTAGGTTTAGTTTTTATTTTATTTTGTTTTATTTAGGTTTATTTTAATTTTTTAGTTTAGTTTAGGTAGTAATTTATTTTATTTTAATTTAGGTTTTTATTTTATTTTATTTTTTTATTTTATTTAAGTTTAGGTTTATTTATTTATTTTATTTTTAGGTTTTATTTAGTTTAGGTTTAGGTTTTTATTTTTTTAGGGATTAGTGTTTAGGATTTATGATTAATTTAGGGTTTAGCGTTTAGGGTTTAGGGTTTAGGGTTTGGGGTTTGAAGTTTCGGCTTTAGGGTTTAGGGTTGTAGGTTTTAGGATTTAGAGTTTAAGGTTTACTATTTAAGGTTTTAGGATTTAGGGTTTAGGGTTTATGGTTTAGGGTTTAGGGTTTTAGGGATTAGGGTTTAGGGTTTAGGGTTGTATGGTGGTTTAGGGTTTAAGGTTTTAGATTTAGGGTTAGTTTAGGGTTTAGGGTTTAGGTTTTAGTTTATGTTCTTATTTTATTTTATTTTATTTTTTATTTAGGTTTAGGTTTTATGGTTTAGGGTTTACGATTTATGGTTTAGGGTTTTAGGATTTAGGTTTTAGTGTTTAAGGTTTAGGGTTTAGTGCTTAGGGTTTAGGGTTTAGGGTTTTTGGGGTTTTGAGTTTACTTTTAGTTTAGGGTTTAGGGTTTACAGTTTAGGGTTTAAGATTTAGAGTTTAAGGTTTTTTTAATAGAAAACAAATTTAGATTCAACATTTCTTCTTTTCAATTTCATTAACTAAGGA
Source organism: Cymbidium sinense (assembly GCA_021442155.1). NCBI lineage: Eukaryota > Viridiplantae > Streptophyta > Magnoliopsida > Asparagales > Orchidaceae > Cymbidium > Cymbidium sinense. Next base: position 322,409 of record JAKCPB010000619.1, read on the forward strand.
ACACACAAAGTTTTCTAAAACATAAGTGACCACATAGATAAAAAATGAGCATGGATAGAGCAAATCGAAAACCCTTGATAACTAAAATCATCTCTACTATAAGGACATTGTTCCATAAGTAGTAGATCGGATTGGTCGTTCTTCAGTTTCTTTAGTTCCCATTAGAACCACCCCCGCCTCTTGAGTAGAGATATCAGCCATCAAATCTACAATCTCTCCCTCTGCCACCACCATGGTAGCCTTTCATCGCCCTCCTCCACCACTAGTCACCACCACCTCATATCCAGCCTCTAGATCCCCACCATAGCTGTAATCCATCGCCTTCACCACACCCGGATCTCTAAGCGGTTGATGGTGATGTTTTTCAAGGTTACACCATTCTTAGGGTTTAGGTTTATTTATTTTATTTATTTAGTTACTTTAGGTTTAGGTTTAGGTTTAGGTTTAGGGTTTAGGGTTTAGGGTTTATGGTTTAGGGTTCAAGGTTTAGGGTTAAGGGTTATAGGGTTTAGGCTTGTAGGGTTTAGGGTTGAGGGTTAGGGTTTAGGGTTTAGCATTTATGGTTTAAGGTTTAGTGTTTAGGCTTTAGGGTTTAAAATTTTTATGATTTAGGGTTTAGGGTTTTTAGGGTGAGTTTAGGATCTAGGGTTTATGGTTTAGGGTTAGTTTAGGGTTTAGGGTTGTAGGTTTATGGTTTAGGGTTATAAGTTTAGGGTTTAGGGTTTAGGTTTTAGGGTTTAGGGTTTAGGGTTTAGGTTTTTTTTTTAAATTTTAAATTAAGTAAATAGGTAGGTTTAGGTTTGTTTTGTTTATTCTTTATTTATTTAAGTTTATTTATTTTTTATTTTATTTAGGTTTATTTTATTTTATTTAGTTTACTTTATTTATTTTATTTATTTATTTGAGTTTAGATTTTTTATTTTAGTTTATTTTTTAGGTTTAGGGTTTAGTTAACTTTTTTTTTAGTTTTATTTTTATTTTATTTTTAAGTTTAAATTTTATTTTAATTTTAGGTTTTGATTTTTTTTAGGTTTATTTTATTTTTTTGGTTTAGTTAAGGTTTTATTTATTTTATTTTAGTTTATTTTTAGTTAATTTATTTTATTTTTTTAGGTTTAGATTTAGGTTTAAGTTTTAGTGTAGGTTTTTTTTATTTAGGTTTAAGCTTATTTATTTATTTTATTTTCAAGTGTTATTTAGTTTAGGTTTAGGTTTTTAGGTTTTTTGGGTTTAGGGTTTAGGGTTTAGGGTTTAGGGTTTTACTATTTAAGGTTTAGGTTAGTTTAGGGTTTAGTGTTTTAGTTTAAGGTTTAGGGTTTAGGTTTAGGGTTTAGGAGTTTGGATTTAGATGTAGGGTTTAGGATTTTAGTTGTTTATGGTTTAGGGTTTAGATAGTTTAGGGTTTAGGTTTAGTTTAGGGTTTAGGTTTAGGTTTAGAGTTAGGGTTGGGGTTAGGGTTTAGGGTTTAGGTTTAGGGTTTAGATTAATTAGGGTTTAGTTTTGGGTTTAGGTTTAGGGTTAATTTTAGGGTTTAGGTTTTAGGGTTTAGTGCTTAGAATTTAGGGTTTAGGGTTTCAGAATTATAGTTCAGGGCTTTTTTCTTTTTAAATTTAGTAAACTAGTAGGTTTAGGCTTACTTCATTTATTTAGTGTATTTTTTATGTATTTTAGTTTATTTTATTTTTTATTTTTATTTAGGTTTTTTTATTTAGTTTATTTATTTTAGGTGTATTTATTTTAATTTAGGTTTTTATTTTAGTTTATTTTCTAGGTTTAGGTTTTGATTTATGTTTATTTTTAGTTTATTTTTATTTGAATTTATTTTTTAGGCATTTGTTTTAATTTGTAATTTCTGGTGTATTTTATTTTTAGATTTAGGCTTTAGGTTTCTATTTTTGGTTTATTTTTTGGTTTTATTTTTTAATTTAGCTTTAAGTTTATTTGTTGTTTATTTTATTTTATTTTATTTAGTTGAGGGCTTAGGTTTAGTTTAGTTTAGGTTTAGTTTTTGGTTTTATTTGGTTTAGTTTAGTTTATTTTTAATTTAGGTTTAGGTTTATTTTATTTTTATTTTAGGTTTAGTTTTTATTTTATTTAGGTTTTAAATTTTATAATTTAGTTTTAGTTTATATATATTTTATTTTAGTTTAGTTTTTATTTTTTATTTTATTTTCTTTTTAGGTTTAAGTTTTAGTATATGTTTTTATTTTATTTTATTTTATTTATTTTATTTTGGTTTATGTTTTATAATTTATTTAATTTTTATGTTTTATTTTGTTTAAGTTTAGGTTTTTTAGTTTTTAGGGTTAAGGGTTTAGGCGTAAAGGATTAGGATTTAGGTTTTATGGTTTAGGTTATAGGTTTAGGATTTAGGTTTAAGGTTAGGTTAGTTTAGGTTTAGGGAGTTTAGGGTTTAGTTTGGGTTTTAGGTTTTAGGGTTTTAGTTATAGGTTTTAGGTTTTAGTTAAGTTAGGTTTAGGGTTTAGGGTTTAAGGTTTAGGTTTAGGGTTTAGGGTTAAGTTTAGGTTTAATGTTTAGGGTTTTATAGTTTAGACTTTAGTTTAATGGTTTAGGGTTTAGTTGTAGAGATTTAGGGTTTAGGTTTAATTTAGGGTTTCTTTAGGGTTTAGGGTCTAGGTTTTAGTTTATGTTTTTATTTTATTTTATTTATATAAGTTTAGATTTCATGGTTTAGGGTTTAGGGTTTATGGTTTAGGGTTTAGTTTTTAAGATTTAGGGTTTAGTGTTCGGGGTTTAGGGTTTAGGGTTTAAGTTTTAGTTTATGGTTTAGTGTTTAGGGTTTAGGGTTTAAGGTTTAAGGTTTAAGGTTTTTTTTTAACAGAAAATAAATTTAGATTCAACATTTCTTCTTTCATCAACCAAGTAACACATAAAGTTTCTAAGACAAAGTGACATAGATCAAAATGAGCATGCATAGAGCAAATCAAAATCCCTAGATAATTAAAGTAATCTCTATTATAAAGACATAGTTCCATAAGAAGCAGATTGGATTGACCATTCTTCAGTTTTTGCAGTTCCCATCAAAACCACCCCTGCCTCTTGAGTAGCGAGGATCATTAAATCGTGATCTCTCCCTCCACCACCACCACCATGTAACCTCAGTCCTCCTGCCACCATAACCACCACTTGCTGGACCACCACCTCCATATCTACCGGCACCTCAGATCCCCACCATAACTTTGATAACCATGCCTCCACTTTCACCTCCACCTTGATCTAGAGGTAGTTGAAGGTGATGTTCCTACCATCAAGATTTTGCCCATATTTCAAATTTAGGTTTATTTTTTTATTTATTTAGTTACTTTAAGTTTAGGTTCAGGGCTTAGGGTTTACGGTTTAGGGTTTTAAGGTTTAGGGTTTAGGGTTTTAGGGTTTAGGGTTTAGGGTTTAGGGTTTTAGGATTTAGTGTTTAGGGTTTAGGGTTTAGGGTTTAGGGTTTTTAATGTTTTGGGTTTAGTATTTTTAAGGTTAGTTTAGGGTTTACCGTTTATGGTTAGTTTAGTGTCTAGGGCTTAGGTTTTAATGTTTAGGGTTTATAGTTTTATAAGGTTTAGGGTTCGGGGTTCAGGATTTAGGGTTGTATGTTGTAGGTTTAGGGTTTAGGGTTATAGGTTTAGGGTTTATGGTTTAGGATTTAGTATTTAAGGTTTAAGGTTTTGGGATTATGATTTAGGTTTTTTTATTTTTAAATTAAGTTAGCCGATTGGTTTAGGTTTATTTAGTTTATTTTTTATTTATTTGAGTTTATTTTATTTTATTTTATTTAGGTTTATTTTTATTTTTATTTAGTTTACTTTGCTTAATTTAGGTTTATTTATTTTAGTTTAGGTTTTTTATTTTAGTTTATTTTTAGGTTTAGGTTTAGGTTTTAGGTTTATTTATTTTTTAGTTTAGTTTATTTTTTTTTTATTTTAGGTTTAGGTTTATTTTTTATTTTAGTTTAGGTTTTATCTTTTATTTTATTTTTATGTTTATTTTATTTTTTTATTTTAGGTTTTGTTTTTTTTATTTTGTTTTATTTTTTAGGTTTATTTTATTTTTTAGTTTAGTTTATGTTATTTATTTTATTTTAGCTTATTTTTATTAGTTAATTTTATTTTTTTTTAGGTTTAGGCTTAGGTTTTAGTTTAGGTTTTTTTTTTTTTTTATTTTATTTTATTTAAGTTTATTTTATTTATTTTTTAGGTATTTTTAGACTTAGTTTTTAGTTTAGGGTTAATGGTTTAGGTTTAGGGTTTATGTTTTGGTTTTAGGTTTTAGGTTTAGGGTTTAGGGTTTAGTTAGGGTTTATGGTTTATTTGGCTTTAGGTTTAGGATTTTTAGGGTTTAGGTTTTAGGGTTTAGGGTTAGCTTAGGTTTTAGGATTAATTTAGGGTTTAGGGTTTAGCATTTAGGGTTTAGGGTTTAGTGGTTTTATGTTTAGGTTTGATTTAGGTGGGGTTTAAGGTTTTAGGTAAAGGTTTATTTTTATTTTAGGGTTTTTAGGGTTTAGGTTAGGATGTAGGTTTAGGGTTTAGGGTTAGTTTAATGGTTTAGGTTTTAGGGTTTAGTGTTTAGAATTTAAGCTTTAGGGTTTACGATATACGATTTAGGACTTTTTCCCTTTTTAAATTTAGTAAACTAGTAGGTTTAGGTTTATTTTGTTTATTTAGTTTATTTCTTTATTTATTTTAATTTGTTTTAGTTTTATTTTTATTTAGGTTTATTTTTATTTTATTTAGTTTATTTATATTTTATTTATTTAGTTTATTTAGTTTTGGTTTATTATTTTAGTTTAGGTTTTTTTTAGTTTAGTTTTTTTTAGGTTTAGCTTTATGTTTATTTTAGTTAGTTTATTTTAATTTTATTTTTTTAGGGCTTTGATTTTATTTTTTATTTTTAAGTTTAGGTTTAGGTTTTTTATTTTATTTTTTTTTAGTTTTAGGTTTCTAGTTTATTTTTGTTTTATTTTTTTAGTTTAGGTTTAGGTTTATTTTTAGTTTATTTGATTTTATTTAGTTTAGAGTTTGGGTTTAGTTTATTTTAGGTTTAGTTTAAGTTTTATTTATTTTAGTTTAGTTTATTTTACTTTAAGTTTAGGTTTATTTTATTTTTATTTTAGGTTTAACTTTTATTTTATTTAGGTTTTTAATTTTTTTAGTTTAGTTGAGGTTTTTATTTATTTTATTTTAGTTTAGTTTTATTTTTATTATATTTTTTTTTTAGGTTTAGGTTTCAATTTAGGTTTTAATTTAGGCTTTAATTTTATGTTTTATTTTATTTTATTTAAGTTTAGGTTTTTTTATTTATTTTATTTTTAAATTTTATTTCATTTATGTTTAGGTTTTTAGGATTTAGGATTTAGGGTTTAGGGTTTAGGGTTTAGGGGTTTAAGTTTTATAGTTTAGGGTTATAGGTTTTAGGATTTAGAGTTTAGGGTTAAGGTTAGGGTTTAGGGTTTAGAGTTTAGGGTTTAGTTTAGGTTTAGGTTTAAGTTTGGGTTTAGGTTATAGTTTTAGGTTTAGAGTTTTAGTTAGGGTTAGTTTAGGGTTTATAGTTTAGGGTTTTAGGTTAGTTTAGGTTAATGTTTAGGGTTTAGTTTTAGGTTGTTTAGTTTAGGTTTAGGTTTATAGTATTTATAGTTTAGGTTTTTATTTTAGTTTAGGGTTTAGAGTTGTAGGTTTAGGTTTAGTTTAGGGTTTAATATTTAGGTTTTAGATTTTGGGCTTTATGGTTTAGGGTTTGAGGTTTTTTTTTTAAAATTAAGTAAATAGTTAAATTTAAGTTTATTTAGTTAATTTTATTTTATTATTTAGGTTTATTTTTATTTTTATTATTATTAAGTTTAGTTTATTTATTTTAAGTTTATTTATTTTAGTTTAGGTTTTTTATTTTAGTTTATTTTTTAGGTTTAGGTATATTTTTAGTTTAGTTTTTTTTATTTTTTAGGTTTAAGTTTTATTTTTATTTTAGGTTTAGATTTAGGTTTTATTTTATTTAGGTTTTATATTTTTTAGGTTTATTTTAATTTTTTTAGTTTAGTTTAGGTGTTATTTATTTTATTTTTTTTATTTTTATTTTTTATTTTATTTTAGGTTTAGTTTAGGTTTAAGTTATTTATATTTTTTTATTTTATTTTTTTATTTTTTTATATTTAGGTTTAGGTTTTATTTTTTAATTTTTAGGTTTAGTGTTTAGTTTAGGGTTTAGGGTTTAGGGTTTAGGATTAGTTAGGTTTAGGGTTTAAGTTTAGGTTGTAGGTTTAGTAGTTTAGGGTTTAGGTTTAGGGTTTTTTAGAGTTTGAGGTTTAGTTTAGGGTTTTAGGTTTAGGGTTTAGGTTTAGTTTAGGGTTTTAGTTTAGGTTTAGGGTTGTAGGAGGTTTATAGTTTAAGTTTAGGATTTAGTTAGGTTTAGGTTTAGGTTTTAGTTTATATTTTTATTTTTTATTTTTTTATTTTTTTTAGGTTTAAGTTTTATGATTTAGGGGTTAGGGTTTTTAGTTTAGGGTTTTAGGGTTTAGGGTTTAGGTTTAGGTTTGGTTTAGTTTTTTTAGTTTAGGTTTAGGGTTTAGGTTTTAGTTTAGGGTTTTTAGGTTTTTGGTTTAGGGTTTAAGATTTTTTAACAAAATTCAAATTCAACATTTCTTCTTTTATTTCATCGATCAAATAACACCAAGTTTTCATAGATCAAAAAGTATGCATTGAAACAAATCAAAATAATCTTAGCGTTCTATGACTTTGGTTCCAGTTCCATCAATACTCGGGTTTGGGATCATCATCTCATTATCTGTCTCTTCATGCTCAACCACCATTTCCATATCCACTTTGCTCTAGATCCCCACCTGATAACTGTTTCCGCCTTAGCCTCCTAGATCTAGGCAGCTTGGTTGATGTGATGTTCACTATAGGTTATGCCCATTCTTAGGGTTTAGGTTTATTTTTTTTTTATTACTTTTGGGTTTATGTTTAGGTTTAGTGTTTAAGGTTTAGGGTTTAGGGTTTAAGGATTTAGGGTTTTAGGTTTAGATTTTAGTGTTAGGGTTTGGGGTTTAGCGTTTACTATTTGGGGTTTAGTGTTTAGGCTTTATGGTTTAGGGATTTTAAGGTTCAGGGTTAGTTTAGGGTTTTGGGTTTACAGTTAGTTTAGGGCTTAGGGTTTATGGTTTTGTAGGGTTTAGGATTTAGGGTTTATGGTTTAGGGTTTAGGGTTTTAGGTTTTAGGGTTTAGGGTATAAGGTTTAGGAGTTTTAGGTTTAGGGTTTAGGGTTTAGGGTTTATTTTAAATTAAAGAATTTTAGGTTTATTTAGTTTATTTTTTTATTTAGAGTTTATTTTATTTTATTTGTATTTAGGTTTATTTTATTTTTTATTTAGTTTACTTTATTTATTTTAGGTTTATTCATTTTAGTTTATGTTTTTTATTTTAGTTTATTTTTTAGGTTTAGGTTCAAGTTTATTTTTTAGTTTAGTTTTATTTTAATTTTTTTTAGGTTTAGGTTTTATATTTTATTTTAGGTTTAGGTTTTGGTTTTATTTTATTTTTGGTTTATTTTATTTTTATTTAAGTTTAGTTTTTATTTTATTTAGGTTTTTTTATTTGTAGGTTTTTTTTATTAGTTTAGGTTTTTATTTATTTTATTTTATTTTAGTTTTATAGTTTAGTTTTATTTATTTATTTTATTTATTTTATTTTATTTAGGTTTTGGTTTCTTATTTATTTTTTTAGTTTTATTTAGTTTAAGTTTAGGTTTTAGGTTTTAGCATTTAGGTTTAGGGTTAATTTAGGGTTTAGGGTAGGTTTAGGGTTTGGAGTTTAGGTTTAGGGTTTAGGGTTTAAGTTTTAGGGTTTAGGATTTAGGTTTAGGGTTTAGTTTTTGTTTAGGTTTTTATTTTATTTTCTTTGATTTTTTTTTTAGGTTTTGGTTTGAGGGTTTAGGGTTTAGGGTTTGATGGTTTAGGGTTTAAGGTTTAGGGTGTGGGGTTTAGTGTTTAGTATTTAGGGTTTATAGTTTTGGTTTTAGTTTACAGTTTAGGGTTTAGGGTTTAGGATTTAAGGTTTAAGGTTTAAGGTTTCTTTTTTTTTAAGAGAGAACAAATTCAGATTCAATATTTCTTCTTTTTGATTTCATCAACCAAGTAACACACCAAGTTTTCTAAGACACAAGTTACAACGTTGATAAAAATGAGCATGCATAGAGCAAATCATAATCCATAGATAACTAGAATCGTAATAACATAGTTTATAATGTAGATCGGACCATTCTTCTATTTCCAGTTCCCATCAGAACCACTCACGCCTCTAGAGTAGTGGGATCTGCCAACATATTTACAATCTCTCCCTCCACCACCACGGTTGTAACCTCCGTCGCTCTTCCCGCCTCCATAACCACCACTGCTCAGACCACCACCTCTATATCCACTAGCACCTCTAGATCCCCACTTATACCTCCGCCTTCACCTCCATGCTTGTCTGAGCTTAGTTCTGATGATGTTCTACCATCAAGGTTCTACCCATTTTAGGGTTTAAGTTTATTTTTTTATTTATTTAGGTTTAGGTTTTAGGGTTAGGGTTTATGGTTTAGGGTTTAGTGATTAGGATTTTAGGTTTTAGGGTTAGAGTTTAGTGTTTAGTGTTAGGGTTTAAGGTTTAGTGTTTAGGCTTTAGGGTTTAGGATTTAAGGTTTTTATGGTTAGTTTAGGGTTTAGGGTTAGTTTAGGGTTTGGCATTTAGGGTTTAGGGTTTATGGTTTTGTAGGGTTTATGGTTTAGGTTTTATGGTTTAGAGTTTAAAGTTATAGGTTTAGGGTTTTAGGTTTGAGGTTTAGGGTTTATAGTTTAGGGTTTAGGTTTTAAGGTTTAAGGCTTTTTAGGTTTTAAGGTTCAGGGTTTTTTTTAAATAAAGTAAAAAGGTAGGTTTAGGTTTATTTAGTTTATTATTTATTTATTTGAGTTTATTTTAAGTTTATTTATTTAGGATTTATTTTAGTTTAGGTTTTTTATTTTAGTTTATTTTAGGTTTAAGTTTAAAAGTTTATTTTTTAGTTTTATTTTTTTTTTTTTAGGTTTAGGTTTTGGTTTTATTTTTATTTTATTTTTTGGTTTAATTTATTTTTTATTTTAGGTTTAGTTTTATTTATTTAGGTTAGGTTTTATTTTTTAGTTTAGTTTAGGTTTCAAATTATTTTATTTTAATTTAGTTTTTATTATATATTTTATTTTATTTTATTTTAGGTTTGGTTTAGGTTTAGGTTTTAGTTTAGGCTTTTATTTTATTTATTATTTTATTTATTTTTATTTTATTTATTTAGTTTAGGTTTATTTTTTAGGTTTTAGGTTTTTTTAGGGTTTAGGTTTAGGTTTAGGGTTTAGGGTTTAGGGTTTAGGTTTAGTTTAAGGTTAAGGTTTAGGTTTATGTTTAGTTTTAGGTTTAGGGTTTTGGATTAGGTTTATGTTTTAAGATTTAGGTTTAGGGTTTAGGGTTTAGGTTTAGGTTTAGGTTTAGGTTTTAGGTTTTAGGGTTTAGGTTTTTTGGATTTTAGTTTAGGGTTGTAGGGGTTTATGGAGTAGTCAAAGAGGATAAATCTCTAAACTAATGCTCAAGAAACTATAATAAATTGAATGAAATGAATCCCAAACTATTACAATATTAAATAAAGAAGCAAAAAAAACCAAATCGATATAGAAAATCCATATGAGCAATAAAATTCACTTGATTTCTTTGATAGCAAAATCCACTAGGCTGACCTATAAAAGAAATCAACATTCTAAGGAAAGGATGAGTACAATTAAGTAGGCATAAAGAGAAAGAGCAAAAGAAAAAAAAAGAAAAGGCTCAAGATCATCTCAAGAAACATTATATAAGCATCCAAACTTCAAAAGAAGGGTTGCAATTACATATAATGCTACCATCCAAATAAAGAAATAGAGGGAAGCAACAAGGCCATCATTGCCAGAATACCTCTTGTATGCAGTCATCAAGAGATCATCATCTAACAATGATGTGAAGTCTTCCAACCGAAGCAGAACATCCCAAGCAAGCCACCAAAACATCCAACAATAAGACTAAGCCATCCATCGGACAATGCAGGAAAACAACCAAAACAACACCAAAGAGAGGAGAAATACCAAAGAGAAAGCATCATTAATAGGGATAACAATACAATCTAGAAAGATAAAAGCCAAAGAACCATCCAAGATTGTCAGAAACAACAACAAACTAATACCCAAATGGGGGATAGCTAACACCAATAGTATAAATCAGTCAATGAGAGGATAACCAAGACAAGTAAAAGATAAAATGGGAGCACACCTCTACCAAGATAGATAAACAAAATGACCAAAGGAGCATCCAAAAGGCTACCACCAGAATAGTAACAAAACAAAACCACCCAAAACCAAGAGGCAGTATTAGAAACAAGGAGAGCAAAATACAGAAAGAAGTAATACCCATAGCCAAAATAAAATCCAAGACACCAAACAAGTCACCACCCAAGGCAAAATAATAGCCACTAAATAGCCTTCAACCAACCAACCCAAAATGACAAACAAACCAAAACCAACAAAAAAAAACCACAAGAGCTCACCAAAATAAAAACCAATAAAGCACCGATGACAACATTTATGCTAGGAGAAAATAGACCCACAGCTTAGCTGCCACCCAAATAAGAAAAAAAAGATAAGCAGTTGCAGCCAAGAGAGGAAGACCATTATAGGAGGAGGTTGAAAACATAACCAAAAAACCAAAACCAATTGATCACCAAGCCCTAATCAACAAAATAAAAATAATAATTGCAACAAAAATCCTCCACTAGGCAAATCCAAACCAAAGATAAACCACCACTAACAACCCCAATCGCCAATGAGGTAAAACTAACCATACCGGTCACCAACCCAACCAACCACGATCAACCCACGACCAACAAGGCCACAACCACCACAATAGTAGAAGATTCAACTCAGGATAAGGAAGCAACCATATATGAGGCAAACCTCATTCGGAGGAAAGATGATGAAGGCATAACCACAACCCAATGGGAGGCCACCAAAACAACCAAGTAAATAACCAAAGGAAGGCAAGAGGAGGACCACCCCTAGCAACAAGAGGAAAGGAACGAGCAAAATAAGTCCTTCTAGACCCAGACAAAAACCAACACCAAGAGAAAATAGGAAGACAACCACAAAACATCAAGCTTCAAACCACAAGTCAAGGGAACAACCAACAATCAATAGTAGAAAATAGGAAAAAGTAGCAACCACCAAAAGGCTCAACACTAAGAAAGAAATGAAAAGACTAACAACTTCAAATGCCACCAAGATAAATAACAAGGAGTAAATATAGCATCCACCAAATAAGGTAGCACTCATAGAAAATGAGGTTAGCCAAGACCCTAAAGAAGAAAAATAAGGAGAAATCCCAATATGGGAAAAAATAAAAATAGCAATCAATAAAAAAGATAAAAGAAAACACCATAACCAAAGACCAACAAAAAAATCCACAAGTTAATGTCAAGTATGGGTCAGAGTTATCGATTAACCAAGCCTTTCAGCAACTTAGGTAAGTTTTGATTATCTAATATAGTGAGCTCATTTAATTCAGCACCCAAATTGGCTAGGAAATCTGCACAAGCATTTCCTACATGAAGAGTATGAGAAATTTTATTGCAAAGTTGTGAGAGAAGGGTTTTAGTGTGATTAAGAAGATAAAATAAGTCAACATTCTCATTTTATTAGAAGTGAGCATATCAAGTAAAGAAGAGTGTCAACTTCAATCCAAATATTAGAGTCCTTTATTCAAAAAAAATATCAATAGTTTTATTAATGCCATAAGCATAAATAATAACATGCTTTGAGGGATAAGCAAAAGCACAAATGGACCTTTGGAATCCTAATAATACCACCACAACCATATTTATTAGGTGAAGGAGCCATCAATATTGATTTTAATAAAGTTCTCATTAGGTTTGGTCCAATGGATAATCCTACCTTATTGAAATAAACATTACGATGAGACCTAATTTTTTTTGGCCACAAATTTGTAACCTCTAAAATGGATGTTGCTAATTAAATTAGCATTGAACAAAGCATGATTTTTTTCTTTACTTCTAGAGAGGATCTTTTTAGGATTCATAGGAATACCATGATATTTAGCATCATTTCCATCCATCCAAATGAACCAAATAAAGGTAATGGCAATTAATATTTTGATATGACCTCTCATAATTTTTTGGAAATAAGCTTCAAGAAGTTGATATAAAGAAAGGAAACCATGAAAATAGTTAGTGTTAAATAAATCATCATACCATATCCATAATTTGGAAGCAATGGCACCATTCAAAAAAACATGATTAACATTTTCAATATGAAAGCAACAATAGCAATTAGAAGGTAAGTAAAATCCTTTATTCCAGAGTAAGAAATCTACAAGAATAAAGTTATTCAAAATACTCCAAGCTAAACTGAATAAAAAATGGGAATGATATTGTTTGAAAGTTTAATGAAAACATTAGAGAAGTTATGCTTATCTTTAATAAAATTTGAAACCTCTTTAAGAAGGAATTCACCATTGTAAGAGAGCTTAAAAAGAATTTGATCATGTTTGTTAGAAAAAATAGGGATGTTTCTAAAGTTATCAAAAAGAGAAATAGAGATATAATTTTCAAGTTCGTTTTCATTCCAATTATTACTAAGCCAAAAAGAGTTAACTTTGATAGTAGCGGTAAAAGGTGTAAATAAAAGGGAGTCAATATATCCATTTCAATCAATTGTCTTGCCAAAGAAGGATGAACCCAAATGAATTATTAAGATACAACCCAGTAATAAAAAGCTTTTGTTATCATTGATAGTAAGATGACTTTCTCATTAAATGTATTTTTTTTAAGATTCTTGATATGATGATTAGAAGCATTGCAAATAATGAATTCATCCACAAAGCTTAAATGAAATAAGAATACCAAGTTCTAATACATACTAGGATTATTTAATAATAAATCATTATTAAAATAAGTATTAACAACAATGATAAATAAAGTAGAAGATAAAGGAATTTTTCTTTTGGGAGGAAGAAAAGAAACCTAAAACTTCCCATTAAAAGAAAAATGCATTATTAATACAATTTTTTTTAATAGGAAAAAATAAATTTATCGGAAAACCCAAATAAATTTAGAATATGCAAAAAGAAATCAAGAGATATTATCAAAATTTGGTATATTTAATTTGAAAAGAATGTTTATATATGTAGCATCTAAATCATGAATTAATTCTTGGGAAAGTAAAATATTATAAGAAATAGATTTTTCTACAAAATAGTTTTAGAGATATATGAAGAGGAGGACTAAGCTTGCAATAATTTTAGAAATTATTGAAGAAGGCAAAGACTAATGTCTAAAGTCACTCCAATAGTAAGGATTATCTTTCTTATATGAGAATAATAGAAGTGGTAAAACATCTAGGAAAGAATTTCCATTAAAGAAATCAACCAAACATTAATCAAATCATTTTAATAATAAACCAACATTTTTTAAAAAAAATTAAAGTGAAACCCTCAATCAACTAGATATATATTTCATGCTATTAACTTTTAAAATTTTCATCTTCATTAGGAAAAAATAAGCAAAGCATTGTCATCATTAGTAATAATAGAAGATTAAGTTATTTTGAAATAGCTTCATAAGAGAAACTCTTATTAAGCATATTTTTAAAATAATTTAACCAAATCTTAATATCATTATTCTTTTAATAATTCTCCATTATCATTTTTAATTTTCTAGAATATTATTTAAAGCTCTTTTTATTAACTAAAGCATGCAATACCTAGTATTGATCACCCTCAATATGTTTTAATAACTTTTTCACAATAAGTTTCTTTCATATTTTGAATTATTAAGTTTATCCTTCATCATTCATGATAATCTTGGAAGGTTCATAATAAAACTTCAAAGATCACAAAAATTTTCCATATCCTTCATATTACTAAAAGTTATTAAAATAATGCTTTTCCAAACCATATTTGTTTAAGTCATTTTTAAAAAAACTATTCATCATAATAATTATCAAGATGCAAAGGAGCTTTTTAATTGTTACAACATTAAAAAAATAATTGTTTATTTTTGAGATGGGACACCATAGATCTTAGAAATTAGGAAGTAATAAAAGAATGATGCACTCTCAGATAGAAATCATCACCCTATAATAGACTTATCAATAAGGACTCTAAGGCATGATGGGTCTTGAATATATCAAAGATCTTTCCTTACATGGAAAAGTAAAGTAGGATTTTTAAGGTTCATTAAGTTCCCTAGGCAAGCCCCATAGTTAATTATTCTAAGGAATGTAATTCCTTAGAATACTCTCAAAAGTAAAAGTAAGTCAAGGATTTTGGGTGTTTGAGGGATTATTATTGGCTAAAGAAATGAAAAGAAATGCTCATGATACTAAAAGCCTAAATAAATTTCAATCTATCCTATGGTTGGGCTTTATATGTTTGAAGTTGAAGAGACTAATTTTATTGGTTGATTTTATTAAAGTTGATTTATAATCCAAGAACACAAGGTTGTGGAAATGCCTAGAGTTGAGGATTTATACTAGTAGCTTGAAATACATTACAACCCAGACCTATATCTAGGGAGCTTTGGCATAAAAAAATGACCTATGTTTAAGAAAATGGGCATAAGGTTTACCTCAGAAAATAAACCTGATTAGCTTATAAACTTTGAGTGGCTAACTTGATTTTAAAACCAGGTAAGTCTATGCATTTGCATGATAGTTGAGTTATTAATTTTAAAGAGACAAAATTCCTTAAACCCTCTCTAAGAGACTAGATGAGTGGTATGAGTAATGACTTAATCTACAAATGCAAATCTTTTCAAATTTTATTTGATTTTGGACACTTCATTTTGACAAATGTTTTGGATTTTGTATATATGCATGATGAAGTTAGATTATTGGCTAAATCAATAGGAAGAGGTGTTTTCCACCATAGAGGAGGCCCTCAAAGGTCAAGCCTTCCCTTATAAGGATGGAAGCTCTCTTTGCAAGAGTGAAGCAATATGCATGATGTGAGACATACAACATTAAGCTAAGGGGTTGGTAACTCTTTTAATTATCTTGATTTAATGTCTAGGCTTTATGTGAGGTTATGAATTATTTAAAATGTTAGTTATGAGTTGTAGTTGGATAAAAGATTTATTTTTCCATAAGAGCCTAATTTCATCCACGCCACACATGCAAACATCAATCATTTAAGAAACTAAGAAAAGCATTACATTTTTTAGTACACATCTAAACAAATCATCAACCAATTTTTTATAACTATCATGAAAGAATAAAAGGTCAATGGTTGGGTACCACACCCAAAAAGAAAAGATGGGTAGCTTGAGCTCTACCCTTATACAACCAAAATTACAAAATAATAATTATAATTTATAATGAATAAATGCTATGGGGGGTCTTCATTCTTCATTCTTCAAGTCTTTATTTCTTTCCTTTGATTTAATTTTCTCCACTTCAAAGGCATCACATGGCCTCCCAAGACAAAGCCTTTTATCCAATGCTCATCCTTATCCCCCATAGCACTAATTCTAATTCTTAATTGTAAAAGTACATTAAGAATAGAAATAGTTAATCTAACTACACCTGCAAAATAGAGGTTAGTTAAACATACGACAACCCCAAGCAGTTATATCATAATTTGGACTTAGCACCCTACACATGGGTAACCAAGCCCACCTGTCCTAACTTGAATTATGCTTAGGGGCTTAAACAACCTGCAAAGAGAGCATTTATATTTATTTTTAAGTGACCCCTTAAACATAATCAACTATAGAAAACATGATTAGGCTAATCATGGCCTATTATCCAGTCTATGAAGCATACACCCTAACATCCAGTCTATAATAATACATCACTAAAATATACATCATACCAACCGCTAACATAAAGCTAGAAGTAGTGACTTAATTCTAATGTGTGTGTTAAGGCTTGTGTGGTATGTCTTGATAGGCATTAGAGTTATAGTCTCTCTATGTTTAGATTTAATTTAACATGAAGGGTTGGTTTCACTTGAAGTTATTTAATTGATTTGAGAATTTTAATTTGTGTTTTTTTATTTTATTTGATTACCCTTAGCAACTAAGTGTTTTAAAAGAAAAAAAGGATTTCCCTCTTTCATCCCTACCTTAAGCCACTTTCTAAAGCATGTAAATTTGATTTAGTTCTCTTTAGTGAATGGCTTTTAACTTAATTCTAAGTTTAGGCTCACTTTAAATAGTCTTATTTAATATGAAAGGCATCTTAAGATTAATTCAATTGAATTACTATCACATGATATATGTTCAATCATTCCTTTCCATCACATGTAACATGCATATAATATTAATCTTAAATATACTACAATATGTTTTAGCACACTTAGATGATGAATGTAGATGTGTATATTTGTAGAAAAGGAGATTTTAATTCATTAACTAAATGCACATACAAGCATATCAAAGTTTTAAGCAGATACTTTGCCATTGTTAAACTAGTGAAAGACCTCCTTGGGGCTACTTAAAGCCTCGCATCCCTGGAATGCCTAGACTATATATACCCACTATTCTTGAATACACATGAATGTTAATGGAAAATCATGCAAAAGTTGTATTTCTTTCAATTGAAAAATTTATACATTTGAGCTAAAGTTGAAAAGAGATTTTCATTCATTAGCTAAATGCACATACAAGTGTATAAAGTTTTAAGTGGATATTTTACCATTGTTAAACCAAAGGAGAGGTAAGACCTCCTTGGGGCTACTTAAAAAACCTTGCATCCCTGAAATGTCTAGACTAGATATACCCACTATTCTTGAATACACATGAATGTACAAGTGACTACAAGAATGGAAAATCATGAAAAAGTTTTATTTCTTTTAATTAAATTATTTATACATGTGAGCTAAAGTTGAAAAGGAGATTTTCATTCATTAGCTAAATTCACATACAAGTGTATAAAAGTTTTAAGTGAATACTTCACTATTATTAAACTATGGGGTAAGGTAAAGACCTCCTTAGGGATACTTAAAGTCTTGCATCCACGAAATGTCCAAACTAGATATATCCACTATTCTTGAATACACATGAATGTACAAGTGACTACAAGAATAGAAAATCATACAAAAGTTATATTTCTTTCAATTGAATTATTTATATATGTGAGCTAAAGTTCTATCTAAATTCTAACATAGAAATACATTGGAATGAATTCAAACAAATGTTGTGTCCTTTTCAAATGGACTATACACTTGTTAACATTCAAACTTTATGTAAATCCATATAAACTAAAGAAAGAGAACTCTATATCACATGTTCTAAGCCATAGACACATGCAAGCTTATAAATATTTATAACTATTATCACTCCAAATGTTGGCTTATAAACTTTTGAAAATAACTTTGATTTAATAGTGATAATAGCCACACTTATATTAAATTAAATCAACACATGCAAGCTTGACATAAAGGAAGCATTTATTTAGTTAATTTTGCAAAAGATGAATGCATGAATCAAATAACATACAACATTTAATATGATTGTAAAGGAATAACTAAACATAAACACATGATTTTGTTCAATTAAATTAATTACTAAGGACAGTCATATCAAATAAAAATATTTCAAGCAAACCAAAGTTTCTTATGTCACTTTTAACTTTTATGTTTCAATTTGATTTAATGAAATGAAAGAAAAGTTTTGATCCTAACAATTCCCATGTGAATTGATTTGGTTTAATAAAATTTAATTAAGTGGATTTTATGGATTAATTATTGTAATATGCATTAAATTCACTAATTAACCCTTACCTATGTTACCTTAAAGTAATTAATTAAATAATTATGAGCAAACACATGATATGAATGGAAAATAACTTGCAATGATCCTAAGAAATGAATGCAATTAGCTCATAATTATTGATTAATTAGATTAAGGAACTTAATTCATTACTTTTATGATTTTCCAACACATATGAATAAATCATAATTTCATTAACTTTCTTATAAACACCCAAAAGATCTACCCATGAATTAATTAATGAAGATCGATATGATTGTAATTTTAATTTTATTAATGAAATCAATTAATTAATCAAATTTTTACTTAATTTGTAAATTGATTAATTATCCTCCAAATGAAATGGATTTAATGGGTTGGGAAAGTGGTCCCAATCCTATTCCATAAATCCTCTTTAATGAAAGAATTAAGAAATAATTAGGAAGAAAGTCCTAATCATTTTCCTCCAATATTTTATATGAATAACTAATCAAAGCTTTCAATTGTATTTAATAAAATTAATTATATTAAGGATATGTCTCATAACTAAATTTTCTTTTGACTTTTAAGATCAACATACAATAATTGAATTGAGTTTTATAATTGATTTTCATAAATTTTGTTCTAATAACTTTTTATATTTGATTATAATATTTATAATGTCATTATTTTAGTTAATCTTTTTTACAAAGTTTTACTTAAATTTTATGATAATTTAATTTGTACATTTTTTTTGGATTTTATTTGATCACATGTTATTTCTTTCTTTTTTTATTCTAAAGATTGATTAACTCCTTTTTTAGATCCGATTACATTTAATAATAAATTAAATATTGGATTAATTGTGATCATTTGATCAAAGATCAAATGGTGCACAAGTTAATCATGGTTTGATAAGTGGAGTCAACTCACTACACCATTCCACCTAATCAAAACTATTCACTTCAAACACATAAAATGAATAGTCTTACTTTTGTCTCTAAACTCTCACTAAAAGGATTAAAAAGTAAAGTGCACGGGCTCTAAAGGTTGGATCCTAATGACACTCACATTCAACACATCAAACATGAGATCCCTAAGGCTTTATAAGCATTTAAGAATTATACCTCACTAGAGCTATTGTCTGGTGGATTCTGACCAAGCGGTGGCTTCGTTTGGAAGAAATAAAGCCCTATTGAGGTTCTTGTTGGGTCAGATCAATACTTCAGCTAGCATTCTTTTTCTTTGCTCATAGACACTGGCTTTGGGCATTCTACTGGAAGAGGCAAATTTGGATTCTAGAATTTTTTGAATGTTCTTGGAATAATCGTATCCACATATATAGTCCCATTCAGATGATCAAACTCATGCTATAATATGCGATCCATCCATCCGTAAGTAATTTGATAGGTTGACCAAAATGATCACATGTGACCTCCACCGTAGATGCCCTACCATAGCTCTAAATCCATCAATGCTCAAACATCTTTCAAAGAACAAAGCTATTTTTCTTTCCTTCTTTTGAAGCTTTGGATTCATTATTACAGTAGATCCAAAGGTCGATGGTCTTGTGCATCTGTTTCACTCATAGGAGCATAGCTAATGTATTCCTTTGTTTCCTCAAGAATAATAATATCCACCCAAATTATATATATGATGTGTTAGAGCATTGAGAACAATAGGTTCAAAATCCTCTAGAAGCATACCATTATGAATCATTAAAGAACCCTCCGTGCACCACCGCCGATTTTGATTTGGAATTTTGTATAGATCATTGAGGATGGCTTTCGGAAATTAAATCTCTGGCATACTATTATACATCAATACTTGCATTTAATACATTTTCACTCAGCTCATTTCCCTCAAAGGAATACTAACCTATGGAGTAGCGAGGCCGATGCCAGGGGACTTTTGCATAACCATAATCATGTCATCTATGATCTTTTGGATCTTCTTCGATCTGATCTCCTCCAAGGAGACCTCAACGATGAGCTCATGGAGGACTGTATCACTAGCCTTGACAATTTTAGGTAGGGATTCTTTCTTCACATTGAATCCAGAGAAACATCCACCAAAGACCTTCAAAGGGGTTCTTCTATGACTAGCAATCCAATGTGAGAAGTGATGAAGAATGGGATCGACGCTTGGGGCTGGAAAGTCATGGTCTTTATGAAAGAGGATGGAGGCATATAGGGAGAGTTTGTTGGTGGGATATGTGGTCATGGTTCAACCGATCAATAAAAAAATTCATGGATGTCTCATGTGCTTTAGTGATTTATGGGGCTAGTTGGAATCAAAGATGTCTCGATCAACTACCTGCTGCATGCTACCATGTGTCTCAATTTTGGAGAAAGTTAGGGAATAGAAGTCACCTGCTGGAGGAAGAGGGAGGCATGGATGGTGCTTGGGTCAGTTAGGCTTCGCTTGGTTGAGAGGAAGAGATGGACGTGAGAGAGAGTTCACTTTTGGCTTTACTGAGAGGAGAGGTGCTCGAGAGATTTTTTATTTTTTTATTTTTATAGGGAAGAGCCACTCTAAAGTAGGAATGAGAGGGCTTTGACTTCTCTTGCTGAAGGGAGATGAGAAAAAAGATGGGGCCTCAATTTTTTTATGTTTTTGTGTTGTGTTTTTGAGAGAGAGAGAGAGAGAGAGAGAGAGAGATGCCAACTTTGTCCTACATGCCCTCAACTTCTCCCACATTCTCTCTTTATTTCTTCTTTTCTTTTTGCATTTTTTATGTGTCATGATCAAATAAATTAGCAAGGAGTCATTCATTTTGTCTTTTCACTTTTTTTTTTTTTTTTTGGTGAAACTTTTTTTTTAAATGATTTAAAGTTACATAATTTTAATAACTTTAATAAATAATTAAAATGATAATTTATAAGTTATGTATAAAATAAGATAATTTTAATTATGATTAATAATTATTGATAATATGGATTCATAATTTGATAAATTAATTCTTTTGATTTAATGGTTATATATTATATATATAACATTTATTTTATTTTTATTTTGATTTAATTTGAATAAATTTTGTTTGATGTTTAGAATTAGAATCTCTCTATCTCTCTCTCTCTCTCTCTCTCTTTCTCTCTCTCTTAGTAGTTCATTTTAGATTTCAAATGGATTGTGTATGTTAAATTAAAATTTATTTTTTGGTATTGTCATTTTCTTTTTAAATATATTAGTGACTTAACATTCAAATCGTGGTTTGATAAATTTAGGCTTAAACTTGACTTAAATTGCATTTGATTTTGAATTCTAATATGAATGATTTACTTTATGGTTTTGATTATGATTTTAGGTAGAACTTGGAATGATGATTGAAGGATTGATTGCTAGAACATAGCTAAGTCCATGAAATTAGCTTATTTGGATTTGATTTGATTTGATTTAGGTTTGATCATGATTTGAAGTTGAGTTTGAGTTTGAATTTGATAAATTGATTGAAGGGTTGAATTTAACTTTGAGAAAATCAATTGAATTTGGATTGATTTGGATTTGGCTAAGGCTAATCCATAAGATAAATCATAGGGCTTAGGAAGGATTTCAATTTTGTATTTTATCATGGGCTTCAATCATTTGAATTGGATTTGAATTTGGATTTTTATATTTGAATTGAATTTGAGGTTTGGTTTGAGAAGGTGAACACAGGTAGAATTTAGGCTATAGAGTAGGTGAGTCTCTTTAATCCCTAAGGCATATCCTAATCCTATGATTAACCCTTCTAAGTCTTGAGGTTTAGGTTAAGTGTTCACCTAATAACTAGAAGTGTCTTATGACTAAGGAAGTCTTAGTGTCTAGAAGATCCCTAGGTCTAAGAAGAGGAGGTTGACAACTCACTCAAAAAGTGAGGTCAACATTAATATGAATCCACATGTTTTGAAATCTAAAAGAGAAAATTCTTAATATTAGAATTATTTTAAATAGAAACCAAGAAGAGCATGATGATCAATCAAGGTTTAAATGATCTATAGAAGTAATAGGCCATTGAATCCAATGAGTATTAAAAGAATCGGTCCAACCTTGTCCAAAGTCTGAGTTTTGCCAAGTATAATTAGAACCCTTAAAACCAATATTATTCAAATTATAATCAAGGATCATGTTGGAAAATTCTTTCCATGGAATGAATATTAGAGAGAACCACCACTTCATTCAAGAGAACAAAATAGTGTTGAAATCACCAACAAACCAAGGTTTGTTGATAGAGGTGGAAAAATTAGACTTATTATCCCAAAGAAGATTTCTACCAGATCTATCACAAGATGCATAAACAAAAGAGGCCAAAATACATTAATCATCATAAGAGATTTGAGCATTGACAACTTGATGAAAATCATCAAGAATAGAAATGTTTACAAAGTTATTCCAAAAAAAACAAATCTTATTACTAACATTTGAAAAAAATTTATTGAAACTGATCATTCTATCAACATGGTTAATTTTATTAGCATGAATAAGTGGATCAAGAACAATAAGCAAGGAAATATTATGGATACGACAAATATTTCTAATATGATTACAAATAGAGAGTATCTAACATTCCAAACTAAAAAAAATATAAAGAAAAGAGGGGTGGGGAGTAAAAGTTCATTGAGAGAAGAGAGGGAGGCTACAATAGCTCTAATGTTTCTTAGCAAATTGGGAGAAAATTTTTTAACATTTTTTTGTCTTTTTTGAATAGAAAGTTTGGTAGTAATTTTCTTTGCCCTTTGAATCATCATTCGAAAAGGATTTAGCAACATTAGTCACATATTTAGGAGAAATCTCCTGATGAGAAGTGAATTCTCCTTCTTCCAAGGCACTCAAATTTATTAAAGACAAATGAGCTTTTGGAATAGCAAGGGAGGGAGCAGAAATTGATTTATTAAGAAGGCAAGTGGGAACACCAAACCCTTCCTCATTATTTGGCAAATTATTATATAAAAGCAAATATTTTTGAGAAGGTAAATCATCCTGAATTTGGAATATGGAATCATGTTTATCAACCTAATTATCATGAGGCATTAAAGCCATATTCTCCATTGAATTAGAATGATGCATAGTAGTAAATTCCTCATTTATGTTCTCTATTAAAGGTTCATTTTTATTTATCAAAGCCAGCAAGGATGCAAGGATCAAATCAGAGGAAATAAAATCCTCATTCAAAAGTTTAGAAAAGCTATTATTATTCATATTCAAAGCCTTCAATTGCTCAAAAGAAGTGAAAGTTAAATCAACCTTATTAGGAAAATTAAAAGTATCCTTTTTTTTCCAAAATAGTTTTTTGATATTTAATAGTGGTCAGCCTAAGGTTAGAAATAGAAGTTTCCTTAACAGGGATTTTATTCTTCAAATGAGGATAAAGAATGAAACATTCAAAATTATCATGTCTGTGGATTTTTAGTGAGAACAAAAGATAAGGAAATTTTCAAATTCAATTCTTTGCATGTAATGGTAATTTTAGATCCTAACTACATTTCCTTGGGGTGCTTCTTGCTAATGTCCAATTTAACAAGGATTCTAGCCACTGAAGGATGAGATTTTATAGTAGTTGCCTGATCTATTTGTAATGATCGCCAAATAAAGCATCCATAGCAAAAATGAATTCATGATTAATGAAATAAATTTGCATATTGGGGAGAGAAATCCAAACCAGAATTATTGGGAATTAGGGTTTAGGGTTTAGGGTTTAGGGATTAGGGTTAGGGTTTAAGGTTTATGGTTGGGATGGGGCTTGTGGTTTGTGGTTTAGGCTTCAGGGTTTTGGGTTTTTAGGGTTTAGGGTTTACGGTTAGTTTAAAGTTTATGGTTAGTTTAGGTTTTTTAGGGTTTAGGTTTAGTTACTATTTAGATCATGGTTTAGGGTTTGGATTTAATTTAGGATTTAGGGTTGGTTTGGTTTGGGTTGGTGGTTTAAGAGTTTAGAGAGTTTGGTTGAGATGTTAGTAGTTTAGGCCTAGGGTGTGGTTTAGGGCCTAGTTGAGGGCCAATGATTAGGGTTTAGGGGTGTAGGTTTCTGAGAGTTTAGTGGTAAAGTATTTCCTTATTTTATTTTCTTTTAAATTAAGTAAATTAAGGTTTAGTTTATTTAGTTTATTTTCATTTATTTTAGTTTAATTTATTTTATTCTATTTATTTAAGTTTATTTTATTTTAATTTATTTAGTTTATTTATTTAGGTTTAATTTTTTTTTTTTAATTTTATTTTATTTTTAGATTTTAGGTTTAGGTTTTATTTTAATTTTAGCTTTATTATTAATTTATTTTTAGATTTTTTATTTTTATTTTAGATTTTGGTTTAATTTTATTTTATTTTTAAAGTTTATTTTATTTTATTTAGTTTATTTTTATTTTGGTTTATTTTAGGTTTGTTATTTTTTTTAATTTTAGGTTTATTTATTTATTTAGTTTAGTTTATTTTTATTTTATTATTTTTTAAGCTTTTAGGTTTAGGTTTTAGGTTTTAGTTTAGGTTTTTGTTTTATTTTATTTAGGTTATTTTTTTAATTTATTTTATATTAGGTTTGTTTATTTGGTTTAGGTTTAGGTTTGTGGTTTAGGGTTTAGGGAAGGTTTAGGGTTTGGATAGTGGGGTTTAGAGTTTAAGGTTGTAGGTTTTTAGTTTAGGGTTTAGGTTTAGTGGTATATGGTTTTAGCTTTAGTTTTTTATTTTATTTTTTTTATTTTTTAGGGAAGCCCCATGTAGGGGTATTTTATTCCCAAAAAAGGTTAAGGTAAAAGGAGATAAACTCAGAAGCTCAAAGAGCTATAATCATTAAGGAGTAAATCCTATCTAAGTACATCCAGTGTAAAGAAAGGATAAGAACAATCAAAAGGTAAAAGATGATTAACATAATAAGCTAAAATAAGAATAAAGCCAATGCTCTGGAGGATGTGGGAATGCATGATAATATGGAGCATACCTACAAAAGGAGAGAGAATCACCTGCAAAGTTATAATAAGAGGGAGATTAGAATAGTTAAGGTAATACACAACAAGTTTGAGGAAAAGACATAAGAGTTTAGCAAGGAGTTGTGATAGAGAAGGCTGTCTCAATCACATCTGGATGCAAATATGAGCATCCAAACTTCCAGAAGGGTTACATCACATGAGCTACTACCAAACCATAGTGAGATCATCACGCCCATCATAGCCAACAAACTGAGAGGAAGCACCCAGCTTGTTGATATTCTTGTGAGCGTTATTAAACCCAATCAAAATCAAAATCATATCTAAAGTATATAGTAATTGTTCAAGGATAGAGGAGTCTCATTCAATATAAGTATCATCAATATATGCATCTTGACCTGAGAATACATAAACATAAGAGAATGAGCCATCTTAGCCAGAATCTCATCAATAGCCATATCCACAAAGAAAATTGCAGGGAGACAAAGAAATTTTGCTAATCCTCAATGAACCTAATTATCACCAACCCAATCATGATATATAAATGAAGCTTTTAGGTAAAGCTCCGTGAAACAAACACGAAGTAGCAACCAAGTAAGAGTGGCCCAGAAAAAAGTAGTTAGATACCAAGAAAAAATAGTTAAAAGAACAATAGCGAGCCACAATAGAATCCAGATCAACAATCATCCCAAAAAACAGAAAAAAGGAAATGATAGCTCACGAAATGGTGGGACAAGATTAGCACCAAGAAAAGCAGAAAATAGAAGTAGCTGTGGTGACAATTAGCAAAACAAAACAAAAAAGGCAACACAGCTGAGCTCAACACAGGAACTAGATCAACAATCAACCCAAAAAATAAAGCAGCAAAAGGCAACAACATCCAAGACAACAAGGGACAAAATTGTCCATAATATCTCTCATTCAGAATTGACATCGCATAAGAGTGCACCAACCGAAACTAGGTAGGAATAAAGCCAATAGCAGGTAAAGCTGATCAAAAATAGGAGGTAAACGTAGGCATCAAAACTAAACCCAAGCCAAAAAAATGAAACATTTGAACCCGCATAAAGAATCAACAAATTGATTGGGATGGGTCTCAACATTTAACAACAAGCAGACAAAGAAGATCCAAGGGAAGAGACAAGACAATATAAAACTCCTCAATCGAGTAGACATAATAATAAGTAGCCAAATAAATAAGGCATAAAAACAAAGTTATCTAAGGCGACTGCATAAAAGTCACCAAAAATCATCATCGACAAAGAATGTAAAAAGCTTTGAGCATAAGACCTGAAAATCTACAACCAACAAGATGAAGCCAATGGAGTTGTCAAGATAAAACAAGGAAATCTCCAAGATAAGAGACAACCAAAATAAAAAACCAGCTAGTAATTCAATTCATCTAGTATAATCGAACAATAAATACACATTTGATAGAAAAAGGTGAGGAAACAAGAAGATAATAAGTAGCAATGACTGCAATGATAACAATGACTTGTATGTTCCAAAAGATAGGATGGGAGCATAACAACAAGTACAAACAACATCCTGTGTGTTAGCAACAAAATCAAAAGAAAAACAAAAGAATTATCGCAAGGAAATCCATTCAAAAAGTATAATGATTTTAAGGACACTCACAACCTCAAATAGATGCCAATGATAATCCCTGAGTAACTCCAAACCTCTGAAATGGAAGACAAACAAGAAACAAGTATTACAAAACTAACACAATTCCTTTCGCAATGAGATATTAGTGTAGACATGGGATAACCTAGTGCAAATAATAACAAATGAGTGAAGCATAGCAGCCAATAAAGAAAGCAATCATGCGTGATAAGAAACCAACCAAGAAAGGTAGATCAAAGAAAGTCATAAGTTACAACAAATTATAGTAAATTAGCAAGGTGACAGATGAGACAAAGGATAATGTCGACCAACAGACAACTGAAGGAAAATCAAAAAAAGCAACCACATAATGAACATTCATATCAAAGAATAATATCCCAATTACCCATAATCCTTGGGAGAAATACTGCACCATAATAACAATTGAGAGTATACAAACCATAGGTTAAGATCAAGTAGAGCGTATTAGAATATAAAAGCAATATAAGAAGATACTATAAGTTAAGACAGAGTAGACAATTAATAAACTAAGTCCACAAACCTCCAAAGTCTTAAAGCGAATGTGTAACAAAAATACTACCTCAAACGTAAATGACATTCCAATCCAAGAAGGTAACAAAGAAAAACCCAATAGATGTGGATTACAAGATAAACAATGAAAATCAGAATAGATTCACAACCACGAAAAGTGAGCAAAATAATCCGGTAATCGAAAGTCACTCCATCGAGCAACTAATGCAACATTGTAAGCCACTAGAATATAAAATAAGATGATTCCAAGTAGACATTACCAAAAGTTTTAAGAAATAAAGACCAAACCAAAACTAGCTAAAGACAAGAAAGGTGCAAGATGGCAAAAATAGCAGGAAAATCGGGAGAAGCAGAAAAAAATTGTCAACCAAAGGGATTAAAAAACCAAATCAACAAACAAATCAACAAACAACCATGGCAAAGAAACCTCCAAAACCCAAAAGTAATTAAACCCAATCCATTCCAAAGATAAGGATTTCGCACCAAAATAACCATTAAAAGAGACCGTAATACAATTTCTTCCTTGCAGAAAGCAGTCGAGGTTAGGCATTATATAAGCAAACTACCGCATGTAAAGTCCTCCAACCAACCAACCAAAATCCTTTCAAGATAAGTGTGTTGAAACCTTTATGAATTAGGCCTTTAAGGAGGAAAGAGTCCCAAGGAATGTAAGCATCGCCCAAAGAAATATATAATCATCAAAATAAAAAAAACCAAAGATAATGCACACTAATCTGCTGATGCAAACATAGGTAGTAGCAATGCTTCATATTGTCGGAGAAAAATCTAAAGAAGTTAGTACTAAAATCTAAGCCCATCAAAATAGATAACTTCCTCCAAAGAATGGTTAATTCTCGTGTTTAGAAATAATGTATCAATGAAATTAAAGTCCCAAGTGGGATTGCGCTTATAAAACCAAGAATGTAACACAAGGCTCAACGGTTCCAATTCAAGAGATTGATGTGCATATAGTTCAACATCTCATATAATATTGTAAATGCCAAAAAATAGAAATCTTCCAACTAAAGGAGAAGGGTAAAGGCATGGCAAAGAGCACAAGACAAAGAATGATATCTATGAGGAGTATCCATAAAGAACACAAGGAAGAAACAAAAAAAAAAAAAGGCAAAAGGAGAATTAGATTCTGAGGTAAGGAAGCCTGAATTGTCCAAGTTAACCACCAAAGTATTTGGGTAATGTAAATTGATCAAAGAAGATGATACGTTTCTAATCTCGCCCCTGATTTGCAAGGTAATCACAAAGTGCACCTTCACGCCAAACATGAGTGATGGTAAAATTCTTGAGAGAAGAGCCCTAGTTTGCTTGAGGAGGTAGTATAAACAAGCATTGCTCATATTGGTAGAAGTCAAAAGGTCAATCAAGAGAGACCCACCTCTATCCAAATATTGAGCCGCCATTTTGAAGACAAATTTCAAGAGCTTTGTGGACCGCCATAAGCTCAAGATAAGGGACAAGTGGAAATAAGGGGATAAGCAAATGCACATAGACTATACCCTTAGAATCCTAAAAATGCCTCCACAACCGAGCCATTATGAGAATAGCCATCAAGATAATTTTAATAATATGATCAAGAGGTTTTTCCAAAAAACCATTCTATCATTTCGATAAGGTCTCCGGAAGGTTGAGGCCCATTTATTACAGATTTAAAACCTTTAAAATGTTTGTGATGAATTAAATTGGCTTTAAACAAGTCACAAATTTTGTTTTAGTTCTACAATAATCCTCATGTGATTCATAATCCCATGATGTTTAGTTTCATTTCGTCCATCCATATGAACCAAATAAGAGTAATGATTATGATTTTAATATGACCTTTAATTGCATTGTCAAAGTAAACTTCAAGAAGTTGATATAAAGTAAAAGAACAATTAAAATTGACAAGTGTTGAATAGATCGTCATACCAAATCCAAATTTTGGAGGCAATAGCCCCATTAACAAAAAACATGGTTAACATTCTCAATATGAGAACAACATTGACATTTAGAGGGTAAATAAAACCCTTTACCCCACAAAAAAGAGTCAACAGAATAAAGTTTTTGGATATGCCAAGTTAGAAGAGTAAGAAGAGGGGATATTGTTATTCCAAATTTTGGAGAACACAATAGAAGAATCTGAGTGTCTTTAGTGTGAAGCCACACATTTTAAGGTTGAAATCCCATTATGAGATAGCTTAAAGATAACTGATCATGATTGTTAGAGTGATAGAATATTAGTAATCATATTTAAGAAAGTGGAAGGAATAGAATCAAGAATCTTACTAGTGTTCCACTTTGGTTTTGCCGAATGAATTAACTCTAATAGCGAAGTGGAGTGAGTGTAGTAAGTCATCAATGGATCCACAACCACTCCAGCTTGTCTTGCCAAAAGAAGGAATTGCTGAGTTTATGCCCCAAAAAATTAAGGATTCTGATCCCATTTGAGTAACAAAGTCTTCCACACAGAGAATCATTTAAAGGGACAAATGAGAGGATGTTTACGCAATATTTAGAAGTCATGAAATTGCCCAAAGACTATTTTGCTCCTAAAATTCCACCAAAGTTTGTAGGAGAAGGCATTGATAACTTCTTTGATGGATTTACATCCTGCACCTCCTCTTCAAGAGTACCACAACTTAGACCAAGATGACCAAAGGCATTCTTTAGAGGAGGTATTGGTTCCCTAAGAATTTGTTTAAGAGACTCAATTATTATGGTAGAGTTGGTAGGCACAATGGTTTGAAGAAGGTATATAGGCATGGAATTTAGAGTGCTCTTGATCAAGGTAAGCCTACCACCAAAAGAGAGAGTAAATGAAATTCCCAAATCAAAATTTTGTTAGAAATTTTGAATTAGATCATCAAAAGGTGTGATCTTTTGGCCTTTAAAAGTGGAGCAAGGTAATTAAGAGGAGTTGATTTTGCTTAAAATTAGTAATTTTGATATTTGGTTAAGTCTATTAGAGGAATCTTAGTTGAAGGAATAAAACAATATTTTCCTTCATTAAGAAAAAGACCACTAACTTTACCAAAATCATTTAGAGGTTCTTAATGGTTTTAACATGTTGAAGGAGCTAAAGATAGATAATGAAATCATTAAAAGCTAAGATGAGAAATAGGAAACCTCCATGAGTTTTAAAAGACATATTAGATTATTAGAAAAAGATCATTAAGGCTCCTTGACGTATTCAATAGCATGATAAAAAAGAGAAGGTGATAGTGGGTCACCTTGCCTCAAACCATGGCTAGAAGGAAAGAAACCTATGGACTCACCATTCATGATAACCAAAACCACATGATACACCTTTTATAATCCCGATAAAACTATCTAAAAAACCAAACAAATTCGTAGATTTGAAAGAGAAAATCCCATGAGAGATTAATTTTAATATGTCCGCTTGAATAAGATGTTGCCTCTAGAAGACATCAATGTCATGAACCATTTCTGAGCAAGAAGAATATTATCCATATTGTTCTCGGTTTAACAAAACCAGCTTTGATTTGGGAGATGATTTTAGAAGCAAAGGGCTAAGTCTATTTATTAATTTAGCAATGAGTTTTGAAAAAGGTAAAAGACTAATCGGTCTAAAATCACCCAAGATTCAGATTGGTTAGTTTTGGAAATAAGGACAATAAAGTGCTTGAAAAGTATTTGGGAATGGGCCATCAAAGAAATCAATCAAAGATCAACTAAATCGATTTTAATAAATGGCCAACAATGAAAAGAAGTGGTCGAGCATCAAAGAACAGAGTCTTGTTCATGTTCTTAAGAGTATTACTAATCTCTTGAAGGACACATAGTGAGTAAATGATTATCCTCACCGTAATCATGTAGAATAAGATGGGTGTTTGATAAAGTTCAAAGAACGGATTAGAATTTAATAAAGTTTGGAAATGATGAATGACGTAATCCTTAATATCATTATTATCCATTCACCATTAGAGTTCTTAATTTTCTTAATCGAGTTTAAGGCTTTCTATTTATTAAAAATGGCATGAAAATACCGGTATTTCGCCACCAAAATATGTTTGCTGCTTTTGACCAATAGGTTTCTTCCATGTTTTGATAATTAACCAAGTTATTCTTGGCAATGTTCAACTCCTCAAGTTTACGATCGCTTGAGACAGATCTTCAAGAGAACAAACCTCTTGTTCCATAGCTTTAAGATTTGTGAAAAGATTTTTAAAATGTGTTTGTTCCACCAATTAAGATTTTGTTTAAGTCTTTTGAGCTTAAGCCAAGACTAGTCATACCTTTAACAGAATTATCCTGGAAAACAGGCCATCCAATTAGTAATAATAGAACATTGGTGAAGTCACTATGTTGGGTCCACATGTTTTGAAATCAAAAGGAGGGGGAGTAGACGTGGGGGGGATTTTGAAGGAAATCAAGAGAGAGCATGGTCGACAAAGTTCTCCAAATGCTCAACAATGGTAGAAGACCAATTGATTGATCCAAAGAGAATTAAAGAGGGCCCTATCAAGACGCCAAAGTCTAGACAGGAAGTTAGACCAAGAAACCAATGTCATCGATTGCAATCATCATATTTGAGAAGTCCTCCATGGAATGAAGGTTAGAGAACATCCTCCCTTCTTTCGAACTAGCTATGATAGTATTGAAATCACCTCCAACCAACCAGAAGGTTAGCGAGTGGCTAAGGTGTAAGTGATTCCAAAGGATGTTCCTACCACATTACAAGAAGCATAGATAAAAGAGCCAAAAGAGTCACCTAAGGAGATTTTGACATTAACCAATTGGTCAAGATCATCAATGATGGAAATGGTGATGGAGTTGTGCCAAAAGCACCAAATTTATTATTAAGATTGAAGAAGAAATTATGAAAACCAAGGGATCTAGAAAAGCAATCTTAGAAGAATTAATGAAAGGTTCAATAAGAACAAGTAACTTGATATTATGAACAATAAAGACTCAACATTCATGGATGAAGAGACCCACAACCCGGATATTCCAAATAAGAAAATTAATCATAAGGGGACAACCAAAAAAAAAAGGAAAAAAAAAAAAGAAAGGAAAGAGGAGAGAAATGATGACAGAAGAAGAACTGTTCTAGAGAGGTTATTATTAGAAAATTTTGCTTTGAAGGGTTTTTGTTTTAACAATTTGAAAGGGTATCTCTAATCCAAATTATCTCCATAGAAAGAGATGATTGATTTGGGCCTAATAGTAGAAGAATCTATCAATGTTTAGAGGAGGGGATTTCACCTTCTTCCAGATCGAGTATGTGAAATTTCAATTGATATCACTAAAGGGAAATAGATGGGGAAGTGTGGCACCATCCATAATACAAATATCTTTCTCAATATGTTCAAAACCATAGGGTCATCATTGTTTTCATTATATGATTCCCATTCAAATTGTTTAATTGGGTGTCCAATAGGCTACCATTCTGATTTTCAGATTTAAATGAAGCAAAGGGCTATCAGAGAAACCGATTATTACAGGTGAAGTTAGGTAAATTCCATGGTACATCACATCAATGGTTTTAGTACAGATTTTTCTTAGATTTAGAGGAGGTGTAGGAGAGAGGTTCTTTTGAGTATTTTAGCACATTGAGTATTGGTTTTCAAATTTCCATTAATGGTAGTCATATTCTGTGTAAATTTTCCTGAGATTAGATGAAGCACAAAGCAGCAACTGAGTGGTTTTGAATCTTGCAAAGTAGAAAATTTTCAAATTTGACTTTTGACTATTTTTGAGCCAAAAACCTTGGATATTTGATGTCTATCTCAACGAGGATAGCAACAGATAAGATCTGGTCGCTGTTTGGTCTATTTGGAGAGGTCCACCAAAAGAACAACTTGATGAGTGACATGTATTAGGAAAAGAAAGCAAGCCAAAGAGACAATGGGAGATTCTCTTTGACATCAAATACCCATTTCAAGAGTCGATTGATAATTATGCACAAAATAAGAATGACGTAAAACCCAGTAATCTAAATCATGAAAGTTGAATAAGAATGGGAGGATCACGATAGAAAGAACCCAATTTTAAACTATGAAAGAAAGTGTGAATGTTTATCAAGAGTCGCCTAAGGGAGAATTTACCCACCAAAGAACTAAGGCTTAAAGTTTCTCAACATCCTCGAACACATTTAATCCATGATAAGAAGAAAATGACAAGCATTCGAGTGGGATCTTACCGAAAAGCATCTTTGAATGATTTAAGGTACATTAACAGTGCAATCAAATCAAAACCTGTAGATCGAGTTGTCGATGCCAAGGTCGAGGCGACGGGATTCACAGAGGTGAGCCTCCATTTTAAGCGTCACATATGAGGAGCAAACGTGCACTCAGCCAGAGAAGCACAGTCAAATTTTAGAATGACCAATCCACCGAGGGGAACGCAAAGTCCAGCCAGGAGGGGTTTAGGGTTTTATTTATTTTTGGTTTAGGTTAGGGTTTAGGATTTTATGGTTTAAGGTTTAGGGTGTATGGTTTAGGGTTTATGGTTTTTTTTAATAGAGAATAAATTCATATTTAATAATTTTTTCTTTTTGATTTCATCAACCAAGTAGCACACCAAGTTTTCTAAGACACAAGTGATTTAGATATCTGGAGTAAATACCTTTAGCTATATTTGTACTTTTAGCTCATAATCTTATTTATTTTATTTATTTTTAACCATTTAGCAGAAGTTTATTATCTTGTTTTATTTTCCACCATGGTATAACCTTCAGTTTATAAATCCACCTCCAATTATTTTATTTATATTTATTTTATAGATTAGTGGTAGTATGTTAGGTTTATTTAGGTTTAGTTTTAGTTTATTATTTAAGTTTTAGGTTTATTTTTTTTTTATTTTAGTTCATTTAGGTTTTAGTTTATTTAGGTTAGTTAAGGATTATTTGGGTTATTTTTTATTTTTTATTAGGGTTTAGGTTTAGGTTTTTTTATTTTAGCCTATTTATTTTATTTTATTTAGGCTTTAGTTTTATTTTAAGTTATTTTTATTTATTTTATTCTTTTATTTTATTTATATTTTTAGTTTTAGTTTATCAGTGGTTAGTGATCACCTAGGGCTCAGTGGCCTAAGCCCATCAGATTAGCCTAGGCTCATTTTTCCTTATTTGGTCAGTGCCTAAATTAGCCTAAGTTTATGCCTGGTTATCAGATTTGGCCTGGGGCCTTAGTCAGCCCAGTTCCTAGAGTCTTTGGCTTAGCCTTAGGCTCAGCCCAGCCAGGCCTATCAGTTCAGGTTTAGTACTAAGAGTGTGGTTTAGATTTTGTGGGTTTAGGGCTCAGTTTAGAGTTTAGGTTAGTTTTTTTTGGCCCAGAGCCTAGGGTTTTTTGTTAGTGGTTTAATGTGGTTTAGTTAGATTATGATCAGGTTTAAGGGTTATTTTTATTGATTTATCTTAAATCAAGCAGCCAACAGATTAGGTTTATTTAGTTTATAATATTTATTTTTAGTTTTTATATTTATATTTTATTTAGTTCATATTTTTATTTATTTAGTTTATTTTTAGGTTCATTTATTTTTATTTTTTTTTTTAGGTTTTGAGTATTTTTATTTTTTTTTTGTGCTTTAGGTTATTATTTTTTTTATTTTTAGTTTATTTAGGATTTTATTTTTTTATTTATTTTATTTTAGGTTTTTTTTTTATTTTTATTTATTTATTATGTATTATTTTGTTTTGTTTTATTTTTTTTTTTAGTTTTATTTTATTTATTTTATTTATTTTAGTTTATTTTAGTTTATTTTATTTCCTTTTATTTAGTTTATTTTCTTTTTATTTTAGGTTTATTATTTATTATTTTATCTATTTAGGTTTATTTAGGTTTATTTTATTTTATCTAGTATTTTATTTTATTTAGTTTATTTATTTTTATTTTGATTTAGGGTTTCTTTTTATTATTTTATTTATTTAATATTTTATTATTTTAGTTTTATTTTGTTATGTTAAGTTTTAGTTTTTAGAGTTTTTAGGTCAGTTTTGGATTTTAGGGTTTAGGGTTTGGGGAAGATCAGGCCTAGGCCTAGGATTAGGGTTTTTTTGTTTGGGTTAGATTTATGATTTAAGCTCATTTTTGGTTTAGTTTAAGTGCTAGGTTAGGGTTTTATTTTAGGGTTTATTTTAGGTTTATAGTTTATTTGGGTTTTGGGTTTTATTTATTTTAGGTTTTATTTTTTATTATTTTTTTAGTTTTATATTTTATTTTAGTTTATTTTTTTATTATTTTATTTTTTATATTTAGTTTATTTTATTTTATTTTATATTTTATCTTTTTTTTTTATTTATTTTTCTTTTTTTATTTAAGATTTTATTATTTTATTTATATTTTATTAGTTTTATTTATTTTTAGGTTCAATTTTATTTTGTTTTTCTTTATTTTATTTATTTTTTATTAGTTATATTAGTATATTTTATTTTTATAGTATTTATTTTTTTAGGTTTAGTTATTATTTTTGTGGGTTTAGTAGTTATAGGTTTTAGGTTTAGTTATTTTATTTTAGTTTTTTATTTATATTTTAGTTAGTTTTAGGGTTTAGTTTTTTTAAGTTTTTTGTAGTTTGTTTAGTTTATTATGGTTTCTTTAACAAAGTTCTATTCAACATTTCTTCTTTATTTATCAATCAAGTAGTACATTTTTTATTTAAGATGTAAAGATAAAAATGAGCATACTATCAAATCATAACTAGAAACATTTTAATTAAATGCTATTTTATCTATTCTTCGCTTTATTTATGAACTACCACCTATTTTATAGATTTTATTTTTATCACATCCTCACCACCATGCCTCCGTTTTTTTATCCATAAATACATCCATTATAAGCTGTGATACCGCTTATATAATCACTATTACAGAGAACTGGTTATTTATTTTAAAGGTTTGGTAGTAGTTTAGTGAGGTTTAGGTTTATTTATTTATATTTTATTAGATAGTTTGTAGGTTAGCATCATGATCATTTGTGGTTTTAGGCTATAGGTTTATTTTAGGGTTAGGGTCATTTAATTTAGGGTAGAGTTTAGGTAGTCTTTATTATTTTTATCATTAAGTTATTTTAGGGCCCAGATTTGGTAGTAGTATCATTAGATTAGGTCCAGAGTTTAGTTAGTGGCTTTCAGTTAGTTATTTAGGGCTCAGTGGTTATTATCAGTTTCCATGGCTCAGTCTAGATTAGTTTAGGATCATTTTAGCAGTATTTAGGGCCCATCAGTGGTTAGGAGTTTTTATTTAGATTTCTTTAGATAGGGCTCAGTGATTTACCTAGGATTGGAGGCTATCAGTTACTAGTCTCAGTAGTAGAGGAGCCCAGTCAGATCTTAGGCCTTATGGTTTTATCAGTCAGTGGTAGGGTCTAGGCCTAGAGCCCAGTTAGGTGGGTTTGGGGCCTAGGTAGGCTCAGTTTTTTATGGTAGATTGCCTAGTTTTTATTATATTTTTTAAATCAGTAGTTATTTTTTTAATATTTAGTTTTAGTTATAGTTATTTTATTTTATATTTTTTTTTATTTTATTTTTATTTTTTAGTTTAGATTATTTATTTAGTTTATTTATTTAGTTTAGTTTTATTTTATTTTTTTTTTGGTTTTAGTTTTATTTTATTTTAGATTTAGCTTTCAATTTTGATTTTATTTTTGTTTAGTTCAGTTTAGTTTATTTAGTTTTATTTTTATGTTTATTTTTTAGTTTAGGTTTAGTTTTAGTTTAGTTTATTTTAAGTTTATTTTATTTATTTTATTAGTTTAGTTTAATATTTTATTTTATTTATTTTTTTTAGTTTAGTTTTATTTTTTTAGTTTAGGTTTAGTTCATTTTATTTTATTTTAGGTTTGGTTTATATTTTTGGGTTTTATTTTATATTTTAGGTTTTATTTATTTATTTTTTTAGGTATAGTTTTTTATTTAGTTTTTATTTTAGTTTAGTTTTTTTATTTATTTATTTTATATTACTTTTTTATTTTATTATTTTATTTTTTTAGTTTTAAGCATTTTATTTATTTATTTTAGTTTTGTTTTTTATTTTATTTTATTTTTATTTTTTTTATTTAGTTTAGTTTAATTTTTATTTTATGTAGGGTAGAGTATTATTTAAGTATTAGTTTAGTTATCTCAGTAGAGTTAGTGGTTTTAGTTTATATGGTTTATTTTGTATTAGGTATAGGTTTAAGTTTAGGTAGTATTTGTAGTATTTATCTAGTATTATAGTTAAGCTCAGTATTTTATTAGGTTTTAGTTTATTTAGTTATTTTTATTTATTTTAGTTTATTTTTAGTTTATTTTATTTAGTTTTTCTTTATTTTTTTATTTTATTTTTTTTATTTTAGTTTAGTTTTATTTTATTTTTTTTTTTTTATTTATTTTTATTAGTTTATTTAGTTTTATTTTAGCTTTTATTTTATATTTTATTTTATTTTATTTTTTGGTATTTCAAATTAGTTTAGTTTTATTTTATTTTATTTTATTTATTTTATTTTATTTTATTTTGGATTTATTATGTTTATTTTATTTAGAGTATTTAGGTTTTGTGGTTTATTTTTTAGTTTATTTTTTTTAGGTTTAGTTTTAGTTTAGTAGTTTATTTTAGTTTTTTTGTTTTTTTTTTTAGGTTTTTTTATTTTGGGTTTAGGTTTATTTTAGGTCTAAGTTTTATTTTGTTTTAGTATTTAGTTTTTTTATTTTATTTTAGATTCAATATTTCTTATTTTGATTTCACAATAATTTTAAAGTTTTATGACATGTTATGACATATTAATGAGCATGCAAA
This sequence comes from Cymbidium sinense, assembly GCA_021442155.1. Classification (NCBI taxonomy): domain Eukaryota; kingdom Viridiplantae; phylum Streptophyta; class Magnoliopsida; order Asparagales; family Orchidaceae; genus Cymbidium; species Cymbidium sinense. The sequence goes on from JAKCPB010000619.1 coordinate 359,964, forward strand.
GCAATTCATAGATATTATTTCTTAAAAGGAGCATTATATTATTTTGTTTTATTTATTATTTATGTAGTGATTTAGTTTATTTTTTATTTTAGTTATAAATGCCACCTCCATTTATTTTATAATTTTTTTTATATTTTAGTGATTTTATTTCAAGTTTTACCCATTATTTGGGTTTATGTTTAGGTTTTATTTTGTTTAGGTTTTATTTTTTTTTTATTTATTTATTATTTAGGTTATTTTATTATTTATTTATTTTTTATTATTTATTTAGTTTAGGGTTTTGGTTTTATTAGGCCAGGGTTTTATTTAGGTTAATGGTAGGGTTATTTTAGGTATTTAGTCCCAGATGTTAGATATTAGTGGTATATTTAGTAGGTTCAGTTTTTTTATGTTCAGATCCAGTATTATAGTTTTTATCAGATATCTATTCCAAGATTTTATCTATTCAGGTATTTAGATTTAGTTTAATCTTTATATTTAGGTTTAGTTTTTAGTTTTAGTTAGTATTTTTTAGTTTAAACATTATTTATATTTAGTATTTATTTATTTAGGGTAGTTATCTTTTTTTTTTTTTTATATAGAATTTTCTTAGATGGTTCATGTCTACCTAGCTCAGAGAGTGTAATCCCTTCAATGTTTTAGGGTTTTAGTCAGGTTTATTATTTATCAGTCATTTGAGTATCAGGGTTTAGAGTTTAGGGTAGGATTTAGTTTAGGGTTTTTTATTTATGGTTAAGGCCTAGGGTTTTTTATCTATTATTTTTAGGTTTAGTTTATTTATTTATATTTTTATTTTTTATTTTATTATTTTTATTTTTAATTTTTTATTTTATTTTAGTTTATTTTTATTTTAGGTTTTTATTTTTTAGTTTATTTTAGGTTTTTTAGGTTTAAGTAGTTTTTTTTTATTTTGGTTTATTTATTTTAGTAGGTTAGGTTTATTTATTTTATTTTATAATTTTTAATTTAGGGTTTTTTTTTTTTTTAGTATTTATTTTAGGTTTATGTTTATTTTATTTTATTTAGGTTTATTTTATTTATTTTATTTATTTTATTTGTTTATTTTATTTAGTTTAGTTTTAGTTTATATTTTTATTTAGTTTATTTTTTAATTTATTTTATTATTTTTTTAGGTTTAGTTTATTTAGGTTTTTTTATTATTTTTTATTTATTTTATTTTATATATTTTATTTTAGGTTTATTTTATTTTTTTTTATTTAGGTTTAAGTATTTAGGGTTTGGTTTATTTTGTAGGTTTTAGTTTTAGGGTTTATGGTTTTATTTATTTATAGGGTTTGTGGTTTATGATTTAAGGTTTTTTTATATTTTATTTTGGATTAGGGTTAGGATTTAAGGTTTAGGGTTTAGGTTTTAGGTTTAGGGTTTATGTTTAGTTTTTTTGGTTTACAGGGTTTAGGGTTTATGATTTTTTTTAATGGAGAACAAATTTATTCAACATTTCTCTTTCATCAACCAGTAACCAAGTTTTCTAAGAGACAATCGATGATATGGATCAAAATGAGCATGCATAACCAGCCTAGTAGGATCGGATTGGCCAATCTTTAGATTCTAGTTCTATCATGTATCCCTCTTGAGAAATGGAGATCACATTAACTCTCTACAACAATAGTTAACCTCCATCATTCGTCCTCCTCCATAATAATATCCATTAGCACCTCTAGATAACCAATGATAAAGTCCCTTATACAAAGTAGATATAAAGGCTAAGTGATGATGTTCTACAAGGTCTCATTAGGGTTTAGTTTAGTTATTTATTTCTTAGATTAGGTTTATTTATTTATTTATTTAGTTACTTAGGTTTAGGTTTAGGGTTTAGGAGTGTTTTTGGGATTAGTTTGGTGGGTTTTGGGTTTTGGTTTTGGGTCAGTAAGGTTTTTAAGGTTTTAGAGTAAAATAGGGTTATATTTTAAGGTAATTTAGGCTTTAGTTTAGTTTAGATTTGTTTATGATTTGTTTAATTTAGTATTTAGAAAAGGGTAAAATTTAGCTTTAAGGTTTAGGTTTAGTGATTTAGAGTTTGGGGTTACAGCTAGGTAGTTTTAGGTAAAGTTTAGAGTTTTTTTTTTTTTAAGAAGCCCCTCAGGGTATTTATTCCACAAAAAGAGGGTTACAAGGTCAAAGGGATAAACTCCAGATCTACTCAAAAGAGCCCAAATTAGTAAATCCCTAAAGTACATGAATAAAAAGCAATAACACTTTAAGACAATCAAAAGATACGCTAGATTCACATAACCAAAGCAAACAATACTTTGTGACTTGAGAATGACTGCCACCATGGTAAAAAAACTGTAAGAGAAAAAAAAGGAGGTCCAATGATACAAAAATTAGAACAAGAAAGTAGTGCTGACAATATGATGACAAAATGCAAAGTAGAATTTAGAAAAGAGAAAAAGATAGAGAAGGCTCGTGCTCTCCACCAGATAGCAGATGCAAAGTGTGCATCCAAACCGTGAGATGGGTTACTTCACAAGAGCTACTACCAAACCAAAATGGAGTGAAAACACCCATCATAGCCAACAAACCTCAAGATAGAAAACAAGCCAGTAAGTCCGATTGAGTGGATTACAAACACACCTAATCAATATCATCACCATATCAAGAGAACACATAAGCAAATGTGATGGAGCCAACAAGAATCCAAACAATAGATCAAAGTGATGAGGACCATAACAAATGAAGTGAAGTCTTGAACCAAGCCAAACAAAGCAACCTCATGCATCTGATTAAGAAACCAGCAAAGAAAGGTAAATGAAGTCCCAGTAATTAAAATTAAAGTACATAGATTAAGAGATAAAAGATAATGTCAAGACCCCAAGAGACAAATCCGATCTGAAAATCAAAAGCTACCACAAAAAGGAACATTCATACAACAAAGAACAATATCCCAATTCCACAATCCTGAGAAATACCCTGCCATAATAACAATCATTGAGAGTATACAAACCATTAAGATCAAGTAGAATTGATTAGGCATGATGCATAATACTAAAGACTAAAAGGGATACTATAGCAAAAGAGCCTGTGAGAAACTAATCGATAAACCAAATCCACAAACATCCAAAGTCTTAAAATAAAGAATAACAACATCAAACTATACCTCTCAAACAAAATGACACTCCAATCCAAGAAGGTAAAGACATCAAACCCAATAGATGCATGATTATAATATAAACAATGATCAGAATGATTCACTACCCCAAATGAGTAGCAACCAACCAAAAAATAATCCGCAATCGAAAAGTCACTCCCATCGAGCAACTAATGCAACATTGTCCACTAGAATATAAAATAAGAAGATGATTCCAAATAGAGACATCATTACCAAGGTGAATTTTAAGACAATAAAGGTCCAAAACCAGAACTAAGACAAGAAAAGATGGCAAAAAATAGGTGGAGGAAAGTTGAGAAGGAGATCATACAACCCAAAGGGATTAAAAAACCAAATCAACAAACAAATCAACAAACAACCATGGCAGCAAACCTCCAAAACCCAAAAGTAATTAAACCCAATCCATTCCAAGACAAGGATTTCACCAAATAACCATTAAAAGAGACGTGGTATTACATTTCATCCCTTGCGTGAAAGCATGCGAGGTTAGCATTATATAAGCAAGACTGCACGAAAGTCCTGCAACAACCAAAATCCTTTCAAAGATAAGTGTTGAAACCTTTATGAATTAGGCCTTTAAGGAGGAAAGAGTCCCAAGGAATGTAAGCCAAAGAAATACTATAATAATCATCAAAAAAAATTGCAACCAACATAATGCACACTAATCCATTGCAGAAGCAATATAGGTAGTACAATGCTCCAAGCCATATTGTCGAGAGAAAAACCGTTAAAGAAGTTAGTACTAAAATCTAAGCCCATCAAAACAGATAACTTCCTCCAAAGAATGGTTAATTCGTTTAGAAATGAATGTATCAATGAAATTAAAGTCCCAAGTGGGATTGGTTATAAAACCAAGAACACAAGGCTCAACTGGTTCCAATTCAAGATATTGATGTGCATATAGTTCAACATCCGCCCATAATATTGTAAATGCCAAAAATTCTTCCAACTAAAGGAGAAGGGTAGAATCAAGTAAAAAGAGCACGACAAAGAATGATATCTATGAGGAGTATCCATAAAGAACACAAGGAAACAAAATAAGAAAAGGGAGGCTAAGAGGAGAATTAGATTCGAGGTAAGGAAGCCCGAATTGTCCAAGTTAACCGAACACGCAAAGTATTTGGGTAATGTAAATTGATCAAAGAAGATGATACTGTATTCACCCATTTGCAAGGTAATCAAGAGCGCACCTTCACAAACATGAGTGATGGTAAAATTGAGAGAAGAGCTTAGTTTGAGGAGGAGTAGTACAAACAAGCTATATTGGTAGAAGTCAAAAGGTCAATCAAGAGAAGAGCGCCCACCTCTATCCAAATATTGAGCCACCATTTTGAAGACAAATTTCTAGAGCTTTGTGGACGCCATAAGCTCAAGATAAGGGACAAGTGGAAATAAGGGATAAGCAATGCACATAGGACCCTTAGAATCAAAAATGCCTCCATAACTAGACCATTATGAGACGAGCCATCGATTAATTTTAATAATATGATCAAGAGGTTTTTTCCAAAACCATTCTATCATTTCGATAGTAAGGTCGGAAGGTTGAGGCCCTTTATTTATAGATTTATAACCTTTAAAATGTTTGTGATGAATTAAATTGGCTTTAAACAAGTCACAAATTTTGTTTTAGTTCTAATCCTCATGTGATTCATAATCCCATGATGTTTAGTTTTCATTTCTCCCATCCATATGAACCAAATAAGAGTAATGGCGATTATGATTTTAATATGACCTTTAATTTCATTGTCAAAGTAAACTTCAAGAAGTTGATATAAAGTAAAAGAACAATTAAAATTGTGTTGAATAGATCGTCATACCAAATCCAAATTTTAGAGGCAATAGCCCCATTAAAAAAAACATGGTTAACATTCTCAATATGAGAACAACATTGACATTTAGAGGGTAAATAAAACCCTTTACCCCACAACAAAGAGTCAACAGGAATAAAGTTTTTTAGGATACGCCAAGTTAGAATAGAATAAGAAGAGGGGATATTGTTATTCCAAATTTTGGAGAACACAATAGAAGAATCCTGAGTGTCTTTAGTGTGAAGCCACACATTTTTAAGGTTGAAATCCCCATTATGAGATAGCTTAAAGATAATCTGATCATGATTGTTAGAGTGATAGGAATATTAGTAATCATATTTAAGAAAGTGGAAGGAATAGAATCAAGAATCTTACTAGTGTTCCACATGTGGTTTTGCCAGAATGAATTAACTCTAATAGTGGAAGTGGAGTGAGTGTAGAGTAAGTCATCAATGGATCCACAACCACTCCAGCTTGTCTTGCCAAAAGAAGGAATTGCCGAGTTTATGCCCCAAAAAATTAAGAATCAGATCCCATTTAACAAAGTCTTCTCCACACAAGAGAATCAAAAGGGACAAATGAGAGGATGTTTACCCCGCAATATTTAGAAGTCATGAAATTCGCCCAAAGACTATTTGCTCCTAAAATTCCACCAAAGTTTGTAGGAGAAGGCATTGATAACTTCTTTGATGGATTTACATCCTGGACCTCCCTCTTCAAGAGTACCACAACTTTAGACCAAGATGACCAGCATTCTTTAGAGGAGGTATTGGTTCCCTAAAAATTTATTTAAGAGACGCTTCTATTGATGGTAGAGTTGGTAGGCACAATGGTTTGAAGAAGGTATATAGGCATGGAATTTAGAGTGCTCTTGATCAAGGTAAGCCTACCACGAAAGAGAGTAAATGAAATTCCCAAACCAAAATTTTGTTAGAAATTTTCAATTAGATCATCAAAAGGTGTGATCTTTTGGCCTTTAAAAGTGGAGCCTCAATTAAGAGGGAGTTGATTTTGCTTAAAATTAGTAATTCTAGATATTTGGTTAAGTCTATTAGAGGAATCTTAGTTGAAGGAATAAAACGCATTTTCCTTCATTAAGAAAAAAGACCACTAACTTTACCAAAATCATTTAGAGGTTCTTAATGGTTTTAACATGTTGAAGGGAGCCATTGCAGAAGATAATGAAATCATCAAAAGCTAAGATGAGAAATGGGAAACCTCCATGAGTTTTAAAAGACATATTAGGATTATTAAAGAAAAGATCAAGTCCTTGACAGTATTCAATAGCATGAAAAAGAGAAGGTGATAGTGGGTCACCTTGCCTCAAACCATGGCTAGAAGGAAAGAAACCTATGGACTCACCATTCATGATAACCAAAACCGATATTTGTGATACACCTTTTTATAATCCAGATAAAACTATTAGAAAAACCAAACAAATTTAGGATTTGAAAGAGAAAATCCCATGAGAGATTGTCAAAGGCTTTACCGATGTCCAGTTTGAATAAGATGTTGCCTCCTCTAGGGGACATCAATGTCATGAACCAGCAAGAAGAAGATATTGCTCAGGTTTAACAAAACTAGTTTGATTTGAGGAGATGATTTTAGGAAGCAAAGGGCTAAGCCTATTATTTATTAATTTAGCAATGAGTTTTGAAAAAGGTGCAAAGACTAATCTAAAATCGCCCAAGATTCGGATTGTTAGTTTTGGAAATAAGGACAATTGAAGTGCTTGAAAAGTATTTGGGAATAAGATTACCATCAAAGAAATCAATAACAGTATCAACTAAGTCGATTTTAATAAATGGCCAACAATGCTGAAAGAAGTGGGTAGTGTACAAAGAATGAAGTCGTTGTTCATGTTCTTAAGAGTATTACTAATCTCCTTCTAAGGACACATAGTGAGTAAATGATTATCCTCAGTTAATCATAGAAGGGATAAGATGGGTTTGATAAAGTTCCCAAAGAATGGATTAGAATTTAATAAAGTTTGGAAATGATGTATGACGTAATCCTTAATATCATTGCTATCCATTCACCATTAGAGTTTTAATTTTCTTAATAGTTTAAGGCTTTCGCTTATTACAAATGGCATGAAAATACTGGTGTTTGTCACCATCGAATATGTTTGCTACTTTTGATGCCAATAGGTTTCTTCCATGTTTTGATAATTAACCAAGTTATTCTTGGCAATGTTCAACTCCTCATCGGGATCACTGAGACTTTCAAGAGAACAAACCTCTTGTTCCATAGCTTTAAGATTTGTGAAAAGATTTTTAAAATGTTTGTTCCACCAATTGAGATTTTGTTTAAGTCTTTTGAGCTTAAGCCAAAGACGAGTCATACCTTTAATAATTATCCGGAAAATAGGGCCATCCATTAGTGAGATATGAAGTCACTATGGGTCCACATATTTTGAAATCGAAAGGAGAGGGAGTAGACGGGTTAGGGGATTTTGAAGGAAATCAAGAGGAGCATGGTTAGACAAAGTTCGCTCAAATGCTCAACAATGGTAGTAGGCCACGATTGATCCAAAGAGAATTAAAGAGGGTCCTATCAAGACGCCAAAGTTTAAAGATGCCATGTGAAGACAGTGAAACCAATGTCGATCGATTGCAATCAAGGATCATATTTGAGAAGTCCTCCATGGAATGAAGGTTAGAGAACATCCTCCCTTTTTTTGAACTAGCTATGATAGTATTGAAATCACCTCCAACCAACCGTGGAAGGTTAGGGAAGAAGCGGTGTAAGTGATTCCAAAGGATGTTCCTACCTATTACAAGAAGCATAGATAAAAGAGCCAAAAGCCGATAAGTCACCTAAGGAGATTTTGACATTAACCAATTGGTCAAGATCATCAATGATGGAAATGGTGATGGAGTTGTGCCAAAAGCACCAAATTTTATTATTAAGATTGAAGAAGAAATTATGAAAACCAAGGGATCTAGCAACAAAAGCAATCTTAGAAGAATTAATGAAAGGTTCAATAAGAACAAGTAACTTGATATTATAAACACGACATCCTAACACGATTGGACAGGAAGAGACCCACAACCCCAAATATTCCAAATAAGAAAATTAATCATAAGGGGACAACCAAAAGGGAAAAGGAAAAAAGAAAGGAAAGAGAAGAGAGAAATGATGACACATTACTTGTGTGGGGTGAAAGAAGAGCGAGTGATTCTAGATAAGTTATTATTAGAAAATTTTGCTTTGTAGGGTTTTTTGTTTTAACAATTTGAAAGGGTCTATCGTAATCCAAATTATCACCATCGAAAGGGATTGATTTTTTTGTTAATAGTAAGAATCTATCAATGTTTTAGAAGAGGGATTTCACCTTCTTGTCGATAGAGTGTGAGAAATTGGGTTCAATTGATTATCACTTTGAGGGAAATAGATGGGGAAGTTCTGCACCATTCATAATACAAATATCTTTCTCAATATGTTCTCCATAGGTCATCATTGTTTTGTCCATTATATGATTCCCATTCAAATTGTTTAATTGGGTGTCCAATATAAGGCTACCATTCAGATTTTAAGTAGGATTTAAATGAAGCAAAGAGCTATCATGGGAAACCGACATTACAAGTAGGGTGAGGTTAGGTAAATTGTCATTGGTCGCCACACCCCTCAATAGCTATTTGGTACCAAGGTCGAGTGTTTTCCACTAGATGACGAGGGAGGTGTAGGGAGGAGAGGTTCTTTTGAGTATCTTTAGGCACATATGCTAGAGTATTGGTTTTCCTAGTTCCATTAATGGTATTCATATTCAGGGTAAATTTTTCGAGATTAGATGAAGCACAAAGCAATGAGTGATCGCCCATGAATCTTGTAATGAGTGCAAAAGACAGAAAATTTTGAACTCGACTTTTGACTATATCCAAATTTTTCTGAGCCAATCCAAACCTCTTTGGGATATTTTTTGTGATGTCTATCTCAATGAGAATACTGAGATGATGGCCTAGATCTAGTGGCCATTGCTCTTTTGAAGAGGCCTACCAAAAAGGCCACCAACAAAGAAACAAACTTGATGAGTGACATAATGTATTCAAGTTAGGAAAATCAAGCCAAAGACAATGGGAGATTCCTCTTGACATCAAAGAGGGGCAACCATTTCAGATTTGACAATTATGCACAAAGTAAGAATGAAAAAAAACCCACAAATAATCTAAATCATTTGAGAGTTGAATAAGAATGTGATGGGGATCGATGAGAGAAAATTAGAGTTTAAACTATGAAAGAAAGAGAATATTATCAAGAGTGTTCTAAGGGAGAATTTACCCACCAAAGCTAACTCAAGGGCTTAGTAAAGTTTCTCAACATCTGACACATTCAGGCAATCCATGATAAGATGTCAAAATGAGATTAACCGAAGAATTTGAGCTAGGGATCTTACTAGATAAAGAATCTTTGAATGATTTAACAATAGGACTTAACATCAATTCAAACCCAGAGTCGAGAGCAAAGTCGGTAGGAGAGGCAGCGATTCAGAGACCGAGCCTTTGCTCTAATCCAAGGATGTCACATATGGGAGCTCGACACGATGCTCTTGGAGAGAAGCAGAGAAGTGCCACTACTCCAAGAACCAATCCAAGGGGAATGCAGAGAGGAAGTGAGAGTGTTTGGTGGTCAGTTTAGGGCTTAGGGTTTTGGCCCAGTTTGGGTTTAGTGTACAATTTTTTAGGTTTAGGGTTTGGGTTTAAGGTTTAGGTTGGGGTTTAGGGTTTGAGTTTAGGTTTATGGTTTAAGTTTGGTTTAGGGTTTAGGGTTTAGTTAGGTTTTTATTTAGTTACTTTAGTGGTTTTTGGTTTGTTTATGACTTTTATAGGGTAGATTTAGGGTCAGGCCTGGGCTTAGTGGTTTCAGATTTTTTAGAGTTTACATTTTGGTTTAGGATTTAGTGGATTATTTTTTTCATTTATAGTGGTTTAGGTTATTTATTTATTTTATTTAAATCATTTTTTTAGGTTTATATTTATTTTAGCTCTATTTTATCTTTTATTAATTAGAACATTATTTATTATTTTTATTTGGTTTATTTTTTTTATTTTATTTAGTTTATTTATCTTTACATTTTTTTTTATTTTAGGTTTTTTTTAGTTTTATTTTTTTTTTGAGTTTGGTTTTACCTATTTATTTTTATTTTAGTTTATTTTATTTTAGTTTTTTTTTAGTTTGTAGGTTTAGGTTTTATGGGTTTAGGGTAAGGTTTGGGGTTTTATTTAGGGTAGGGTTTTTAGGGCCTTTACATTGGGTTAGGGTATAGTTTTAGGGTTTGTGGTAAGATTTAGGGTTTAGGGTAGCCAGGGCTCATGGTTAATTCCCATTAGGATTTAGTGGGTTTAGGATTTAGGGTTTAGTTTAGGGTTAGTGGTAGGGCCTAGTTAGGTTAGGGTTTAAGTTTATGTGTCTGGGGTTTATGGAGGGTTTATGGTAGGGTAGGGTTTAGGGTTTTATTGAATTATTTATTTTTTTTATTTTTTGTTTAAATTCAAACCCATAAGTTTAGGTTTTATTTATTTCTTTTATTTATTTTAGTTTATTTTATTTTTTTATCTTATTTAGGTTTATTTTATTTTATTTTAGTTTAGGTTATTTTATTTTAATTTTGGTTATTTTAGATTATTTTTTTAGTTTAGGTTTAATTTTAGTTTAGTATTTTATTTTAGTTTTTTTATTTTATTTTTTAGTTTAGGTTTTATTTTATTTTTTTAGGTTTAGGTTTTAGGTTTTATTTTAAGTTTATTTAGGTTTTATTTTATTTTAGGTTTAGGTTTTTTTAGATTTTATTTTATTTATTTAGGTTTGGTTTAGTTTAGTTTATTTTTTAGGTTTAGGTTTATTTATTTTAGTTTAGTTTATTTTAGTTTAGGTGTTTTCTTTATTTTTTTATTTTATTTTAAGTTTATGTTTTAATTTTTTGTTTGTTTAATTTTTATTTTTTATTTATTTTTAAGTTTTGATTTTAGGTTTGTTTTTAATGTTTAGGTTTTTGTTTAGTTTCAATTTTATTTTATTTTACATTTTTATGTTTATTTTAGGTTTTATTTTAATTAATTAAGATTTTTCTTTTAGCTTTATTTTATTAGTTTTATTTTTATTTTATTTAGTTTTATTTTAGTTTTATTTTGTATTTTTTTTAATAGGTTTAGGTTTAGGCTTTTACTTTATTTTATTTTAATTTTATTTTTAGGTTTATGTTTTTAGCTTTTTATGGTTTATTGTTTTTTTATTAGGAAAAGTTAGAATTTTATTAACATAAAAGGAAAAGATACAATGTTATTTATAGGGGTATAGCTCAAAGTTCTACTGCTTTCAAAGCTACAAGAAACTTAAAAAGCTAAACCCCATTTAAGTATAATAAAAAGGAAAGAAAACAAAACAAATAAAACAAATATAATAAAAAAGTATATGAGAAAAGACACAGACAAGACTAATACAGCTCATGAAAGCAGTAAAAGGACTAGTCAACAGCAGCTCTTGATCCCTTAGAGAAAGCAAGATAAGCAAGATCCGTAACAATAGCACTTGAGTTGACTAAGTAGATCTCATTCCATCTATAAAGTTCCAACCTACAAAATAATTTTGCAAAACACTACAAAGGCAATAATCATAGCAAAAAGGAAAAGGATAAAGTAAACAATTTCGAGAGAGTTGAGAAAGTGAAAGCTCGGGCTCTGTTAAGATCAATCTCAAGTGGCAACAATACATATGAGCATCCAAACATCATGAGAAGTTACATATATGTAATGCTACCAACCGTGGGAGAAGATATGGGAAACATCAGAAAAGCATACTTGATATAAGCAAACCATCCAAGGAAAAATAGTCCATAGTGATCCAGGTCTTGCACCAAACAAATAGAGAAAAGAGCTCACCATACCCAGTAACCACCAACCAAAAAACCCATAATCACATAAAGCCAAGATAGGTTACAAATAGGATCGGCTAAGCTAGAAAACCAAGCAAGAACTCCACTAAAGCCACCACCAAAAGGAAGACAAACCCAAAAAAGGTGCAATTAGCATGAATAGGGCTAACAACACAACCCAGCAAAATAGTCCCAAAGGCATAATAACAACCCATGACTATCTTGAAAGGACTAGAATTCAAAATTCAAAGGAAAAACCTCCACCTATATAGCAAAATAGTAGAATATAAGCAGCACCAGAGAGAGGAAGCCATAGGGAGACCAAAAGGGCATCCAAAAATTACTATCAAAACCACACCCTAGGCAGCAGGAAAAATAGAAAATCCAGCACCACCAACTAAGAGGCAAATATCAAGAAACAAGGAGTGCAAAATAAACTAAAGGGAGTCAATACCAATAGCCAACCTAAATCCCAAGACACCTAGCTAGGCACAAGCATCCAAGGCAAGACAACATCCAATCCCAAAACACCAAGCTAGAGAGCCACAACCATCCCTCAGCAAACACTAGACCAATCCAGTCAGAGGAGCAGCTGCCATCAAAATAGCAGGCAGAGATAAAAAAAATAGCCACAACCATCTCCTCCAGAAAATAGAAACCCAAGTATGGAAGAAAAAGAACCATAAACTAGCTATCCTCATACTAATCAATAGAGAAACAACCAACAAAAGAAAACACCAACCCAAACAAAACAACCAAAAAGAATTGAAAAAAACCAAAGCAAATCCTAAGAGACCAATAGTTGCCACCCAACAACCAACCACAACATAAGTTCCAATTCAAGAAAGGGAGCAAAATAAGAGGTTAACCCAACATAGCCCAAAATAAAGGGAAAGAACAATAGCATAGCCACAACCCACTGAGATCTCCAAAAAACCAAGAAATAAAATTGGTAGTCACTAGCTAGAAAAAAACTAGAATGCCAAAGAGAACCACCCAACCATAAGCAACAAATTGAGAGGAAAGGAACAAGGCTGAGGCAAACAAAGCCCCTTCCAAACCCTATAGAGACATCACCACAAAAGAAAAATACAACTAAAAAAGCTACCTCCAATCCACAAGGAGGAAAACCAACCAAGAAGCCCCATGCAAAACCAAGAAAGGAGAAACAACAACCACCAAAAAACTAAGCCAAACCGTAAGAGACCAACAAAAATGAAAAAATGACCACCCAAAATAATTATATAGAAGGAAGAATAGCATCCAAAGATAACCAACCATAGCACCAAAAATCCAATTCAAATAAGGTAATAGCCAGCCAAAACCAGAGGCAAACCCAACATCAATTAGTATAAGGGGTGGGCCAAAATCAAGCACAACAACCCAACAGGAGACCCCCAAACATCAGTAGATATGTGATAAAAGAAGCATAGCATGAGCCACAGAAAGAAAACAACCAATGTAGGATAGGAAAACCAATAAAAAATAGACCACTATGACCCAAATAAGGGTTAGTCAAGTATACAATGGGTAAAGGGGTTTAAGTTTAGAAATAAACTAAAACCAACAAGGTAGCTTTCATTTAAAGTGAGACTGACCAGGACCCTAAAGAAAAAATAGCAAAACCACTTTGTGAGGGAATGAAAAAAAAACAACCAAAAATAGACTAATAAAACCACCATAAATATGATCAACAAAATAGAAAGTTAAAATGAGGTAAGGCAAAAAGTGTTATCCAGATTGACCGACCATGCAAGATGCTTAAGTAAGCTATGGTTATCAAATAAAGTGAGCTCATTTAATTCTCCCAAATTAGCCAAGAAATCAGCAAGCATTACCTTCATGAAGAATGTGAGAAATTTTGTAGCAAGCTTGAGAAAGAAGCTTTTTAGTGTGATTAAGAAGATAAAATAAGTCAGCATTCCCCATTTTATTAGTATTGAGCATATCAAGAAAAAGAAGAGCATCAACTTCAATCCAAATATTAAAGAGGCCTTTGCTTAAACAAATATCAATAGCTTTATTAATAGCCATGAGCTCAACATAAATAACAGAACAAGCTTTGAGTGGGTAGGCAAAAGCACAAATGACATTACTGTTAGAATCCCTAAGAATTCCACCACAACCATATTTGTTTGGGGAAACAAACCATAGTATTGATCTTAATAAAATTTCTTTAGGCTTAATCCAATGTATAATCCTAATACTGTAGGAAGGGTCATCATGCAAAGTGATACCCAATTTTTTTAGCCACAAAGTTATAACCTCTAAAATGAAGATTACTAGTTAAATTTGCATTAAACAAAGCATGAATTTTTTCTTTAGTTCTAACAAGGATCCTTCTATGGTTCATAGGGATGCCTCAATATTTAGCATCATTTCTTTCCATCCAAATGAACCAAATAAGGGTAATAGTAATTAAAACTTTCATATGACCTTTCATAGTTTTATGGAAATAAACTTTAAGAGGTTGATATAATGAAAGAGAGCCATGAAAATAATTAGTGTTAAATAAATCATCATACCAAATCCAAAGTTTGTAACCAATAACACCATTGACAAAAACATGATTAACATTTTCAATATGAAAGCAACAATAGCACTTGGAAGGTAAATAAAACCCTTTAAGCCGCATCAAGGAATCTAGAATGAAGTTATTCAAAATCCTCCAAGCTAAAATAATAAGAAATGGGAATGATATTGTTCCAAAGTTTAATGAAAACATTAGAGGTGTTTTGTTTATTTCTAATAAAATTCCAAACCTCTTTAAGAACAAATCACCATTGTAAGAGAGCTTGAAAATATATTAGTTTATTAGAAAAGATATGATGTTGCAAAACTTGTCAAAAATAGAAATAGAATGTAGTTCTCAAGTTTGTTTTCATTCCAATTGTTATTAAGCCAAAAAGAGTTAACTTTGAAAGTAGTAGAGTGTGTAGATGGGAGTCAATAGATCCATTGCCAATCCAATTATCTTTCCAAAAGAAAGAAGAACCCAAATGAATACCCCAAGATATTAAGGATTCAACAACCCATTTAATGGAGCAAAGCCTTTTCCAAATCAAAGAGTCACCAACTTTATAAGCACAGATAAGAGGGTGTTTACCTTGGCAATATTTTTCCATCATAAAATTAGCCCAAAGGCTATCATTCTTTCTAAAATTCCACTAGAGCATATGGGAGAAGGCAATCATAGATTCACGAATAGTTTGCAACCAAGACCACCTTCACCCAAAGGACCACAACATTTATGCCAAGATGTCCAAGGCATTCTTTAATAGAATTATTGATCCCCAAAAAAATTATTAAGCAAGTGATCAATAAGAGTAGAATTAGTGGGAATAATAGTTTGAATCAAATAAAAGAATAGAATTGAGAGTGCTTTAAGAATAGTGAGCCTGCCACCAAAGGAAAGTAAATGGAATTCCCAAACAAAAAATTTTATTTAAATTTTTTGAATTAACTCATCAAAAGATGGGATCATTTTGACCTTTAAATGAGGAGCACCCAAGTACTTAAGAGGTAAGTGTTGATGTTTAAAATTAGTGATATATTTGATTGATTATTAGAGATACTTAAAGAAATAATAAAATAGCTTTTGTTATCATTGATAGAAAGACCACTTTCTCCAAATTTATTTATTTAAAAAATCTTGAGGTTCTTGATATGTTGAATAGAAGCATTGCAAAAAATAATGAAATCATCTACAAAGCTTAAGGGGAAACAGAAGACCACCAAGAGTTCTATATACATACTAGATTGTTTAAAAATAACTCATTGATGCTCCTAGATAAGTACTCAATACAATAATAAATAAAGTAGAGATAAAGGATCCCTTATCTTAAGCCATGGAAGAAGGAAAGAAGCCCAAAGCTTCCCATTATGAAAAAAAAAATAGACATTATTAATATATAATTTTAAATAAGAAAAGTAAATTTATCATAAACCCAAATATATTCAGAATATGGAAAAGGAAATCCCAAGAGATATTATCAAAAGCTTGGTAATATCTAATTTGAAAAGAATGTTTCCACCTCTAGTCTTAGCATCTAAGTCATGAATTAATTCAAGTAAAATGTTATCAAATAGATCTACCTCTAACAAACCTAGTTTGGTTGAGAGAGATAATCTTATTAAGGAAAGGACTAAGCCTATTTGCAAGAATTTTTGAAATCAACTTATTGAAGAAGTTGTAAAGACTAATAGGTCTAAAATCACTCCAATAGTCTGAATTATCTTTCTTAGGTATGAGAATAATAGAAGTGCTAGTAAAATATCGAAAAAGGATATTAAAAAAAATCCACAACCTCAATCAAATCATAAACCAATAATTTTAAAAAATTAAGTAGTGAAACCCTCGAGACCAAATAGAATCTATGTTCATGCTATTAAGAACTTTAAAAATTTCATCTTCATTAGTATAATAAGTAAGCAAATCATTATCATCATTGTAATAATAAGGAATCAAGTGCGATTTAGAAATAACTCCTTAAGAACAACTCTTATTAAGCATATTTCTAAAGTAATTAATAATTGAATCCTTAATATCATTATTCTCCATAATCCATTCTCATCTTTAATTTTTTGAATATTATTTAAAGCTCTCTTTTTATTAACTAAAGCATGGAAATAACTCGTATTCTTGTCACCATCTATAATATGTTTACTATCAACTTATGCCAATAAGTCTCTTCCATATTTTGAAAATTAACAAGTTTATATTTCACCTCCAAGTCCTTAATCTTAGAAGGATGACATAATAGACCTCAAGATCACAAACCATTTTTTTCCATATGATATTTAAAAGGTTTTAAAATAATGCTTATTCCAACAACCAAAATTTTGCTTAAGTTTTAAGCTTAAAACCAAAGTCTATTCATCCCCATAATCAATTATCGATGTAAAGGAGCTTTCCAATTATCAACCACAACATTAAAATTTTCAATATGTTGAATCCACATGTTCTAAAATCTAAAAGGAGTGAAATTTTTAATCTATCAGAATTATATTTAATAGAAACCAAAAGAAGAGCATGATCAAACAAGGTTCTTCTTAAATGATCGACAAAAGTAATATGCCATTGAGTAATCCAATGAGCAACCACCACTTCATGCAGAAGTGAATAAAATAGTGTTGAAATCACCACCAACAAAATAAGGTTTATATACAGAGGTAGCAAAATTCCTCAAATTATCCCAAAGAAGATTTCTATTAGATCTAAGCCCAAAACACAATAATCACCATAAGAGATTTGAGCAATGACAACTTGTTGAAAATCATCAAGAATAGAAACCTCTACAATGTTATTCCAAAAACACCAAATCTATTACTGACATTGGAGAAAAATTTATTCAAACTGATCATTCTAGCAACATGATTAATTTTGTTAGCATGAATAAGAGGCTCTAGAAGAAATAAGTAAAGAAATATTATGTATATGACAAAGATTTCTAATATGATTATGAATAAAGAGGGTATTGATCCCTCTAACATTCCAAATAATAAAATTAGACATAAAGAAATAAAAAGGGTTTAAGAAAAGGTTAATTAAGAGAGGAGAAGGAGGCCATAGCCGATCTAGTGTTTCTTAGCAATTTGGGAGGGAAATTTTTAACATTTTTTTTCTTTTTAGCATGATAAGTTTGGAAATCATTTTCATTTTCCATATAATCATCATCTAAGAAGGATTTAACACCATTAGTCACAAATTTAAGAGAAATCTCTTGATTAGCAATGAGTTCTCCTTCTTCCAAGATATTAGAATTTATTAAAGCCAAATGAGCAACAGGAATAGTAAGGAAGGGAGCATATATTTATTAAGATAAGTGTGAACATAAAGCCCTTCCTCTTCATTTCACAAAATTATTTGACAAAGCCAAATATTTATGAGAATTTAAATCATCCAATATGGAAAATAGAATTAGTCAACCATTATCAGGTATTAAAGCTTATTCTCGCATTGAATTTGAATGATGGAAACATTAATATCCTCATTTATTCTAGTCAAAGCTTCATTTTCATCAATCAAAGCTAGCAAAGATGGGATTGAATCGAGGAAACATAATCATCATCCAAAGTTTAGAATAACCATTATTATTCACATAATGATATAATTGATCACTAAAGACCTAAAGCACCCACATCAAAATGGAATTGATGGTTAATGAAATGAGTTTGCATATTGGGGAGAGAAATCCAAACTGGAATGTCTTTGAATGATTTTCAAGCAGCCAAAGCCAAGTTAGTTGATACCATGTGATCCATAAGATCTTTTCCACAAGAATCATTGAGGAAGACCAATCCATGACACCCAATGAAGACACAAAATAGAACAACCATAATCAAGAAGGAACCCAAGGAGAATCAAAAAAAAGCAAGGATGACCAAAGCCAAAATGAGAGGAAGGGGAAATGTGAACCCATGATGATGAGGAGAGTTTTTTTGTTGGGTAGTTTAGTGAGGTTTAGTATAGGGAGGTTTAGTAGGTTTAGGTAGTAGGAGGCCCAGGCCTAGTTAGGGTGAGGCTCAGGTCAGCTCAGGTCAGGCTCAGTTTGGGGCCTAGCCCAGTGGCCTGTGATAGGTGGGTTAGCCAGGCCAGTTCAGGATCTAGGCCCATCTAGCCCAGGCCCAGGCCAGCCCAGGGTAGGGCCTGAGCCTGGGCCCAGCCTAGCCTGTACTCAGCTCAGAAGCAGGGCCCAGCCTGAGCCCAGTTCCAGCCTAATGGGCCTGGGCCCAGGGCCCAGGCCCAAGCTCCAGGCCCAGGGTCAGGCCTTGGCCCAGCCCAGGCCCCAGGCCTGGCTCTTCAGCCCAGCCTAGCTCAGCCCAGGGCCCAGGGCTTTAAGCCCAAGCCCAGGCCTCCCAGTCATCAGGGCCCAGTTTGGCCCAAGCCCAAGCTGGGCCCAGGCTCAGGCCCAAGCCCAGGGCTCAGGCCTTAGCCCAGGGCTCTGCCTAGGGCCCAGCCTAGAGTTGGCCTTCTCAGCCTTGCCAGGCCCAGGGCCCAGGGCCCAGGCCCAGGCCTAGGCCCAGCCTTACTCAGGGGGCCCAGGCCTAGCCTTAGCCCAGGCCTACCCAGGCTGGGCCAGCCCAGGGCCCAGGGCCCAGGTCATAGGCCTAGCCTCAGCCTACCCAGGCCCAGCCTGGGGCCCAGGGCCTCTTGGCTCAGCTCAGCCTGCTCAGGCCTGGCCCAAACCCAGCCCAGGCCTAAACTCAGGGCCAGGGCCCAGGGCCTAGGGCTCAGCCCAGGGCCCAGGCCCAGGCCCAGGGCCCAGGGCCCAGCCTGGAGCCCAGGTAGTAGCTTAGGGCTCAGTGGCCCAGGGCTCAGGGTAATGGTTTTTTTTCAGCCCAGAATTATCTGTTTAGGTTCATGGTTTAGGCTCAGTTTGTGGGTTTAGTCAGAATTTAGAATTTGGTTTTATTTAGTTTAGGGTTTAGGTATTTTAGTGGCCTCAGGGTTTATTAGGGTTTGTGGTTTTGGGTTTAAGGTTTAGGTTATTTTAGGTTATGTTAGGGTTTATATGGTTTGTATTTAGGTTTGTGGTAGTTTTTTAAGATTAGGTTTAGATTTTTTGGGTTTAGGGTTTAAGATTTTAATAGAGAATAACCATATTATTTCTTCTTTTTTATTTCACCAACCAAGTAGCGCACCAAGTTTTCTAAGACACAAGTGATAATATAGATAAAAAATGAGCACACATAGAGTAAATTAAAAGCCCTAAATCACTAGAACGGTCTCTACTATAAAGACATAGTTCCATAAGCAGCAGATCAAATAGTCCAATCTTTACTTTATCCAGTTCCCATCAAACCACCATCACCTCTCGAGCAGTAGGATCTATCATCATATCCCTGATATATCCCTTCGTGATCACCATGGTCAGAACCTACATCACTCCCTCCTACTACCACCACATTGCTCACCACCACCTCCATATCCACCAAAGACCTGAGATCCCCCCACCACCACTATAATAATCAATGCCTCGCCCGCCGCCTCACATCGCATCTAGTTTATGCCGATGTTCTCTGGCCAAGGTTCTCATTATTATGGTTTAGGTTTAGATTTAGGTTTTTGGTTTTAGGTTTATTTTTTTTATTTATTTAGTTTCTTTGGGTTTATTTTTAGGGTTTAGGATTTTTTGTTTAGGGTTATTTATTTATTTTTTTAAAATTAAGTAAACTAGTAGGTTTATGATTATTTAGTTTATATTTTATTTATTTTAGTTTATTTTATTTAATATTTTTATTTATAGTCAATTTTATTTTTATTTAGTTTATTCTATTTATTTTAGGTTTATTTATCTTAGTTTAAGTTTTTATTTAGTTTATTTTTTAAGTTTAGGTCTATTTTTTAGTTCAATTTTATTTTTATTTTATTTTTTAAGTTTAGGTTTTTTTTTAGGTTTAGTTTAGGTTTTTTTATTTTATTTTTTAAGTTGAGGTTTTAAATTTATTTAGGTTATATTTTCTTAGTGGTTCTTTTAGTTTATTTTATCTTTATTTAGGTTAAGTTTAGGTTTAGTTTTTTCTTTTGGTTTAGGTTTTACTATTTTAATTTAGTTTATCTTAGTTTAGGTTTGCTTATTCTTGTTTTATTATAAGTTAATGTTTTTAGGGCTCCCTGCCTAATTTATTTTAGGTTTATTATTTTAGGTTTAGTATTTAGTTTATTTTATTTTATTTTAAGTTTAGTTTATATTTTATTTAGGTTTTATTTTAGTTTAGTTTAGGTTTTATTAATTTTATTTTGTTTAGTCTTAATCATGATGTCTTTCTTAGCTCAGCCTAAGTTTAGTTTTAGTTTCCTTCCAATTAGCTTTATTTATTATTTTAGCCTTATTTTAGCTTTGGCTCTACTGGTTAGATTTAGGTGTTTAGGTTTATGGTTTTGCTAAGGTCAAGTATAGGGTTTAAGGCTTGCCTCTTTGGGTTTGGTTTAGTGGCTCATGGCTCCATGATCTGAGGTTTAGGCTCTAGGGTTTGTGGTCTGCTCAGGGTGTTTTGGCTAGGGTCAGGGTTTAGGGTTTTTTAGCTTTGTGTCTAATTTTGGTTTATTTTAAGAGAGAACAAATTCAAATTCAACATTTCTCTTTTATTTATTTAATTTATTTTGTTTATTTTTCTATTTGTTTTAATTTACTTTGTATTTTATTTTTATTTATTTTATTTTTTTTTAGTTTAGTTTATTTTATTTTAGTTTATTTATTTTAGTTTAGGTTTTTTATTTTAGTTTATTTTTAAGGTTTAGGTTTAAGTCTCTGTATTAGCTTATTTTTTTAGTTGAGTTTTATTTCTATTTTATTTTTAGGTTTACATTTTACTTTTTTTATTTTAGGTTTAGTTTAGGTTTTTTTATTTTATTTTTAGGTTTAGGTTTTAGGTTTTATTTTAGGTATATTTTAGGTTTTATATTTTACTTAGTTTAGCTTACTTTAGATCATTTTATTTTATTTAGTTTAGGGTTTAGATTTAGTTTTATTTTAGGTTTAGGTTTTGGTTTTATTTATTTTAGTTTATATTTTAGAGTTTAGCTTTAATTTATTATGTTTATTTTATTTTTATCTCAGGTTTAGTTTTTTTTTAATCTAGTTTTAGGTTATGTTTTATTTTATTATTAGATTCATTTTAAGTTTATTTTTTTAGGTTTTAGTGTTTTATTTAGTTTTTAATTTATTCATATAAGTTTATTTTTTTTTCTTTAGTTTTAGTTTTATTTTATTTAGGTTTTATTTTCTTAGGTTTATTTTAGTTTTAAGTTTAGTTTAGGTTTTAATTTATTTTATTTTAATTTATTTGTATTTCATTTTATTTTAATTTTTAAGTTTAATTTAGTTTATTTTATTTATTTTATTTTAGGTTTTATCCAGTTAGGGCTCAGTTTAGGTTAGATTTTGTGTCAGGGCTCAGGGCTCAGGGTCTGGTGGCCTGGTTAGGGTCTGGGGGCCTGTCCGTCAGGGCTCAAAGCCCAAGGTCACGATGGGGTCTGGGCTCAGTATCATAGAGCTCAGAGGCTCAGGGTCAGGGCCTAGCCCAGAGCCAGCCTAGGGTGTGTCAGCTGGCTCAGATGCTCAGTTTAGCCTGAGGAGGCCCAGTGGCCCAGGTCAGTTAGTAAGAGGGCATGGTCTCATGGCCTGGGCCCAGGTCTGGTCAGGGCTCAAGGCCTAGTGGCCCAGGTCATGCCAGGGCCCAGGGTCTGTGGCTCACAGCCTGGCTGCCTGTGGTCAGGTCAGTGGCTCCAAGATCTATTCAGCCTGTGGTCCCAGCTCACTGCCTGAGTTTAGGGTTTAGCATTTTTGTGATTTAGGCTCATGGTTTAGGGTTTAGGGCTGGTTTGTGGTTGGATCAGGCCTAGGGCTTTAGGGCTTCAGTTTGTGGCTTAGTTTAGGGAGAGCCTGGGTTTAGAATTTAGTGTCCAGGTTAGATCTTTTATTGACTTTATTTTATATTTTAAGTTAAATCAACCCATGTTTAGTTTATTTCCATTTATTTTAGTTTATTTTATTTTATTTTGATTTAGATTTATTTTATTTTTATTTTTTATTTATTTGGCCTTTTTATCTTAGATTTAGAGTTTAGTTTAGTTTATTTATTAGTTTAGTTTTTATTTTTATTTTATTTTAGGTTTAGGTTTTAATTTTAATGTTTCTTTTAGGTTTATTTTTATTTTATTTTTTTATTTTAGGTTCCAACTTTATTTTAGGTTTACTTTAATTTATTTTTATCTTTAAGATAGTAGTTTTTAAGTAGTTTCATGGCTCTGTGCCTAGGGTGAGGGCTCAGGCTTTCAGGCTTCTGCCTAGGATTGTGGTTGTGGGTTTAGGGTTTAATGCTTGGGTTTAGCCATGGTTTGGAGTTTGTGGTTTAGGTTTTGTGTTTTTTGTGTATTTTGTGGTTTGTGGTTGGGTTTTATGATTTGTAGAGTTTAGGATTTATGATTTAGGGTTTAGGGTTTCACGTTTATTTATTAAAAGAAATTAAGTTGTCTGGCAAGTTTAGGTTTATTTAATTTATTTCATTTATTATTTATTTTTTTTATTTATTTTTTATTTATTTTATTTAGGTTTATTTTTTTTATTTTATTTATTTTAGTTTATTTATTTAGGTTTTATTTATTTTAGTTTAGGTTTTTAATTTTAGTTTTATTTCTTTTAGTTTAGGTTTATGTTTACTTTTAGTTTAGTTTTATTTTTATTTTATTTTTAGGCTTTTTATTTTTTTATTTTAGGTTTATGTTTGGGTTGTTATTTTAGGTTTTTTTTATTTTAGGTTTATTTTAAGTTTTTCTGTTATTTTAGTTTATTTTCGCTTATTTTATTTTATTTAGTTTAAAGTTTAGGTTTATGTTTTATTTATTTTAGTTTAGTTTAATTTAGTTTAGGTTTATGTTTATTTTATTTTGTTTATTTAGGTTTAGGATTTTTTTTAGTTTAGGGCTTAGGTTTTTATTTAGTTTTTATTTTATTTTGGGTTTTGTGCCCCCATCTTTCAAAATCTTTGATGGTAGTGGGAACCCACGATTATTGCACATTTAGAGTTTTAATGTTGTTAACGCATGCCTCTTTTGCCATTTCGTTAGAAGTCTGTCTGGTGTTGCATTTGATTAATATGTCGACAGGCGGTGATGACTTTAGAGTTTGAACACTATTCATCAAGAGGTTTGCTATTTATCAGGTGATTGTAGTGACTTTAGAGAAATAGAAACTCAATGAGTCCCTTATTGATTACATTCTCAAGTAGAACTGGCTGAAATGCAAACCATAGTCGTCAATAGTATGCCATTGAGATTCTTTTCAAGAATACCCATGGCACAGTTGCCTTCATGCTTAAGGGTTTTACCATCAAAACATTTGAGAAATTAACTAATAAGGTGGCTAGCCTATAAAAGGAAGCCAAACAATTGTCTTTTCCCGATTAATCATCTTGGCCCAAGTCACAGAAGGTGTTTGAGAAGATGCCAAGGATAGTTATGTCAATAGACATAGCGGAGAAACCAGCCAGAGTTCAATATGAGAGACTACGAGCTTTTCCTCCTTGCCACCTCCTCAAACATCTACCATCATACCCATGCATACCAATGACCATATCCACCACCCCAGAATCTACCCAACATCTCAGATTCATATCCATCGCTGTGTTACTTTCCACCTACTCTTGTCATTTAGGTTTAGGTTTAGGTTTAGTTTATTTATAGTTATTTTAATTAATTTATTTATTTTGTTTAGTTTAGTTCAAATTTTGGACTTATTTATTTTAGGGAGGGTTTAGGTTTTTTATTTATTATTTATTTTAGGTTTATTTATTTTATAGGTTAGGATCAGTTAGATTGGGCCTTTTTGGTTTTATAGGGCTAGTTTGCTTAGGCTCATGTAGGATAAGTTTGGGTTTTAGTTTGGGGAGGGTCCAGGGTTATTAGTGGCTCAGGGTTTAAGGCCTGTTTATTTATTAAGAGTGATCAGGCCAGGTCAGTGGCTTAGCCAGGGATCAGTGTGGCTCAGTGGTCTGGGGCCCAGGGCTCAGTTTAGTCATTAGGGCCTAGTTTTGGTCAGGTTTATGGAGTTTAGTTTAGATATGATTGTGGTTATTTTAGGGCTTCATTTATTAAAATCAAACCATAGGGTTTCTATTTATTTATTATTTATTATTTATTTATTATTTTTTATTTTTTTTTGGTTTATTTTTATTTTATTTTAGTTTTATTTATCTTTAGGTTTATTTATTTTGGTTTAGGTTTTTTTTAATTTAGTTTATTTTTTTTAGGTTTAGTTTATATTTATTTTTTTAGTTTTATTTTAGTTTATCTTTTTAGGTTTTATTTTTTATTTTAGTTTAGGTTATTATTTTATTTTTTTTTTAGAAGTTTATTTTAGGTTTATTTGTGGTTTTATTTTTATTTAGGTTTAGTTTTAGTTTTATTTTATTTATTTCATTCTGGTAGGTTTATTTACTTTTTAGGTTTAGGTTTATTTTATTTTAGTTTAGTTTAGTTTATTTTATTTATTTTAGTTTAAGTTTTTTTTTTTAGTTTGGTTTAGGTTTTATTTTTATTCTTTATTTATTTTTATTTTTAGGTTTATTTATTTTTTTAAATTTTATTTATTTTATGTATTAGTTTTATTTGTTTTTTGGTTTTTTTTAATTTTTATTTATTTATTTTAGTTATTTTATTTTTATTTAGGCTTATTTATTTAGGTTAGTTTAGGTTTATTTTATTTTATGAGGTTTATTATTTATATTTTATTTTTTAGTTATCTTGCTAGGTTTTGGTTTTTTTTTATTTTGGCTTGGTTAGCCTTTTTTTGGCTCATTTATCCCAGTTTATTATGTGGTTTAGGGCTCAGGAATTTGGTTTTCCCTATTTTTTATTTTTATTTTATTAATTTAGTTTTTTATTATTTATCTAATTAGTTTTATTTATTATTTATTTTAGGCCTAAGCTTTTGGCTTAGGCCTTAGTTTTATTTTATTTATTTACTGAGGCTCAGTTTATTTATTTATTTATTTTATAGCCTGGTTTTGTTTTTGTGGTCTGGCCTGGGCTCAGGGTGGCCTAGTCTTTGGTTTTGGGCTTTATTTTGGGCCTCCCAGGGCTTGCTAGGGTCAGGTTTTAAGCCTGGGGTTATTTAGCTGGGATAAGGGTTATTATTTTATTTTACTAGTGGCTCAGGGTCTCATTTTGTCAGTTTGGGGTTTGGCCTTAGTGTTTATGATTTAGGTTTGTGGTTTAGTGTTTGGTTTAAAATCAGAAAACAAGTTTAGATTTATTTTATTTAGTTTAATTTTATTTATTTTATTTTATTTTATTTTTATTTAGTTTACTTTATTTTATTTAGTTTTATTTATTTATTCTTTTACTTACTTTTAGTTTAGTTTTATTTTAGTTTATTTTAGTAGTTTAGGTTTTAGTTTATTTTGTTTATTTTATTTTTTGATTTTAGGTTTTATTTTATTTTTTTTAGGTTTAGTTTTATTTTTATTTTAAGTAGTTTTTTAGCTTTTTTTTAGGTTTATTTTAGGTTTATTTTTAGTTTTATTATTTTTATTTAAAGGGTTTAGGTTTAATTTTTAGGTTAAGGTTTAGGTTTATTTAGTTTATTTTATTTTAGTTTAGTGAATTTTATTTTGTTTATTTATTTTTTTTTTTAGTTTAGGGTTTATGTTTATTTTTTTATTTATTTTAGGGTTTTATTTTATTTTTCAGGTTTAGGTTTATTTTGTTTTTATTTTATTTTTTTTTTTTTTTATTTTATTGATTTTATTTAAGTAACCCAGTAGGTTTTATATTAGATATTAATATTTATTTTATTTATTTTTTATTTTATTTAGTTTATTTTATTTTAAGTTTTATTTATTTTAGTTTAGTTTTTTTAGTATCTTTAAGTTTTAGTTTAGTTATTTTTTTTATTGATTATTTTTTTATTAGGTTATTTTTTTACTTATAGTGTTTAGGTTTTATTTTATTTTTTTAGGTTTGTTTTATTTATTTTATGTTTATCTTTATAACAGTTTAGGTTTATTTATTTTATTTTATTAGTTTAGTTTGCTAGTTTTATTTATTTTATTTAGTTTTATTATTTTTATATTTTAGTTTATTTATTTATTTATTTTATTAGTTTTTTTTTTTTATTTTATGTTTTATTTTTATTTATTTTAGGTTTATATTTCTTTTATTTTTATTTTTTATTTAGATTTTATTTTATTTTATATTTTATTTTTTTTATTTTTTATTTTATTTAGGTTTTTTTTTATTTTTATCTTATTTTTAATAGTTTATTTATTTATAATTATTTTATTTTTTATAAATAGGTCATGAATGTTTATTTTATTATCTTATTTAGGCTCAGTATTTTATCATTATCTATTATATTTAGATCAGTTTCAATTTAGTGGCCTGTTTGCCCAGTCCATGGCTCATGGCTCAGGCCTGTGGTTAGGTTCAGTGTATTTGAGCCAAGTCAGTCAGTGGATTAGACCAGGTCAGTTAGGGTCAGGCTCAGGCCTGTCTCAGTAAGGCTCAGATTTATAGGCCTGGCTCAGTGGCCCAGTGGCCTGAGCCTGGTGCCAGATCTCCTGGGATCTAGCCAGTCAGTGTGTAGTGAGGCAGTGGCCCAGGTAAGTCAGTGGCCCATGGACAGTGATCATGTGGTTAGGGCCTGTGGCTCAGGATCAGTTTGGGGGCTCAGTATTAGGTTTGTATTCTGGTCTTTTTTTAATACAAACCGAGTTTAGGTTTATATTTATTTTATTTATTTTATATTATTATTTAGTTTATGTTTTTTATTAGTTTAAGTTTTTATATTTTTTTGTGCAAGTAAATCATTTAATTTAGTTTCATTTTTTAGGTATTTTTTTTTATTTGGTTTAGTTTATTATTTTTCTTTAGGTTTGGTTTATTTTAGGTTTATTTATTTTATTTATTTTGCCTTAGTTTATTTATTGGATTAGTTTTAGTTTTATTTTATTTAGGTTTAGGTTTTTATATTTATTTTGGTCAGCTTTTTTTTAAAGTTTAAGTTTTATATTATTTATTTATTTAAATATTTATTTAGGGATTTTATTTATTTTTAGATTTAGAGTTTTATTTTAGTTTATTTCATTTTATTTTTTTAGTTTATGTTTTATTTTTAATTTTAGGTTCAGTTCATTTTATTTTTATTTTTAGTTTTAGGTTTTGTTTTATTTTATGTTAATTTTGGTTTATTTTTTTTAATTTGGTTTAGTTTTATTTTAGTATTTCTTAATTTAATTTAGGTTTAGGTTTATTTTATTTATTTTTAGGTTTAGGTCTTTTAATTATTTTAGTTTATTTTATTTTAGGTTTATTTTTATTTTGTTTATTTTATTTCATTTAGGTTTAGTTTTTTAGTTTGATGTTTTATTTTTTTTAATTATTTTAGATTTTCTTTTATTTTATTTTATTTTTTATTTTAATTAGTTTTTTTTTTTTATTCTTAGGTTTATTTAATTTTTTATTAGTTTATTTTTTATTTATTTAATTTTATTTTTATTTTTTAGGTTTAAGTTTTTTTTAGGTTTTATTTTATTTTATTTTATGATTTTATTTAGGTTTTTATTTATTTATTTTATTTTTAGTTTAGGTTATTTATTCTTATTTTAGTTTAGGTGGCTAGAATTTAGCATTTGCTAGTGTGAGAATCATGGTTTAGGCCTAGGGCTCAGGGCCCAGTAGCTCTGGTTATAGGGTCAGTTTGCAGGTCATGGCTATGGCTCAGTTTAGTGGCCTGGAGGGTGGGCCTGGACTAGTGGGTTTTAGTTTTTTATCAGAACCTAAACCCAGTTTATTTATTTATTTATCTTTTTATTTCATTCTATTTTGTAGTTTATTTGATATGTTATTTATTTTATCTTTATTAGGTTAACGCTTATTTTTAAATTTCATTTATCTTTAGGTTAGGTTTTATTTTTTTTTTTAGTTTAGGTTTTATTTATTTTTTAGGTATTTTAAGTTATTTTAGGTTTATTTTTTTATCTTTAGTCTAGTTTTTAGTTTATTTTATTTTTATTTATTTTTGGTTTATTTTATTTATTTAAGTTTTAGGTTTTATTTATTTTAGTTTAGTTTATTTAGTTTATTTTTATTTTGTTTTTTTTTTTAGTTTAGATTATGTTTATTTTTTTATTAGTTTATTTATTTTATTTTAGGTTTGTTATTATTTTTATTTATTTTATTTTTAGGTTAGGTTTTAATTTATTTATTAGTTTTTTTTTTTATTTTATGTTTATTTTGGTTATAGTTTTAGTTTTTTTTTATTTATTATTTTTAGTTTTTTTATTTTATGTGGTTTTTATATTTAGTTTTTTTAGTTTATTTTATTTTATTTATTTATTTTATTTTATTTTTATAGTTTTTTTCTATTTAAGGTTTATTTTATTTATTTTTAGGTTTATGTTTATTTTATTTATTTTTAGGTTTATTTTATTTTTACTAGGTTATATTTATTATTATTATTTACTTATTTATTATTTTGTTTAGGTTTATTATTTTATTTTTGATTTTATTTTAGTTTATTTTTTATGGTTTTATTAGTTAGCCTAGGTCTTTTTGATAGGGTAGGCCTTAGGGTCCTAATCAGGGTTTGTCATTTGGTCAGTTAGAGCTAGGGTCTTTGGCCCAGGGTCAGTAGCTCAGCCTAGGGCCTGGGGTTAGTGGTTTTAGGCTGTGGTAGAGCTCAGGGCCCAGTTTAGGGTTTAAGCCTTTATGGTCAGAGCATTGGTATCATGGTCAGGTTAGGGCTTTTATGGTTTTAGTTGGTTTTGCCTGGGTTTAGTGTAGGTTTAGGGTTTAGCCATGTAGATTTATCTGGTAGTGTTTAGTTAACAAACCCAGGTTTAGTTTATTTATATTTAATTTATTTTTATTTTTAGTTTATTTGATTTTTTATTTTATTTAGTTTTTATTTTATATTTAGTTTAGTTTATTTGTTTTAGCTTTATTTTTAGGTTTTATTTTAGTTTATTTTAAGTTTATGTTAGGTTTATTTTATTATTTATTTTATTTTTAGGTTTATTTATTTTTATTTTTTAGTTTAGGTTTTATTTTATTTTAGGTTTAAGTTTTATTTAGTTTAAGTATTTTTTTAGTTTTAGGTTTATTTTAGTTTTATTTTATTTATTTTTTTGTTTTATTTATTTTAGTTTATTTATTAGTTTATTTTTATTTCTTTATTTTAGGTTTTTTTTTTTAATTTATTTTTATTTATTTTAAATTATCTTAGGTTTAGTTTTTTATTTTATTTCTTTCTTTTTATGTTTGGGTTTTATCTTATTTAAGTTTTATTTTTATTTTATTTTTATTTTATTTTTTCTTTTATTTTATTAGTTTACATTTCATAGGTTTTTTTTGTTTAAATTTTAATTTTTTATTTTAATTTGTGGTCTTATTTTGTTAGCTCAGGTTTTGCTCAGGGCCAGCTCAGTGGCCTAGGCTCAGGGTCTCAGTGGTTTAGGGTCAGTGGGTTAGGGCTCAGGGCCTGGGTAGATCTGGGCCTAGGATTAGTGCCTGGGGTCAGGTTTCTGGCTCAGGTTTAAGGTTAGGTCAGGGCTTCAGTTCAGCAGGTAGGGTTATGTGGTTTTAATTTTAAGATCATGGTTTTGTGGTTTGGTTTTTCAGTCAGTTTGTGGTTTAGGGTTTAGGTTTAGTTTAGGATTAGTTAGGGTTTGGGTTATGGTTCAAGTTTTTTTTTAAATTCAAACTAGTAGGTTTATTTATTTTAGTTTATTTAGTTGATTTTTATTTAGTTTAATTTATTTATTTTAGTTTACTTGTTTTTACTAAAAATAATACTAAAAAATTAACCTAACCTAAAACCTATATAAAATAAAAAATCCTAAACCTAAACCTAAAAATAATAAATAAACCCAAAAAAATAAATAATAAAGTATTAAAATTTACTTAGTTATCAATATTAAATCAAGAATAAAGTATTTTATGTAATTTGTTCTAATTTATCAAGTGTAAAAGTGATAATTATGAGTTTGAATATTCTTTCATTACTTAATATTAAAGGATAGCCAATGAATTTATGTCTAACTATTACGATTGATTGATATTGTTTAGATTATTGATTATGAAAAAGATACATATTCTTTACCTAATTTTAGAGTAATTTCATAGAGTTATGAAAAGTACATTATTGATTATTTTAGTTTATTTTAATTTTATTTTTATTTTAATTTAGGTTTAGGTTTAGGTTTAGTTTTAGTTTATGTTTTATTTTATTTTATTTTATTTTATTTTAGGTTTAATTATTTTTATTTATTTAGTTTAGGTTTTTTTGTAGTTTTTTATTTGGTTTATTTTTTATTTTAGTTTAGGTTTAGGTTTATTTTAGTTTATTTATAGTTTTAGGTTTAGGTTTAGGTTTTATTTTTTAATTTTTAGGTTTAGATTTTTTTTTAGTTTTAGGTTTATTTTATATATTTTAGGTTTATTTTTTATGTTTAGTTTGTTTAGTTTATTTTATTTTATTTATTTTATTTTATTTTTTATTTTATTTAGTTTTATTTATTTGGTTTAATAGGTTTTATTTATTTTAGTTTAGTTTAGGTTTTGTTATTTTATATTTATTTATATTTATTTAGGTAGTATTTTTGGTTTTATTAGGTTATAGTTTAAGTCAGTAGGGTTTAGGGTCAGGGTCTAGTTTTTTGGAGTTAGAGAGTTTAAGTTATAAGTTATAAGATTTAGGGTTTGGGTTTATTTTTCAGTAGTTTTATTGTGGTTATTTAAAGTAGTGAGTGTGAGTGGAGCTAGTGGTTTAAGTAGTTTAGTGGTTTAGTTTAGGGTTTAGGGTTTAGATAGAGATGGTTTTAGTTTAGTGTTTGGTTGGATTTAGAGTTTAGGTTTAGGTTTAGGTTTTTTTTAAAAAATTAAATCTAGTTTATTTAGTTTAAGGTTTAGGGTTTAGATTTTAGGTTTTAAGTTTAGGGTTCAGATTTTAGTTTATAGTTTAAGGTTCTTGATTTTTTATTTATTTATTTTTTAATAAAGAATAAATTTAGATTCAAAATTTCTTCTTTTCAATTTCATCAACCAAATAACACAGCAAGTTTTCTAAGATACAAGTGATGACATAGATAAAAATGAGCACACAGAGCAAATCAAAAACCCTAGATAACTAGAACCGTCTCTATTGTAAAGACATAGTTCCTGGCCAGTCGGTTGGATCTTTTCTCCGGTTACCACCAGGCCCTCTCGGTTGTGGGATCCACCATCAAATCCTGATCTCTCCTCTGGGTTTAACCTTCCGTTCCTCCCACCTCCATATCCGAGCACCTCCTCCCCACCACCACTGATACTTCAGCGCCCACAGCCTCCACTACAGATCTATGGTGGTTGACGGTGATGTTCCTGTAGTCAAGGTTCTGCCCATTCTTACTGTTTCAATTTAGATTTAATAGGTTTTAAGGTTTAGGTTTATATTTTAATATATTTAGTTACTTTAGGTTTAGGTTTAGGGTTTCGAGTTTATGGTTTAAGGTTTAGGGTTAGGGTTTAGGGTTTAGGATTTTAGGGTTTAGGGTTTAAGGTTTAGGGTTTTAGTGTTTAAGGTCTACTATTTAGGGTTTAAGATTGTAGGTTCAGGGTTAGTTTTAGGGTTTAAGGTTAGGGTTTCATTTTTTATTTTTTATTTTTTTTATTATTTTTAAATTAAGTAAACTCGTAGGTTTAAGTTTATTTAGTTTATTTACTTTATTTTTTATTTAATTTAATTAATTAATTAATTTATTTTTATTTAGGTTTATTTTTATTTTTATTTAGTTTTATTTATTTGTTTTAAGTTTATTTATTTTAGTTTAGGTTTTCTATTTTAGTTTATTTTAAGGTTAAAGTTTAGGTTTCGGTGTTTTTTATTAGTTTAGTTTTATTTTTATTTTATTTTTTAATTTTAGGCTTTATTTTTTATTTTGAGGTTTAGCTTTAAGTTTTATTTTATTTTTTAGGTTTATGTTTTAGGTTTTTATTTTAAGTTTATTTTTAGGTTTTATTTTTTTTGTTTAGGTTTAGGTTAATTTTTATTTTATTTTATTTTTTTTTAGTTTAGGGTTTAGGTTTAGTTTATTTTAGGTTTAGGTTTAGGTTTTATTTATTTTAGTTTAGTTTATTTTAGTTTTGGTTGAGATTTATTTTATTTTGTTTATTTTATTTTCAGTTTAGGTTTAGGTTTTTTTTAGTTTAGAGTGTAGGTTTTATTTTTTTTATTTTTAAGTTTTATTTTTTAGGTTTATTTTGTAGGTTTAGGTTTTTTTTATTTACATTGATGATGACTTACTCCAGGGATGGTGACCTGGCCTCTTTATATTACAATGAATGTGAATCAAGCTATCGAGTTTTTTGTTGACCAGTGTATTACTCAACATTATGAGTCTAAGAACCCTACTTGAGGATAGAAATCTCCAAACTCCAAAAGAAAGGATGATGTTGAGAGGATTCAATGAACAAGGCAAGAGAGCGCCATGGTGTTTATTTTTTGGATGTATGGGTAGGGGGTACTTTTTGGGGTGATCGAATACAACATTAAGGTATAATGCACTATCTCGAAAGATAGAGGCATCACCTACAATGGACTAATTTCATAATAAGGACTCTAAAGCATGATAGGTCTTGAATGTACTAGATTTTTCCCACTTTACACATGGATAAATAAAGTAGGGTTTATATTAAACTAGGTTCTTAAGTTCCTTATGGTGGTAAGCCTCCATAGTTAATTACATCTAAGGAAATCAAATTTCCTAAGAATACTCTCGATTAAAGTAGATAATTATCATCTTCAAAGATTTCAAGGTTAGGCTGCTACAGGATTTTTTGTATTTGGAAAATCAATTGGTCGGAAGGAGAAGACTTATTTTGGAATCCAAATGAAATAAGTAGGAAATGCTCATGATAGGAAGCCTAGTGATCATTTTAATTTATCTATGGTTGGGCTTTATAATTTTGAAGTTGAGGAGATTTATATGTTTTGAGTTGAAATTAATTAGGTAGGGCTTACAATCCACTAAAACAAGGTTGTGGGAATTCTAAGAGGTGAGGATTTATGCTCATAACCAAGGAAATAGCTACCTCGGATCTAAATCTGTATAAAAGTCGACCTAAATCTAAGTGATAAGTGGACATAAGGGTTTTACCTCTACAAGAGAGAATAAATTGTCCAAACGGACTTATCCACACAGGTCTAACTCCTCCCATGATTATAACCATGTATGTATGTCTTATGAATTACAAGATAGCTTGAGTAGTTATTTAATTAGAAAGAGACTAAAGTGCTAAACACACTCCCTAAGAGATTAGAGAGTGGTATAGGCATATGACTTAATCTATAGATGAAAATCTTTTTAAATTTTATTTCATTTTAGACACATTATTTTGTGAGGCTTTAAGATTTGTTATGCTAAATGCATGTTGAAATAGGTTATTGGTCAAAATGATGTTCTCCACCACAAGGGAGGCCCTTAGAGGCATTCTTTTTTTGTAGGATGTAGATCCTTCATGTTCAAGAGAGAAAGAATATGCATGCATGATGTTAAATCTTTTAATTATCTTATTTATGTCTTAGGGTTTATGATGACATTATGAATTATTTAAAATTTAGCTATGAGTGATTAGTTAGGTAGAAAAGTTATTTTTATCCTAAGAACCTAATCGTATCCAAGCCACACATTAAAGCATCAATCATTTAAGAAACTATGAAAAGCATACCATCTAATGCACAATGTAAACATAACATCAAACAATTATATAAACTATCATAAAAGAATAAAAGGCTAGTGTGATCGAGTACCGCCATACAACCCGGAGAGAGAAAAGATGGGTAGCCGAGCTCTACCCTTAAACAACATGGAAAATATGAAAGAATAATTATAATTGTATTAAATGCTATGGGTGGTCTTCTTTCTTTGTATCTCTATTTCAGATTTGGTTCTTTCTTTGATTTGGATGGTGCTTGCTTTAAAGGCATCACAGGGCACTCTAGGACAAAGCCTTCTGGCCGCTGCTCATCCTAATCTCTCAAAGCACTAATCCTAATTCTTATTGCAAAAATTACATTTATGTGGGAAAAGTAAATATAAATACACTTACAAAATAGAGGTTAGCTAAATATACATATAATCCCAAGTAGTTGTATTTATAATTTGGACTTAGCACCATACACATGGGTAACTAAGCCCACCTATCCTAACTTGGATTATGCTTAATGATTTAAGCAACATGCAAAAAGAGCATTCACATTTATTTTTAAGCATCCATTAAGCATAATCCCTTATAAAAAACATGATTAGAAAAATATTGGCCTATCATCCAGCTGACACCCTAACATCCAATCTAAAATAATACAT
The DNA here is from genome assembly GCA_021442155.1 of Cymbidium sinense. NCBI lineage: Eukaryota > Viridiplantae > Streptophyta > Magnoliopsida > Asparagales > Orchidaceae > Cymbidium > Cymbidium sinense. The sequence continues at coordinate 394,621 of JAKCPB010000619.1, forward strand.
CATAAAAAAAATCATATATCACATTATACACCATCTAACTTAGAGCTGGTGACTTAATTCTAATGTGTGTGTTAAAGCTTACGTAAGTCTTGTTAGGCATTAGTGTTATATTTTCTAAGTGTAGAAGGATTCAACTTAACATGAAAGGTTGATTACATTTGAAGTAGTTTAATTGATTTTATAATTTTAATTTTTTTTAAATTACTTTCTAAAGTATATTAAATTAATTTAATTCTCTTTAGTGAATGTCTTATTAAATGATTTAATTAATCCTAAGTTTAGGTTCACTTTAAATAATCATATTCAAAATGAAAGCATCTTAAGATTAATTTAATTCAATTACTACCACATGACATATATTAAATCATTGCTTTCCATCACATGTAACATGCATATGATTTAATCCTAAGTTAATATCTATACATGCATATTTTAGAACACTTAAATGATGAATGTATGTGTATGTTTAGAATTTATATTTTATTTGATTGAATTATTTAAACATATTAATTTAAAAATTTATCCAAATTCTTATACAAAAGGACATAAGAATGAAATTAAATAGGCATGTGTCATTGTTAAACTAGGGAACTGCGGTAATAAAATGACCTCCTTGTAGCTAGCTAAAGCCACGTATTCTCAGGATGTCTAGACTATATACCCATTTACATTCAAACATATGTAAATTTGTATACATGAACTTAAGAAGTAAGCTTTAAATCATATGGCTACTTAATTCAACCACTTAGTCAATTATGAATGCATGCGATTTTAATGTAAAATGAGATTTTCATTCACTAATCACATATACATATTCATGTACAAAGATATAGGCCAGTACGTGTCATTGTTAAACTAGGGAAGTGAGGTAATCTATTGACCTCCTTGGGGCAAACCAAAGACTCGTATTCTCAGGATGTCTAGACTAAATACTTGCTTTTCTTGGACACACATGGATGTATACATAAACGAGAAAGAAAACCATGCAAAGATTGTATTTCCTTTATTGAATCATTTATATATATGAATTAAAGCTCTAACCAAATTCTAATGTTGAAATACATAAGAATGAAATCAAATAGGTACGTGGCATTGTTTAACCAAGGAAGTGAGGTAATCAAATAACCTCTTTGGGGCTAGCTAAAGCCTCATGTTCCCAAGATGTTCAGACTATATACCAATTACCATTCAATCTTATATAAATCAACACATGAATAGTGGAAGAGAACTCAACATTCAACATTCATACACTATGAACATGCATTTCATTTATCTTATGTATTTATATTATTCATTTATAAGCTTTTGAAAAAGACATTATTATTCAATAGTGATAATAGCCATGCATATATTAAATTAAATCAACACATGCAAGCTTACATAAAAGAAATTCAATTTATTTTACTTGATTTTGAACAGATGGATGCATGAATTCAAATGAAATACCAAATTTAACATGATTGGAAAGAGGACAATCAAATATAAGCATGTGATTCATTCAACCAAACTAGTTCTTAATGATAATCAAATCAAATAAGATTATTTAAAGCAAACCAAAGCATCTTTATTAATTAAGTTTTGGAGTTGATTTGATTTAAAGAGGAGAAGAGAAATTAGCACTTGTTATTTTAAACCCATTCCCACATTAGTGATTTGATTTAATTGAAGGAAATGCAATTAAGTTGATTTTTTGGGTTAATTATTTTGAACCCTTATTTAAATGAATTAATTACCCTTATGTCACCTTAAAGTAATTAACTAAATAATTATAATAATATGATATGCATGAAAAAAAACTTGTAATGATCTAGAATTAAAGGGGCCTAATGCAATTAGCTCATGATTAATTAATTAGATTAAGGGACTATTACTCTTATGGTTTTCCACATGCGGACTAACCATAATTTCATTAAACTCTTTTAGGTTATTAAACACCTAAAGATGCATGATTTAATTGGGTTTGATGTTATTATGATTCCAATTTGATGGTGTAAATAATTAGTTAAATCTGATTTCATTTTAAAAAAGTGAAATGAACTTATGGAAAGGGGTCCCAACCCATTCCTTAGTTCACTTACGTTGAACAATGATTAATAAACTTAATTAACTAATTTATTACTATTCAATGGATTAATTAATTATTAATTAACTTAAAAGAGTAGTTAAGGCTTAATTAGTCAATTTTCCTAATTAAATGAATAATAAATCTCAAGAACATTATGGGAGGCAGAGGTCAACCCATTAAATTACCCATAAAATTTGGGATTAATTGCTCAAGTAATTAAGGAGTAATTAAGAAAATTAATTTTGTAATTAAATCTTAATTACTATTCAAAATTATTTAAGATCATTATTAATTAATTCTCCTCACAAATACCATTAAAATGAGTATTTATTTACATTTTTTTTCTATGCTTTTTATGAGTTTTAGAAGTTTGACCATTAAAATGATTAATGAAGCCTAATTAAAGCTTAATCCTATTGGCTCCATGTGGCGCATTAATGTGGTGCCCTTTCCATGTGGCACCGTGAGATTGGCTACATAAAACTTATCCAGCTCAATGCCTACATGGCGGTGGTGAATGTCCTTTTTCATTTATCGATTCGTATGATTGGATGGTTAATAGGATTAAATCAAATCATTCTAGTAGATCTAATCATGATCATACATTTCAATCACACAAAATGGACAGTGTGTGATCCAACATCATGGGAGTGAGGGAGAATGGAGTCCGTCTGCCATTGCTCACTTGATCAGAGCTTACCCAAGCTTGGATCAACTCCAAAATGATCCCACACCTTCATAATACCGATCGAAGGGGATCCAATGACCAAGATCACACTAGATGTAAGTTTTCATCAAAAAGCTCCAACCCATTTTTTCCTAAGGATCGGTTTGGAAGCTCAAGCACTCAGATGATTGAGGAAGCTTTATCTAGTGGAGATGAAGCCCTGTTGAATAGTAATTGGATCAATTCCTTGATGTTCACTTAGAAGACCATGATCTGATGATTTGGAACTCAACTTTGATCAAAGTCCTACCTTCGGTGCTCTGGAATCTTAGGAGATGATTTTTTCTTCCTCGATGATGCTTAGGGAAGGTGTGTGCAAAGTTAATTTGAGTTTGATGAAGAAATGGGTATGTTAGGTTAGAAATGGGAGTGTCCTATTTTAGTACGGACGGGAATGACATTTTTTGATCGAGGAATGAGCTTCAAAGCTTAGGGAATGGCTCTAGCAACTTTTGTGGGTGTTTGTATACCCCCGTTCATCTTAATCGGATCGTGGGATCAGGTTTGGCTTGTATTGGCTATCCAAACAGGAGGTGGAGGAGTGGCGGTGGTTGTTGGTTCAGTTGGTTGGTGAGGTGGAGGCTGCCAAGGAGGAATCATGGGTGTCTTATGGGTTTCAAATGCTCCACTAAGGAGGGTGAAGTGATTTCACCTCCCATGGGTCGTGGCTAACCCAAACACCCCTTAGGTTAGGTTGGGCAATGTCCTAGGTGTCTAGGTGGACCATTTAGAGAGTACCATGTGGCCAATGAATAGAAATGATCACTTACATGGGTGATTTGTCTCATGTGATGCCCTTGAACTAAGGGTAGAATGATCATTTAGCATTGGATTTAATTTGGGTAGATTTGAAATGAGCCAAAAGTGGGTTAGCCCAAATTTCAAGTCAATTGAGGTTTATTTAGTTAGGTTTGGATTAATTTGACTCATTTAGGTCAAATTGGGTTAGGTTGGTCAAGTTGACCAATTGGTCAATTGTCAAACTAAGGAGTCAAGTTCATATGATCATTTGGGATGTTTTGGTTCAATTAGTTTGGTTTGGTTTGGCTTAGATTTGATTTTGGCTAATTTGAATTCATTTGGGTCAAATGGGTTAAGTTGACCAATTTGACCAAATTGGCCAAATTTGCTTAGGTAGGGTGTTGGTTTGGGTTGAGTTGACCAATTGAAGATGATTGTAGGCTTTCATTTCAATTAATTTGGATTTGGTTTTAATTTAGGCCAACTTGAGGTCAATTTGGGCCAAATGATCAATTGGTTCAATTGGGTCCAATCTTTGGTCAAGTTCAACAATCAATTAAAATGAACTTGAGCCATTGGTTGTAATCAATTTGGTTTATATTTTGATTTGACCCAATTTAGGTCTTTAGATCAATTTGGGTCAAGCCAATTGGGTTTGGTTTGACTCAATTGAAAGTCAAGTCATATTAAAATATTGATTTTGATTTGGTATGAATCATTGGTTTCAAGGGATTTGGCTTAGGAATTTTGGCTAGTTTAGATTCATATGGGTTAAGGTTGACTTGGTCAAATGATGACTTGGTTTAACCAATTTGTGACAATTGATCTAGGTGATCAGTGATACAATCATGATAGAGGTTTTGATTGGCTTGGTTCAATTTTCAATAAACTTGGCTCAAATAGGTCAAATTGGCAACTTTGGGTCAAGTGGAACAATTGGGTTTAGTTAGCTTAATTTTTCATTGCATTTGATTTAGTTGAGATTATATATGTATTTGAGATTGATATATAAATTCAATTGTAATTGGCTTGGGTTCAAATGGATTTTGGTTCATTTGAACATTTCATGTCAAAAGGGTCAAGATGGGTTTGACGTGGGTTAATTTTGGTTTTGCTTAATGATTGTAGATTTCATTTATATTTTTGAATATGATTGAAGCTATGATTGATTCATTAAAAAATCAATTGAATTTGGGTTTTGGAATGAAGGAATTTGGCTAAGTCCATGGAGTTGGGTCATGTAGCTTAGGTTTGGATTTTGATTTGGTTTCATTTAGTTTTGAAGATTCAAATGTATACAACAACAACAACAACAACAAGCCTTAATCCCACTAGGTGGGATCGGCTACATGAATCATTCATCTCCATTGTGTCTTAAAGGATTCATGTCATGATTATTTCAACAAATTTTCATGTTGCATTTATTGACCCACACCCTCCACTTTTGCATCGAACTTGGGGCAAATGTATGGTGGTTTGTGAAGATTTAAATGTATATTTCATTTAAATTTGTGAAGATAATGGAAAATATGATTATTTATAAGAAAATAAATTGAGTTTGATTTGATTAGGAATAAGATTTAGCTAAGTCCATGATATAGGTCATATGGCTTAGGAAGGGTTTTGATTTTATTTAATTTAGTTTGATTTAGTTTTGATCATTTGAATGCATATTTGATTTATATTTAGGAAGATGATTGAAGATGATTGATTTGGCTAAGTCCTAGGATAGGTCATATGGCTTAGGAAAGGTTTCAAGTTTGGATTTGATCATGGGCTTCAATCATTTGGTTTTGGAATTTGGGTTTAGATTTGGATTTTAATTTTATGTTTGAATTGAACTTGAGGTTTAGTTTTAGAAGGTGAACATGAATTGGATTTGGGTTGTAGGATAGTTGGATTATCTTAATCCCTATGGCTATGGTTAACTGTTCTAAGTCTTTAGGCTTAGGTTATGTTTTTACCTAATTATTAGAAATATCTTATGACTAGGGAAGTCTTAGTGTCTAAAAGACCCTAAAGTCTATGATGTGAAGATTGAATCTGCACTACAAAAGTGAGGTCAACAGGCCTTAGGCTCTATAGTGTTGCCCTTCAGATAGATGATTGGAAGACTGAAGCCAAGTTTCACATTATAGACTTGGATACATCTTTCAACGCTTTGCTTAGGAGACCATGGGTACACAACATAGTTCCATCCTCTCTACATGTGAGCTTGTGAGACATGGGATCACTGATGTCAAAGGAGATCTCAAGCCATTTACAATTCACGAGGTCGGCATATATGAGGATGCGACTTACTACCTCTCTCAAAATGAACAAGTCTATTCTTTCAAACTTGGCCAAAGTTTAAAAATAGAAGAAAAATAAAAAGGAAAGAAAAATAAAGAGAAAAAGAAAAGTAAAAAAAAAAGAGAAAATGAAGAAGAAAATAAAAGGGAGCGAAAATAGAGTTGGAGGAGGAAGTGGAGCCTAACATTAGATTCCACCCATAGTTTGTTACATCATTCAAACGTATGGGTAAGATGACCTGACCTCCACCAGGCAGAGCAAGAGGCCAGTTCATATGCAATCCCAGGGCAAGAAAACCTCTTTTCGGCCACCCAATAAAAGATATGTCCCAACTACCAAGAGTACACCTACTATCCATATAAACTAAGAATCTAGTTCATAGGATGAGTCTTATATGGTTAGCACACTAGCTAGCTCTTCTCAATAGTAGATTCCCTTGGAGGTGACACTTGAGATCGATAGTGATGAAGATCAGGCTCCAAAGCAAAACACAAGTGTATCTAGTATATATGTGAAATAGTTAAGCATCAGTTTCCTCTCAAAAAGTTGAGGGTTTAGTATTTAAGAAAGCCCCTAAGTCATCCACATGTGTGAAAACTCAGAGGTTCTTTTTGGGAGTATCATCCTTAAGTCAAGAAGTAGATGTAGAACTTGAGGATGATTTATATAAAGATTTAATAGAATTACCTTTTGATTAGTACTTGCCTTGTGTTCATAATTTACCAAAGAAAGGGTTAAACCCACATACTTTGTCAAATCAAAGGTCAGACTACTTTGAAAGAATATGGAAGAACAAATGCAAAAGCTCTCCAATCAGGACTGAGACTAGGATTCATTACAGTGGGTCCAGTCAATGATGATGATTACTGCTTAGTCATTACCAATCATTTGAAATCTAATAGATTCTTTTCAAATCAGATTAACTCATATGAGGTGCTGTGCTTAGAAACTTTAAATGATCTAGATGATTTTGAAGTCAAAGTTGCACCACCAAAGTTTGAAGAAGAGATCAAGTCAACCATCAACAAGTTTAAGGAAATCAACTCAGTAATTGATGAAGATCCACGCTAGACATACATCAATTCTTTGTTGAATGAAATTGAAACTAATGACTTAGTTAGGCTATTGATTAAGTTTAAGGACTGCTTTGTATGGAGTTCTGAAGAGATGCTTGGATTGGCTCTTGACGTAGTGGTCCACAAATTTGCAATAGATCCTACTGTTAACCCTATCAAGCAAGCTCCTAGATGCATGCAATTAGACATAGAACAACAAGTCATTTCTGAAGTCAAGAAACTGATCGATGCCTCAGCCGAATATGAGGCTTTAATTGCCAGTCTGGAGTTAACTGTTACTCTAAGCATCTATAACATCAACATTTTTGGAGATTCTCAGCTAGTTATCAACCAAATTGATGGGTCCTATAAGGTTATAGAGCCCAAACTCCATCACTACCACAAGTACACAATAGAGTTGTTGGCATAAATCCCAGAGGTTACCATTTATAAGATTCCTCGAGGAGAGAACATCATAGCTTATGCTTTAGCCAAGCTTTCCAAAGAGTAGGCTTGTCCGGAGGGTGAGTCCAAATCAATAAAGGTCTAAAATAGACAAATCTTATCCCTTATTGATACTGAACTCATCAAAAAGTCTTGAAGGGGCAGTTTCCATTTAAAAGAAGGACAAGGAGTTAGATTGGAGGCAACCATTCATGGATTACCTAAATAAAGGAAAACTACCTCAAGAGAAGTCCCAAGTCCATTAGATTAAGCAGAAAGAACTTTCCTATACTCTTGTGGATGGTGTCTTATGCCAGAAGACTTTCAATCATATGTGATTACGTTGTTTAGACAAGCACGAAGCCCATAATATCATGATCAAGGTACACTTAGGATTATCTGGAGCTAACCAATCCAGTCCAAAGATGAATTCCAAGATCAAGAGGCTAGGATAGTACTGTTCATCGATGATTAAAGCTTGCATGGATACGACTAGGCAAAGCCACCAATGCCAAATACACAGTGTGGTCATACACCAACCACCCAACATTCTCCATCCTACATTAGCCTCATGGCCATTTGAGTGTTGGGGTATCGACATAGTGGGTCTGATTGATTCTCTTTATTCTAAGGGTGATCAGTTCATCTTAACAAAGGTGATTCCTCTTAGAGAGGTCACAACTTAGCATGTGCTCTAGTTTTTAAGAAACCATATTCTATATAGGTTCAGAGTGCCTCGATAAAATATATCTGATAATGGTATTGCATTCAAGAGCACTAAGATCAGTAACTTTGCCAGGAGACACAACATAGATTAGAGATATACACCCATCAACTGCCTGAGGGAAAATGGCTTAGCAGAAGCCTTCAACAAAACTCACATCCAAATACTGAAGAAGACACTCGACAATAATAAGCGATAGTGGCATGGCGAGTTGAAGCTTTGTGAGCTCTTGCACCACATATAGGACTCCAACTCAATCTACTCCTTTCTCCTTAGTGTATGTGTCTGAAGCCGTTGTACCATTAGAAGTCCAACTCCCATCACTAAGGACAGCTATGGGTAGCAAGATCACAACAGAGCGGACCACCAAGTTGTGGTTAGAATAACTTGCAAATTTGGAGGAGAGATGCCTCCGGGCATGCTAAAATCTCAAGTTGTACAAAGATAAAATGATTCAAGCTCATAATAAGTTGGTCCATCCTAGAGATTTTTAAGTATGAGAGCTTATTTTAGTTCGAAGGAGACTGATTATTGCCCATCATAAGTTGGGAGGCATGTTTGAACCCACTTGGGAAGGCCCTTTTACCATAGAGAAAGCCAACCAAGGAGGGTCTTATCAAATTATTAATCATAAAGGAGAAAGTCCAATGCTTCCAATCAATGGGCTCTACTTAAGAAATATTATAAATCATGTCTAAAAATAATTATCATCAATGAAAATTTCATTTCAAATTCAATCTCTTCCATGTTGAAAGTATTCTTGTTTGCAAATCTACCATGATGTGTTTAATGGTAGGTGTAAGGAACTCGAGCGAAATTCTATCTTTCATTGACAGAACACAAACACAAACTACACACAAACATATAAAATAAATACATATCTTTTGTCTCAAGCTACTATGAGTTGAGATAATGCTTCCACCAACACTCACTCCATAGCTGCTCTAGGCCGGGTTGACGTGCTACCCTGCTAGTGTTTCACCCCAGTGGTCTTCTTGCTTTGAAAGATGTAAGTCTGTTATGCTTTCCTTCCTTATTTAACCACTACACATCGACGAGCACCTTGTTAGTTTGGTAAGTTTGGTACTTTGGTAACTCATCATTAGCTTCATTTAAGAGGATGTGAGTCTACAATGCTTTCTTCTTGGATTAGCCTTTGTGCATTGACTAGGTTGAGTTTATTTGAGGTTTAAGAAATGTCCCCTAGTGGCTCCTTCCCTCCTAACTACTTCAAGTTTGGATCTAGTTCTATATAGGGGCTCTCCGCTTAGTAGTCCCTCTAGGTCAGATAGCATCTATCCCGATGATCAATTCCACTTGAAAATTTGTAATCCTACATGCTTTCTTTCCAGATTCATCATTGCACATCAACGGACATCTTAGGTTGGTTGGTTCTCACTATGCTGATGGATACACCACTCATGGTAGATGTAAGTATGCTACACTTTCTCCTTGAGTTGGCCATTGTACACCTATAAGCAATCTTTTCTAAGGCTTAGGATAGCATAAAACAACTCCCTATGGGCACTATATTTTGGATCGCATCCTTTGCGACCAGTTTACTACCAGTTATTATCGAATTAGGCAGGTTCCTTTTCTACACCACCCATGGATGGAAAATCCATCTTGTGGATGTGCATATTCTCCCTTGGTCCAGTAAATTTGAGATAAGTCAAGGTTGACATAGCCCCTTCTCAGTGTGATCCCTCACACACCAACGTGATCCATGCAAAGATAGAAACAAAATATATATTCACTTGTGGATTAAGAGGACACCCTTAGGGGTACCTTTTCCCAAGAAGGCATCCTATCTTTAGGGCAATGTCAGCAAAACTCCCTATAGGAATCACTTGACTACTCTTAAGGTGATATAAGTCCCCAGCAGCATTCACTCAATAAATGCCCTATGTAAGGTTTGATTTGTTATGCTACCAACAGGTCACCCTAGTAGTTATTCCCTGCTTTAGAAGATGTAAGTCTACTATGCCTTCTTCTTACTTTGTTGCCTGCTTGAAAAAACCCTTTAGGTTTCTTAGCTCTACGGTAGACTATTTCTTTGGATTTGTAAATTTGAGATAAGATAAATTCGATATATCCCCTTCTCGGTGGGTCCCATCATGGTCCATAAATTAAATCTATCAAATTTGAAATTTGACTATCCCTAGATATGCCCTCAATTCAAAATCAAACTAAACCAAACAAGCCTTATCAAATCACATGAAATTAAGATATAATTAATCCAAACTACTTTTGAGTTGACATAAGTCCCTAGTGGAATTCACTCAGTAGTCGCCCTAGGCCAGGTTCGATTTGTTGTGCATCCAACAAGTCACCCCAGTGGTTGTTCCTCACTTTGGAAGGTAAGTCTACTATGCCTTCTTCCTAGCATAGTCGTTGCACACAAAAGGCAACCCCTTTGATTGGCTAGCTCTACCCCATAGCTAGTAGCCTATCCCTTTGGATTTGTAAACCTGAAGTAGGTCAAGGCTAATATAGCTTCTTCGGTGAGCTCATGCGTGGGTCCATACATTAACTTCAGTTAAATTAAAACCCAATCTAATTTTCCACGGTGGAGTTAAAACCACACCCTTCTCCTTAGTGGTGCCCCAATCATATGTAAACAAGCAAACAAATCAAATTCAAAACTAACCTCCCTAGTAGGTCAAATTTAACAAACTCCCCATAGAGTCTAAATCAATAAATCCAACCAAACTATTATTATAGCATACATCCTCAAACAAATCTATAAAATTAAACTTCATCCAATCCCAGCGAATAGCATGAACACTTCCCTAGTGGAAGGTTCATATACCGATCCCAGTGACTTCGAGCCCATCTCTAGTAGATATGCCTCACATCAACTAAAATAAAATAAATTAAAGTCCATCGATCTTAATCTCGGTGGATTATAGATTTTATCCCCAATGGATCTTCTTTCCATAATTCATAATCATCATTCATACCTTATCCCCAACAAATTTTCTTCTTTATGCCTCTCGAGATACACCCCTCACATATGTCCAATGCATGTGTGATCCCATAGCGGATCTCCCTTCATGTCCTTGACATGGAATTCTCATCAAATATTATTTCTTTTCTTATGCACACCTTTAATACTTCAACCAAAAGTGTAACAATGTATTCATTCAAATTACATCATCTTAACATTGTAATCAAAATGTTATGATTTTTTATGGTGCAAGCTCAAACTAACTATACAATATCATGCTAAACATATTATAGTGTGAATCAACACACTATATTATATTATAATATATGATGTTCTATTATAATTTATTATAATATAATATATTGTCAAACATTACACCTCATTAGAATCACTTAAAAGGAACAAATAACAAAATTTTCTCAAAATATGAATAATGTTCATTTTGGATCAAAAATTATTATTTTCTATTAGAAATGGTACAAAATATTATAATTTTGGTGTTGCTTCTTAGTGTGTGCCATGAATTTGGCCAAATTCTTCCATCTCAACCTTCAAATTAACATTTCTTTGAGTTTTGACTCAATGTATTATAATAAAAGTAAAACATTTTGAAATGTACAATAACATCTAATAATACACCACCACATTCATATATATGTGACGTTATATTGTTATGTACATTATATTTTAATATGCTTTCATATATTATATTATCATACATTACACCTTAAAATGAATCACTTTAAGCAAAAAATTATAAAATTTGGTTGAAAAATAAACATTTATTTTGGATGCAAAATTTCATTCTTTGATTAAATGACACCATACACCCCAATGATGTTCCTAAACACCTTAAATTTGGCCAAATCCACCATCTTTATAAATTAGTATTTTTATAAATTATACCAGTACAAAATCTACTACATCATATTGTAACAAACTAAAATATGCTAAACAATAAGTTGTAATACATAATAGTATGCTATAATGCATGATGCTACACTATATTATAATACACTATAACATATTATATTATACTATATCGCATATCACATCACAAGAGATTGTTTAAGATAAAAAAATCATAAAATTTATCTAAATAATAAAAAACTATATTTTTTAATTGTATCACTTACATATTTTAAATTAGAATAATATATTTTGATGCCATGCTCTACCTATTATGAATTTGGCCAAATTCCACCATTTTAAAGTCTAAATCAACATTTTTATAAATAATGCTAGTGTAGGCTCATTTGCATGATTCCAAAATACTAATGAATTTAAAATTCATAGAATAATATATTATGATATATGATGTTATACTATCTACAACATATTTATTTAGAACATAAAATCTTACTTTTAGACTACAAGTGATGCACACCTTTGGTACTAGAATCCCACTTCAAATTTTTTAACAAATTTCATTATAATTTAAATCAATATATTTTATATATTAATATAGACTATAGGCACAATACCATAATATACTAAAACATTTCAAAACATCTTATAACATCCAAAAACACATACATGCTCAAATATATGATGCTACATTATACTATAATAGATTGTATTATAATATGATTTTTTGGGTTAGGGTTTAGGGTATTCAAATCTCAATAATTAAGGAAATTCTCCTGAAGACATTTTCTTTGGCTATCATAACTATGTTAGGATTAGGTCATTCTTTAGATCTACTCCTAATGACATCTTTATTCAAAGTTTAGTGTTTAGGGTTTAGGGTCTAGGGTTTAGAGTTAGGGTTTAGGATTAGTTTAAGGTTTAGGGTTGAGGGATAGTTTAAGGTTCAGGGTTTAAGGTTTAAGGTTTGGGATTTAAAAATTTAGGGTTTAGGGTTCTAGGTTTTAGGGTTTAAGGTTTATTATTTTAGATTTTAGGGTTTAGGGTTTAGGGTTGAGGATTTTAGGGTTTAAGGTTTAGGGTTTAGGATTTTAGGGTTTAGGGTTTAGTGCTTAGGGTTTAGGGTTTTTAGGACTTAGGGATTAGGGTCTAAGGTTTTAGTTTTAGGTTTAGGGTTTAAGTTTTAGTTTAGGGTTTAGGGTTTAAGGTTTGTTTTAATAGAGAACAAATTCTGATTCAACATTTCTTCTTTTTGATTTCATCAACCAAGTAGCAGCCCAAGTTTTCTATGATAGAAGCGATGATGTAGATAAAACCGCACCATAGAGCAAATCAAAACCCAAGATAAGTAGAACCATCTATATAAAGACACAATTCCATAGCGACATATCATGACCATTCTTTAATTTCTCTAATTTTGATCAGAACCACCCTCACCTCTCGAGTAGTAAGATTTTCCATCATATCCCAGATCCCTCCCTCTGCCACCACCATTATTGTAGCGTTTGTCGCTCCTCCCTCCATACCTTGCTCCAACCACGCCTCCTTGATGATAGCCGTGTGGCTTGGCCTGCCTTAGCCTCCTCACCAGCTTGATTGTTGATGGTGATGTTCCACCATCAGTTACGCCCATTCTTATGATTTTGGATTTAGGGTTAGTTTAGGGTTAGTTTAGGGTTTATGGTTCAGGGTTTAGGGTTTAGGGTTTGGGTTTTCCAGATTAAGGTTGTAGGTTTTAGGGTTTAAGTTTTAGGGTTTTAGGATTTAGGGTTTAGGGTATAGGGATTTAGGGTTTAAGGTTTAAGGTTTAGGGTTTAGGGTTTAGGGTTAGTTTTAGGGTTTAGGGTTTAGGGTTTAGGGTTTAAGATTTAGGGTTTAGGGTATTTTTTTTAATAAATTAAGTAAATTTGTAGGTTTAGGTTTATTTAGTTTATTTTTTATTTATTTTAGTTTATTTTATTTTTAATTTTTATTTAAGTTTATTTTATTTTATTTAGTTTATTCATTTTAGGTTTTCTTTATTTTTTAGGTTTTATTTTAGTTTATTTTTTTAAGTTTAGGTTTATTTTTTAGTTGAGTTTTATTTTATTTTTTATTTCTAGGTTTAGGTTTACATTTTTATTTTGTTTTTTAAGGTTTAGGTTTTAGTTTTTTATTTAAGGTTTATTTTTATGCTTTATTTTTTAGTTTTTGTTTAGGTTTTAGGTTTTTATTTTAGGTTTATTTTTATGCTTTATTTTTAGTTTATGTTTAGGTTTATTTTTAGTTTATTTTAGTTTAGGTTTATGTTTAGGTTTAGTTTTTTTTTTAGTTAGTTTATGTTTATTTATAGTTTAGTTTATTTTTTGTTTAGGTTTAGGTTTATTTTATTTTTATTTTAGGTTTAGGTTTTTCTTTAGTTTAGGGTTTAGGTTTTATTTTGTATTTATTTATAAGTTTTCTTTTTAGGTTTATTTTTTAGGTTTAGGTTTTTATTTAGTTTCTATTTTAATTTATTTAAGGTTTATTTTATTTTATTTTAAATTTAGTATTTATTTTATTAAGGTTTTATTTTAGGTTTATTTTATTTTTTTAGTTTAGGTTTTCTTTATTTTATTTTAGTTTATTTTATTTTTATTTTATTTTATTTTTTTAGGTTTTAGGTTTAGGTTTTAGTTTAGGTTTTATTTTATTTTATTTAGGTTTATACTTTATTTATTTATTTAATTTTAAGTTTAAGGGTTTTTTAGGTTTAGGGTTTAGGGTTTATTTTAGGTTTATAGTTTATTTAGTAGTTTAAAGTTTTAGGATTAGGTTTAGGGTTTTAGGGTTTAGTTTAGGGTTTTAGGAGTTTAGAGGGTTTTTTAGGGTTTAGGGTTAGGGTTAGAATTTAGTGTTTAGGGTTTATGGTAAGTTTAGGGTTTAGCATTTAGGGATTAGGGTTAGTTTAGGGTTTAGGGTTTATGGTTTAAGGTCAAAAGTTTTTTAGGGTTTACAGTTGTAGGTTTAGGGTTTAGTGTTTATGATTTTCTTTAAGAAAAGATTAAGTAAACTAGTAGGTTTATGATTATTTAGTTTATATTATATTTATTAAAGTTTATTTTATTTTTAAATTTTATTTAGGATTAGTTTTTATTTTTATTTAATTTGGTTAATTTCTATTAGTTTAGGTTTAGGTTTATTTTTTAGTTCAATTTTATTTTTATTTTATATTTTAGGTTTAAGTTTTATTTTTTTATTTTTAGGTTTAGGTTTAAGTTTTATTTTAGTTTTTAGATTTAGGCTTTATATTTTTATTTTAAGATTATTTTTAGGTTTTATTTTTTAGTTCAGGTTGAGGTATATTTTTAATTTATTTTATTTTATTAAAGGTTTTGGTTTAGGTTTTGATTTAATTTATTTTAGGTTTAGGTTTAGCTTTTATTTATTTTAGTTTAATTTATTTTAGTTTTGGTTTAGTTTTATAGTTTTGGTTTAGTTTTATTTTATTTTTATTTATGTTTATGTTTTTTTAGGGTGTGAGATTTATTTTTTATTTATTTTTGCTTTTTATTTTTAGGTTTATTTTTTAGGTTTAGGTATTAATTTTTTTTTAAATTTTTAATTTTAAGTTTATTTTATTTTTATTCTAGGTTTATTTTTATTTTATTTAGGTTTTTTATTTTTTTTGTTTAGTTTAGGTTTTTATTTATTTTATTTTATTTAGTTTTTTTTTTATGTTTAGGTTTAGGTTTAGGCTAGGTTTAAATTTTAGTTTAGATTTTTATTTTTTATTTTATTTTATTATTTTATTTTGGTTTAGGTTTTTTATCTATTTTATTTTTGGGTTTTATTTAGTTTAGGTTTAGGTTTTTAGCTATTTAGGGTTTAGGGTTTAGGTTTTAGGGTTTAGGGTTTAGTGTTTAGGGTTTTGAGGTTTAGGGTTAAGGGTTTAGAGTTTAGGTTTTAGGTCTAGGGTTCATGTTTTAGTTTAAGGTTTAAGGTTTTTGGTTTTTTTTAATAGAGAATAAATTTAGATTGAACATTTCTTCTTTTTGATTCATAATAAATAACATAAGTTTTCTAAGAAATAAGCGATGACATAGATCAAAAATTAGCATGCACAGAAAAAATCAAAAACCCTAGATAATTAGAACTCTCTACTATAAAGACACTATTCCATAAGCAATAGATCGGATCAATCGCTCTTCATTTTCTCCAGTTCCCATCAGAACCACCATGACTTCTCGAGTAGCGGGATCCATCATGATATCCCCAATCTCCCTGCCACCAGCGGTTGTAACCTCACCTCTCCTCCCACATCCATACACTACTCCACCTCCACTCCACTTTTGGATCCCCACCACCACTTGATAACCAGCCTCGCCTTTGCCTCCTCTAGATCCCAAGTTGGTTGGTGATGTTCTAGTCAAATTCTACCCATTCTTACGGTTTAGGATTATTAGGTTTTAGGGTTTAGGTTTATTTTTTAATTTATTTAGTTACTTTAGGATTAAGTTTTAAGGTTTATTGTTTAGGGTTTAAGGTTTAGGGTTTAGGGTTTAGGGTTTAGGGTTGTAGATTTAGGGTTTAGGGTTTAGGGTTAGTTTTTAGGTTTGGGGTTCAGGGTTTAGGGTTTAGGGTTTAGGATTTAGGGTATAGAGTTTTTTTAAATTAATTAAACCGGTAGGTTTAGGTTTATTTAGTTTATTTTTTATTTATTTTAGTTTATTTTATTTTTTATATTATTTAGGTTTATTTTTTATTTAGTTAGTTTATTTATTTTAGGTTTATATAGTTTAGTTTAGGTTTTTTACTTTAGTTTATTTTTTGGGTTTAGGTTTAAATTCAAGTATATGTTTATTTTTTAGTTAAGTTTTTTTTTTAGGTTTAGGTGTTATTTTTTATTTTTTTCTTTAGGTTTAGGTTTTTATTTTATTTTTCTAGGTTTTGGTTTTTTGGTTTTATTTTTTTTTTTAAGGTCATTCCAAATTGAAATTTTAAGTACAACATCGACTATTAGTTTAGATTTTAAGATGAAAGGTTGTAGAGAAAAAAATAAACTAAATTATATCTAGGATTAGATGGGACACTTAAAGAACACAAATAAAATATTTTTAAGAGTAAGCTACAAGAAATTAGAATTTGGGATGTTCATAAGCTAACGTTATGTGGGAAAAAATATCAAGTGAAATTAAACAAGTTGCTAAAGATGTGCTTGGAGAATCAAAAGGAAAAGCTTCTTTTAATAAGAATAGTTGGTGGGGTGAGTCAGTGTACAAGAAAAAGATAATAAAGCATTGTTAGAAAACTTGGTTTAGATGTAAAATTATTGGGAAAGATATAAAGTGGAGATTCTAAGAAAGCAATATATGATGCAATTTAGCTTTTAGTAATTAAATACCAAAGAAGGTGAAAGATGTATGTATAAGTTAATAAAAGAGATAGGAGAAGTAAGTTCAAGTGAGGGGGTATTAAGGATGAAAATAATAAAGTGCTTTTCTTAGAAAAGATATTGAAAATAGGTGGATGTATTTTGATAAACTTTTCAATGAAGGAGATAAAAGTATGATTGATTTTAGCAACCTTAATACCTAAACAAAATAGAGAATTTCATTTCTATCATCATTATTAAATTTGAAGTTAGTGAAGCTTTAAAGAAAATGAAATGTGGAAGCGATGGGACCGATAATATTCAATAGATGTGTGGAAATGTTTAGGAGATCAAGAATTTCTTTCAATCTTTTTAATGTTATTTTAAAGACTAAAAGATGCGGATGAGTGGAGAAAAGTTTGTTGGTTCCTTTATTTAATAATAAAGGTGATGCACAAGTGTACAAATTATATAGGAATTAAGTTAATGTGCCATACATTAAAATTATGGGAAGTAATTAGCATAGGTTA
Organism: Cymbidium sinense; assembly: GCA_021442155.1. NCBI lineage: Eukaryota > Viridiplantae > Streptophyta > Magnoliopsida > Asparagales > Orchidaceae > Cymbidium > Cymbidium sinense. Next base: position 412,348 of record JAKCPB010000619.1, read on the forward strand.
CGATGTGAGAAGTTTCTCACAAGCGGTTTGGTTTCATGCGGGTAGATCTATGGATGCTATACATTTGTTAAGAGGTTTGATGGAGAAGCATAGAAAGTAAAGAAGGATCATATGATATTTATTGATTTAGAAAGCTTATGATAAAGTCTCGAGATGTTCTTTGGAAGTTCTAGAGCGAAAGGAGTTAATATGGGTTATATTCAAGTCATTGGATATGTATACTAGAGCTATTACTTGTGTCACAAGGAGGATTGACAAAATATTTTCTTATTTGAGTTGGATTACGGATCAACATTAAGCCCTTATCTTTTACTTTAGTTATGGATGTTCTTACAAGGCATTTACAAAGAAGATGTACCTTGGTGTATGCTTTTCTTTGATGACATTTATCTTTGATAAGACTAAAGAGTCTAGAAACTTGAATTATGGGTCAACTTTAGAGTCTAAAGGTTTTCATTTAAGTAGATCTAAGGAATATATGGGTGTAATTTTAGTTGTAGAAGTTTTAGTGATAGTGTTGTGACTTTTTTGGTGATCAAGTCATTAATAAGAGTGAGCAATTATTTCTCTATTGTTCAAAATGATGGTGAAATAGAGATAGATGTTATTTAGAATTCAAGTTGGATGGTTGAAGTGGAGGAATGCATATTATGTGAGAAAGTTCCACTTAAACTTAAGGAAAATTTATAAGATGGTGGTAAGATCTAATGACTTATGGTGTAGAATGTTGGCCAATAAAGAGAAGCATGACTAAGTTAAGTGTTATAGAGATGAGGGATGCTTAGGTGGATGAGTGGCTTTACTCTTAGAAATAGAATGCAAAATATATGTTAGGAAAAAGTTGGAGTAGCTCAGGTGGTAGATAAGATTAAGAGTAGATGGTTTGGCCATATAAAGCGTCGGTAGATGACTGATTAGGAGAGTAGAAGCATTAGATTTGTCTGTTAAGAAGGTAGGTGAACTAAAAGACTTATTAGATGTATAAAAATGATCTTAGTATCTTTATTAAATGAGAATTTGACACATAATAGGACCTGATGAGGCAGAAGGATTCATGTAGAGACTAGTGGGATTAAGGCTTGTTGTTGTTGCTGTTGTTGTTGATGTTTAGGTTTATTTTTAATTTATTTTATTATATTTAGTTTAGGTTTAGGATTATGTTTAATTTATTTTAGGTTTAGGTTTAGGATTTTCTTATTTTAGTTTAGTTTATTCTAATTTAGGTTTATGTTTATGTTATTTTATTTATTTTATTTTTATTTTAAGTTTAGGTTTATTTTAGTTTAGGGTTTAGGTTTTATTTTTTATTTATTTTTAGGTTTTATTTCTAGGTTTAGGTTTTTATTTTATTTTTATTTTACATTTAATTTTAATTTTATCTAAGTTTTTTTATTTGTAAGTTTATTTTATTTTTTTTTTTTAGTTTAGTTTTTTTATTTATTTTATGTTTGATTTATTTATTTTATTTTATTTTTTTTTAGGTTTATTTTTATATTAGGTTTAGGTTTAGCTTTTAGTTTTTATTTTATTTTATTTTATTTTATTTAGATTTATTTAATTTATTTTTAGGTTTTATTTAGTTTAGGTTTAGGTATTTACATTTTTAGGGTTTAGGCTTAGGGTTTAGTATTGTAGATTTTAGGGTTTAGGGTTTAGGTTTTAGGGTTTAGGGTTTAAGTTTTAGGGTTTAGGGTTATAGGTTTTGGGTTTTAGGGTTTTTTTTTTATTTTTTAAAAATTAAGTGAACTGGTAGGTTTAGGTTTATTTAGTTTATTTTTTATTCATTTTAGTTTATTTTATTTTTTTATTTTTATTTAGGTTTATTTTATTTTAGTTATTTTTAGTTTATTTTAGGTTTAGGTTTAGGTTAAGGTTTAATTTATAGTTTAGTTTATTTTATTTATTTATTTTAGTTTAGTTTATTATTTTAGTCTGTTTTATTTATTTTATTATTTAGTTTAGGTTTAGTTTTTTTATTTTGGTATTATTTTTTTTTTATAGTTTAGGTTTATTTAGTTTAGTTTATTTTAGATTTTAGGTTTTTATTTTATTTAGTTTAGGTTTTATTTATTTTTTTTTTAATTTAGCTTATCTTTAGGTTTATTTTTATTTTAATTTAGGTTTTGGTTTCTTTATTAGTTTAGGGTTTAAGGTTTATTTATTATATATTATGGGTTTATTTTTAGGTTTAACTTTTTTTTATTTTATTTTTTATTTTATGTTATTTTTATTTTTATTTTAAGATATGATTTTATTTAATTTAATGTTTTTATTGTTCAGTTTAGTTTAGGTTTTTATTTATTTTATTTTAGTTTAATTTTTATTTTTTATTTTATTTTCTTTCTAGGTTTAGGTTTAGGTTTAGGTTTAGGTTTACGTTTAGGTTTAGGTTTCAGTTTAAGTTTTTATTTTATTTTATTTTTTATTTTTTTCATTTTATTTTGGTTTAGGTTTTTTTTATTATATTTTTTGGTTAGGTTCTTCATTTTTTAGGGTTTAGTGTTTAGAGTTTTAGGATTTAGGTTTTAGGGTTTAGGGTTTAGGGTTAAGATTTAAGATTTAGGATTTT